>SJYX01011062.1:48796-60466 GCA_006410675.1 Oreotragus oreotragus | reverse complement strand
TGGTGACTCCTGAGGGGGAGTCAGGAATCCTGGGGGTGGAGTGGGGACTCCTTGAGGGGAGAGTGGGGACTCCCGGTGGGGGGAGTGGAGACTCCTGGGTGTGGAGTGGGGACTCCTGACCCCAACTTGAAGACTCAGCTTCCTGAACGCCCCATACTGTTGCCCACATAACCCCTATGGGGTGGCCCCTGAGCTCCACCGCAGGTACCTCCCTCCTCCTCTGGACAGGCGGGTCCTGGAGGCAGGAAAGGCTGGGATGAGCCCTGAAACCTGCGCTTCCCTCCAGGAGATGAGGACGGGCCAGAGGCTGCCCTGCGGAGCGCTCTGAGGATAAGGAAGGACCTCCTGCAGAGACTCTGGGTAGGCCTTGTGGACATGGGGCGTCTTCACCAGAGCTCTGTGTAGCTGAAGCTGCGGCTGGCGCTCAGAACAAGCACTGGGGTGGGGTGGGGGTAGGATATGGGAGTGAAGGTGGGGTTTTGGTGGGGGTCCTGCACCCACACTGCTTCTGATGTTTGTGACATGGCGGTGGGCAACCGGTGGGCCATGGACTCCACAGGAGAGAGGACTCGCCCGCTTCCTGTAGGCTGGGCTCTCACAGGGCCTGCTCGCTGAGAAAACCTGCTCTGGCTACATATGATCAGAAGCAAAATGCCCTGTGAAGGGTCCGATTCTGGGAAGTGGGATTCCAACATGCCCAGGGCTTTGTCCAAACAGACACACTTGTAGCAGGGAATGACATGTTGGGGGAGGAGGGTGTTTGGGTCCACACGGCAGCTGTGATAAACTTACTGCTCTGCACTGGAAGCACGCTGGAGAGACAGAGTATCCTCTACTAGCTTCCCTCATAGCTAAGTAGGTAAAGAATCTGCCTGCAATGCAGGAGACCCCGGGTCAATTCCAGGTCAGGAAGATCCGCTGGAAAAGAGATAGGCTACCCACTCCAGTATTCTCGGGCTTCCCTTGTGTCTTACTTGGTAAATACGCCTGCAATGAGGGAGACGTGGATTTGATCCCTGGGTTGGGAAGGTCCCCTGGAGAAGGGAAAGGCTACCCACTCCAGTATTCTGGCCNCCGCTGGAAAAGAGATAGGCTACCCACTCCAGTATTCTCGGGCTTCCCTTGTGTCTCACTTGGTAAATACGCCTGCAATGAGGGAGACGTGGATTTGATCCCTGGGTTGGGAAGGTCCCCTGGAGAAGGGAAAGGCTACCCACTCCAGTATTCTGGCCTGGAGAATTCCTTGGATGGTATAGTCCATGGGGTCGCAAAAAGTCAGACATGACTGAGCGACTTTCACTTTCACTACTGGCTGGAGAAAAGTCGTCTTTTGTCAATTTCTCCTGTGTGCACCATGTGAAGGGCTTTGCCTCCAGAGTTTGGCTGCAGTCCCAGCTCAGATGCATGCTGGGCCCTGGTGGGGGCAAGACGGGGCCAGGCACAGGGCAGTGGTTGGCGGTATGGGGGCTGGCTGCTTCTGACCAGGGTCACACACCTGTGCACTGGCACTGCCCTGCCTGGCAGAGTGAGGGGCCGGGACATGCCCCCACTGAGTGGCCACGCTTTGGCATTGCAGGAACAGCACTTCCTAGAAGAGGCTTCCCGGGTTTGTCACCACAGGGGACTGCACGGAGGAGCCCATGGGTCAGTGCTGCCCCCAGAGGCGCCTCCCGTGGGCGTCCACCCCACTGTCTCCCCAGCCCCACCTGCCTTAGACCCACCACGGATCATCCAACACCCGGTATGTCTGCCTTGGGTGAACCTGGGGGGCAGAACCAATGGGGAGGGTGCCGTGCCCCCAGAGATGTCCCGCCTGAGCAGAGATGTCAGTCACTCCACACCTGCGCCCTCAGCAGCTTAGGGAAGTGCGCTCAAGGGGCCATTGGCTCAGCGGCCATGGTGGCTGCAGTCCGTGTCCAGCCCTGTTGGGACAAACGTGTCCCGTATCGTCAGGCCTCACAGGTGCCCTAAGCAGTGGCTGTGTGTGTGGCGGGGTGGTGGTTATCTCCTCATTACAAGTGGAGGCTGGGTCCCAGCTCAGCCCTGGGTGCCAACCTCTGCAGTGAGATTGGAAGTATGGGGGGATTCCACATTGGCTGGGCCTGAATTTGGGGAAGAACTGTGTTAGCTCTTTTCCAAAATTTCCTAATTACCAGAGGAAGCTTGGGCCCCTAGTCTCCAGGCAGAATTTTAAGGTGCATTGAAAGGTGAATGTGTACCCACTCCTGAGAGGCTCACCCCTGCATATGGCAACAGAAAGCCACTCTTCCTTAAGCAGAAGGGATTGTATCGGGGCGGGTGCCCAGAGGAAGGAGGGGCAGCAGCTGGTCCCGGCTGGCTGTAACCTCAGGGGTTGGGAGCATGAGTAGACGACAGGCAGGAGGTGGCCCCAGCGGGCTGCGGCCTTGCGAGGAGGAGATGACGAGGCTGGAGGTAGCCAAGGCCAAGCTGAGAAGGTTCTGGATGGGCCAGCCAGGGAGACCAATGGTGCCAGCGGGTCGGGTCATGACCTGGATGATGTTTATCTCCTGGGGGGACCTGGCTGCCAGTGCAGAGGGAAGGGAGAGGGATCCATCCAGCGGAGCTCCCAGAGCCCTGGCCCCGGCACTGTCTGTGTCCTCCCCAACTTTCTGCCCCTGGAACCTCTGCCAGGAACGGTGGGAGAGGGGTGTAGGTGCAGGAGGCTCGCCCAGTCCCCAGTGTGCTCACACTTCCTGCAACGCCTTACCCCAGTCTTGCTTGGGTGTCTCAGCGGGGACTCCAGGGACACCACAGGGCAAGCAGGACCCAGGGTGGTTGGGATGGGTTTTCCAGAGACTCCACTCTGGCTGCCTCTCCAGTCTGCACCGGGCGGTGGGCTGTGANGAGTGGTGGGTGGTGCTGTAGGTCACTATTCCCAGGGCTAATCCATTCAGATAATGGGTTGTCTGGCTCTTCCAGGCCCCCCCACCTCCTGCCACCATCATCCAGCAGCTGCCTCAGCAGCCACTCATTGCACAGATCCCCCCTCCCCCGGCCTTCCCCACCCAGCGGTCAGGAAGCATCAAGGAAGGTAAGTGTCCACAGTGAGTGCTGTCATGTTGTTGTTCGGTCACTTAGTTGTGTCCAACTCTTTGCGACCCCGTGGACTGCAGCACGCCAGGTTTTCCTGTCCTTCACCATCTCCCAGAGTTTGCATACACTCATGTCCATTGAGTCGGTGATGCCATCCAACCATCTCATCCACTGTCATCCCTTTCTTCTCTTGCCCTCAATCTTTCCTAGCATCAGGGTCTTTCCCAATGAATCAGTTCTTCGCATCAGGTGGCCAAAGTATTGGAGCTTCAACTTCAGCATCAGTCCTTCTAATGAATCTTCAGGATTGATTTCCTTTAGCATTGACCGGTTTGATCTCCTTGCTGTCCAAGGGACTCTCAAAAGTCTTCTCCAACACCACAGTTCAAAAGCACCAATTCTTCGGTGCTCAGCCTTCTTTATGGTCCAACTCTCACATCCATACATGACCACTGGAAAAACCATAGCTTTGATCATACAGACCTTTGTTGGCAAAGTAATGTCTCTGCTTTTTAATATGCTGTCTGGTTGGTCATAGCTTTTCTTCCTAGGAGCAAGCATCTTTTAATTTCATGGCTGCAGTCACCGTCCAAGTGATTTTGGAGCCCAAGGAAATAAAGTCTATCACTGTTTCCATTGCTTCCCCCTCTATTTGCATGAAGCAATGGGACTGGATGCCATGATCTTTGTTTTTTGAGTGTTGAGTTGTAAGCCAGGTTTTTCACTCTCCTCTTTCACCTTCATCAAGAGGCTCTTTAGTTCCGCTTTGCTTTCTGCCATGAGGGTGGTGTGTCATCTGCATATCTGAGGTTATTGATATTTCTCCTGGCAATCTTGATTGCAGCTTTTGCTTCATCCAGCCTGTCATTTCACATGATGTACTCTGCATAGAAGTTAAATAAGAAGGGTGACAATATACAACTTGACATACTTCTTTCCCAATTTGGAACCAGTCTGTTGTTCCATGCCCGGTTCTAAAGTTGCTTCTTGATTTGCATACAGATTTCTTAGAAGGCAGGTCAGGTGGTCTGGTATTCCCATCTCTTTAAGAATTTTCCACATTTTGTTGTGATTCACAGAGTCAAAGGCTTTGGCATCGTCAATAAAGCAGAAGTAGATGTTTTTCTGGAACTCTCTTGCTTTTTTGATGATCCAGCAATGTTAGCAATTTGATCTCTGGTTCCTCTGCCTTTTTAAAATGCAGCCTGAACACCAGGAAGTTCGCAATTCATGTACTGTTGAAGCCTTGTTTAGAGAATTTTGAGCATTACTTTGCTAGTGTGTGAGATGAGTGCAATTGTGCAGTAGTTTGAACAATCTTTGGCATGGCCTTTCTTTGGAATTGGAATGAAAACTGACCTTTGCCAGTCCTGTGGCCACTCCATTGCCCTCTTTGGGATGTTGTCATGGGTTTATGAAATTCTCTACTGAAAGAAGAAATACTTTTGTAAGCAGGGTAGTCATGTAGGGCAGGGGTCCTTAACCCTCGGGCCGTGGACAAGCACTGGTCCGTAGTCTGTTAGGAAGCAGGCTGCAGAGCAGGAGGTGAGCGGCAGGCCGATGAGCAGAGCGTCATCTGTATTTACGCTGCTGCCCGTTACTTGCATTACTGCCTGCACCGCGCCTCCCGTCAGATCAGCAACGGCGTTAGAGTCTCAGATTAGTGGTGACCCTACTGTGGACCGCGTACTCGAGGGATCTAGCCTGTGTGCTTCTTGTTAGAATCTAATGCCCAATGATCTGATTCTGCATTACAGTCAGTTGAATAATTCTTTCATTATATATCACAATGTAATAATAATAAAGCGTAAAATAAATGTAGTACTAGAATCATCCTGAAACCATCCCCCTTGACCCCAGTCTGTGGAAAAATTGTCTTCCATGAAACCAGTTGGAGACCTGTGATTTAGGGCCATTTTTTTTTTGGCTACTCAATGCATTTACCAACATGAAAATAAATTTACTTTGAAAAGTCCTTACTGATGGATATCTCTGAGGGAAGGGCCTGGACTCAGAATGGAAAGAACTGGGCTCACAGTCCCAACTCGTTCAGTGATTAGCTTCTCAAATCGTTGGTTAAACTGCTTTTTCTCTTTAAATAACTTTTGAAATACTTTTATTTCAGAATACTTTATTTCAGAGGTGACATAGACTAAATTGCATGTGGTTAAAGTGTACAATCTGACAGTGTTGACACCTGTACACACCTGTGAACCCATCACTAATCAAGGTGGTGAGCATGGGCGCCACCTCAGGCCCTGCCTCCCGCCATCCTGCCTGCTTTGCCACTGGCATTGATCTGTGTCTCCTATGTTCTGGTCTGAGGAGAATCAGCCAGTGTGCACTCTTTTTTTGTGTGCGACTTCCTTCATTTAGCAGCACTGCTCTCAGACTCATCGCTCTTGTTGGGCGCAGCAAACCATGGCTCCTTGAAACTGCCAAGTGACAGTCCTTCCCGCGGATGGACACATTTGTGATCCTTTCACCTGATGACGGAGCTCGGGTTGTTGCGTTTTTGGTTATCACCACAAAACTCCCTGGACGTTCACATTTGAGTCTGAGTGTTTATTTCTCCTGGGTACATACCTAGGACTGGAGCAGCTGAAAGGTGGCAAGTGTGTGCTTAAAACTGCTGCATGTGAGAGGTCCGGTTTCTCACATCTTCTCCTGCACATGGTGTGGTCAGTTAGCTCGGGTGGTGGTCGGTCACTGTGATCATCAGTTAGCGGGGGTGGTGGTCAGTTAGTAAGGGTGGTGGTCGGCCACTGTGGTGGTCAGTCAGTGGGGGTGGTGGTTAGTGGCAGGGGTGGTGGGTGGTCGGTCACTGTGGTTGTGGTTTGCATTTCCCTAACGACGGGCAGTGATGAGAGTCTGGAGGCAGACCTGTGTATAGAATCACCTGATGAGCATTCTCAGCCCTGTCCTGGTGACCACAGTTCCACCATGTACATGCTACATGGCCCAGGCCAGCCTGCAGCCCCTCAGGGGGGTCGCTCACACCGAGACCCACAGCAAGGTGCCCTGCAGGTGCAGGGAGAACCGCCCGCCGGCCTCTCCTCACCACCCTCCTCGGTTTTTCCAGATGAACTTTAGCGACTCTCGGGCCCTAGAGGGGAGCCCAGCACACTGTGTGTGTGTGTGTGTGTGTGTGTGTGTGTGTACTGCACACATGCAAGTGTCTGTGTGCCTTTAAAAAGTGCATTTAAAATCATCGGTAAAAATGAAACAGTAAGTAGCTAGCTATTCAGAAAAGTAAAGTCACGTTCCTTACCCTACTCTTTGTACCAAAACAAATCCCAACTAGATCAAACACTGAATGTAAAAAAGTACTGTAATAACCAGTTTGGAGAAGTCCTGGGCTGTTTCGTATGAAGTTAAACTCTCAGTTTCTGTGGCATCCACTCTGCCCCTGGCTCTTCATGACCATTCTCCATGCCAGTTCTACCTTTTAGAAAATCTTCTCAGAAACAGACACTGGGGTATCATCATACAGCAGTACATTTGAACTAACCACCCTTCACTGTGTCTCAGACTGTCCCCTGGGGTCTCATCTGGGGACAGTCTTTTACAAGGCCTTGCAGGACAGGCTCCCAAGCTCTCTCAGCATTCACTTTCTTCTGATGTCCCCCTGTTCTTAAACATGAGTGTTGTTGCTGGATATTCAAGTGTAGGGTGATAGTTATTTTCTCACAACATAAGGACCACCTATTTAACCAAGATAATTGCCCCATCTCTAGATGCTTTTCTTAAAAAAATTAAATGACTGATTAATTAATTTTTTAAACTGTGGGGAATTCCCTGGCAGTTCAGTGGTTAAAACTCCACCCTTCCGCTGCAGAGGGTGTGGGTTCAATCCCTGGTCGAGGAACTAAGTTTCCATATGCCACGTGCACATGAGGAGTCCAGTAGCAGGAGGCGCTGCATGGGACCTGCAGACCCACAGGCAGCGCCCCATTCCAGGAGCGGCAGGGTCGCGGCCCCCACCGTGAGTGACCAGCCCTCCATGCCCCCCCCACACAGAGGTGGTGGAGATGATGCTGATGCAGAACGCGCAGACGCACCAGCTCCTCATGCAGGCCTTGATGCTCAGAGCCCTGCCCCCGCCAGCACTCGCGCCCACCCCCCTGCACCTCACCCCACAGGTAGGCTCCACGTCCAGGCCAAGACCAGAGGACCTGGTGGCTTCGCCTCCAGAAACTCACGTGTTTCTGGCTTCGGGTCTGTGTTTCCTGCCTGGAGCCGCCGGTGCTCCCCAGGGCCACCCCAGGGGAGGACAGGTTGCGCCGTCCAGGCCCAGAAAGCAGCCCCCTGAGCGGCCTGAGCTCTGTGGGAGCCTGGTCTGCCCCTGCCCAGCACCCCTGACCCTGGCCGCGTCCTGAGTCAGGGCCCGTGCCAAGGGAGGGGGCCGGGAGCAGCCGGCGCCCTCGCTGAAACACTCCGCTGTGTGTCCTGCTGAGGATGCGCAGCGCGCCCGCCCGGCCTTCCAGAGGCCGCCCTCCGTCCGCCACCACCACCGCTACGCACCTCCAGCCCCGCTGCCGGTCGTGCCTGCGCCTGGCTCCCCTCTGGGTTACTCCGTGTGGCCCCTGGTGGTCTCTGCCACTGCTCTCCCGCCTGCCGCCAGCTTCCTGCCCAGCACCGCGCAGCACATGACCGGCCCGTCTGCGGCCGCCCTTAGCACGTGAGTCTGGGCTGGGCTCCGGCCCTGTTTCCTGGGCCTGCAAGGCGGGAGGATCCCCGGGCCCGGGTCACCCCTCCTTGCCCTCTGTCGGGCTGGTGGCTGCAGCGGGAGTCTGCGGAGGTCTTACCAGCTCCTGAGGGACAGGGGTGGGCTGGGGAGGTAGCCACGGGAGTCTTAGTCCTGGTTGCCATGGCTGCGTGTGGACCCCCTGCCATCTTCCCCGGGGAGCAGCCCGAGGCGGGGGTCATTTGTCCAGCCCAGCAGGGATGGCCCTGGGAGAGCCTCAGGATAAGCCCAGCTCTGAGGCCCCCACCAAGGCCTGGTGGTGAGACACACCTGAACGTGGTGTCTTTGAGCCAGACCAGGGCAGCAGCAGACACCCTCCTTCCCCTCAGGCTGGCGTCCAGCGGGGTCCTGCCTGCACAGGCGCCAGGCCCATGACCTCACGGCGGGCTCAGGTAAGCAGCAGGCCTCGTCCTCCCCAGGGGTGGGGCAGCTGAGGCCCCTGGACACGGGGCTGTGAGGACCACAAGGGGACACAGGCAGGAAACGGGGCTCAGGAGCCAGTAGAGAAAAGGTCGATGGGTTCAGCCACGTAAATCCCATGAACTCAGTCACACATGTGGTGTTCGGGGAAGGCGCTGTGGCAGGATGTGTGCCTGGCATGTCTGGGTGAGGCCAGGGTGTCTGGGTGAGGGCAGCATGTCCAGGTGAGGGCAGGGTGTCTGGGCAGGGCATCTGGGTGAGGGCAGGGCCGGGGGCTGGCTTCTTCTCCTGAAGTTAAGCACTAAAGCTGGTTGAGGGGGACTCTCCTCCATCTGAGCCAGTCTGGATTCTCCCAATGGGACACGATACCTCTACTCCATTTTTTGCTCTTTTATATTTTTCTGGTGGAATTGTGCTTCCTGGATGCTTTAATATCATTTCCACATAAATGCCCTTTGCAAGCATTATGCATGTTTGCATTGGCCCCTTTGGGGATGTTACCTCTTTCCTCAAGTTCCACACGAGCAGGAGCTCTGCTTGGGTCTATGTCCTTGGAACTGCGCAGCCGCCAGAAGGCTCCTCAGAGGAAGAGATGACCTTGGAATTGCCTTCCAGCTGCACACAGGCTCCCCTGCTGGGCTGACTGCACCCCAGGCAGCTCCCCAGTGTCGAGAGTGCCATGGGCTTGGGTGCTGCATGTCCCGACGTCTGCATGTCTTGTTCAATGGGCAATTAAAGGTCTGACTCAATTTCCATATTTTCATGTTGACGTTTCCTTTTAATAAAAATTTCACCACGATTTGTGGGATCTCAGCTCCCCAACCAGGAATCTAACCCAAGCCCTCAGCAGTCAAAGTGCTGAGTCCTCATTACTAGACAATGAGGGGGTTCCCATTTATGTTGACATTTTCTAACACGGCTTTTCACTTTGGTTTTACTTCTCAACATAATTGTTAACTCTATAGAGGGAAGAGGTTTGACAGCAGCTTGTCATCTCTGGTTGGCCTGGGAAATTGGACAATCTGTTTTGTTTGCCTTTGGAGTCAGGGAAAACCCAGCCCTTCCCTCAGGTGTCTTCCTCTCCTGTGAGTCTCCCCTACTGTCACAAAGGACGTTTCACGTCTGTCACCAAATGTGTGTGGGGTTTGCCCACCACAAGCAGGTCCCTGTGGTCCTGGTTGGGTGTCCCGCAATTCAGCTCAATTCTGATACCACCTGCCTGGAGATGGGGTCAGATCTCTCAGGTCAAGGGCTCAGTTCCCTAGGACTGTCCCCACTTCAGACGCCAGTCACAAATCCAGGGCTCATCTGTGTCCCCGAGGAGTGGGGTGCGTCACCTCCCAGCCTGGATGTGTCTGCCGACCTGGACCCCCTGCACCTTAGGCTGGGATGGTGTGGAGGCTTCCTCACGTGAGCCTGACCACCGGTCACTCCATCTGCAGCCCCTCCCTACTCCAGGGAAGTTCCGAGGCTCTAGTCCTGCCTTGGTCTTTCCAGCAACCAGACCCACCCAGGAGCCACCCAGTCACCTCATCATCACATGGGAATTTACGAGGTTTCAGGATCCCCATGTCAGGAGCTGGGGCGGGGCGGGGGAGCAGGTGGTGCAGAGACTAACATGGATGTTTTCTGTCACTGCACACTTGGCCTTGGCGGGTCAACCAGGATGAAGGAAATATGTTCCTGCGTCTGGGAGAGTCCAGTGCTGTAAAAGCGTGGCAAGGCCACCACTGGGAGGGCCTATGGGAAGGGAGGTCAACGTGAGGACATGGGGTGAGAGCACCCTCATGAGTTGGCCAGTCCGGGGCAGCTGAAGAAGTCTCAGGAGGCTCTGGAAGTGGGGTGGGCCTGCCAGGGAGGCAGTGCTGGGGTCCAGAGGTGGGGGCTTTGCATGGTGTGATACTGTGGCATAGTTAAGAAATGTGTATTTGGTTTTGTCCTGCTTCCTGGCACACAGCTCCTAAAACCTTTGTAATCCCATCACTATGCTAATGAGGTGACTCTGGGCCCCTGGAGGGCTTCAGGAGGATGGGGGCTGGTTGTCCGAGGAGCACACTCTGATTGGAGGTTGGAACTTAAGCCCCACCCCCAACCTGAGGGAGTGGAGGCTGGAAGTTGAGTCAATCACCAGTGGCCAATGACTGAATCCATCAACGCAGCAGTAGAAGATTGGGCTGGTGAACATCTGGGAGGCGGTGTACACCCTGCTCCAAGGGAACAGACGCTCCTGTGTTCCAGACCCTCCCAGACCTCACCCCGTGCACATCTCCAGCGGGCTGTTCATCTGTGTCCCTTACAATAAAGCAGTGTTCCCTGAGTTCTGTGACCATTCTAGCAAATTACTGAGCCCAGGAGATGGGGAGGCTTATGGGAACCTCTGATTTCTGGTGAAGTTGGACAGTGAGTATCTTGGTCTAGAGTGGGAGGCATTTTTTAGAAAAATAATATTTATTTTTATTTATTTGGCTGCACCAAGTTCTAGTTGCAACATGCGGGATCTAGTTCCCTGACCATGGGTCAGACCTGAGCTCCCTGCATTGGCAGCTCAGAGTCCTAGCTGCTGGACCACCAGGGAAGTCTTGAGAGAGTTAATAGCCTCGGTAGGGAGGCCAGGATAAGATGGTTGGATGGCATCATCAATTCGATGGACCTGGGAGATGTCCATGGGAGTCCGTGGGAGATAGGAGAAATGTCAATAACCTCAGATACGCAGATGACACCAGCCTTATGGCAGAAAACGAAGAAGAACTAAAGAGCCTCTTGATGAAAGTGAAAGAGGAGTGAAAAAGTTGGCTTAAAACTCAACATTCAAAAAACTAAGATCATGGCGTCTGGTCCCATCACTTCATGGCAAATAGATGGGGAAACAATGGAAAATAGTGACTGACTTTATTTTCTTGGGCTCCAAAATCACTGCAGACAGTGACTGCAGCCATGAAATTAAAAGCCACTTGCTCCTTGGAAGAAAAGCTATGACAAACCTAGATAGCATGTTAAAAACAGAGACATTACTTTGCTGACAAAGGTTGGTCTAGTCAAAGCTATGTTTTTTCCTGTAGTTACGCATGGATGTGAGAGTTGGACTACAAAGAAAGCTGAGCACCAAAGAACTGATGCTTTTGAACTGTGGTGTTGAAGACGACTCTTGAGAGTCCCTTGGACTGCTAGGAGATCAAACCAGCCAGTCCTAAAGGAAATTAGGAAGGACTGATGCTGAAGCTGAAGCTCCAAAACCTTGGCCACCTGATTCAAAGAACTATCTCATTGGAAAAGACTCTGATGCTGGGAAAGATTAAAGGCAGGAGAAGGGGACAACAGAGGATGAGATGGTTGAATGGCATCACTGACTCGATGGACATGAGTTTGAACAAGCTCCAGGGATTGGTGATGGAGAGGGAAGCCTGGAGTGTTGCAGCCCATGGGGTCACAAAGAGTTGGACACGACTGAG
>SJYX01011062.1:0-42905 GCA_006410675.1 Oreotragus oreotragus | reverse complement strand
TTTTTTTTTTCATGTACCTATTGGCCATTTGCATGTCTTCTTTGCAGAAATGTCTGTCTTGTGCCCATTTTTTTTTTTCCAGGAAATTTTTTTTTATTGCCATATAATTGCTTTACAATGTTGTGTTAGTTTCTGCTGTACAACAGAGTGAATCAGCCATATGTATACATATATCCCCTCCCTCTTGAGTCTTTCTCCTCCCCGCCTCATTCCATTCTTCTAGGTCAAAACAGAGCACCAAGCTGAGCTTCCTGTGTTATACAGCAGCTTCCCACTAGATATCTGTTTCACACATGCTAGTGAATGTATGCCAGTGCTATTCTCAATTTTTCCCACCCTCTCCTCTGCCCCTTTGTCCAGAAGTCCATTCTCTATATCCACACCTCTTTTTCTGCCCTGCAAATCGGTTCACCAGTATCATTTTTCTAGATTCCAGATGTATGCATTACCGTATGATATTTTTCCGACTTACTTCACTCTGTATGACAGACTCCAAGTCTGTCTACATCTTTATAAATGACCCAAATTCATTCTTTATAGCTAAGTAATAGTCCATTGTATATATGTACTATATGTTTATCCCTTTATCTGTTGATGGACATTTAGGTTGCTTCCATGTCCTGGCTATTGTAAATAGTGCTGCATTGAACATGGGGTGCATGTATCATTTTTGATTTTTAAATTGGGACTCTAATAATTTATTTGTGGATGTGTGCTCTGCTACTGCTGCTGCTAAGTCACTTCAGTCGTGTCTGACTCTGTGTGACCCTATAGACGGGGCCCCACTGTCTCTGGGATTCTCCAGGCAAGAACACTGGAGTAGGTTGCCATTTCCTTCTCCAATGCATGAAAGTGAAAAGTGAAAGTGAAGTCGCTCAGTCTTGCCCGACTCTTAGCGATCCCATGGACTGCAGCCTACCTGCCAAGGTCCAGCCTCAGCAGAGTCCAGGGATATCCTCAGGATGGACAACATCGGTGAATAAAGAAAGATAGAGAAAGAGATAAGGAAAGAATGACATGGGGTGACCAAGGTTCAGTGAGTGAGGCCCCTTTACTTTATTTTTCTCAGGGCTTTTATACCCTGAGTTGTATATACAGCAAGGTGAAAAATGCAGAGTCAACTCAACATTCCTTCAGTATTAACTTTTATCGATATCAGGTTCCTTCCTGCAAGAGTCTTATTTTTTGTACATTATCTCTGGCCTGGAGGCCTGTTGATATTTTATGACCTCTTTTTGTTAAAGGTTGGTCAGCCAGAACAATAATTTTCCCTTAAAGTGTTTCTTCTTAAATTCCTAGCCTGTGTCACCCTTAAAGTACAGAGTTACATTTTTATGGAGCAAAGATTCAGTGGGTTACAGCAAAGAAAGAACTTATTAACTCAGAGTCTAATGTTGCTAATGCTAAAGCTACTGCTTGTTATTTCTACATCCTGACTATATGCACTCCCAGGAACACAATGGATAAGGGATGTGAGAACTTGGCAGCAAGCATAGGCTCAACAATGTTGCAAGAGTCTTGATAAGCCTGCCAAGCAAGCTAGACTGCTAACAGGGGATTTGAAACACTCCTTTCATGCCCAGGAAAATTATCAACTAGAGCCCTAAGTTAACTCTTTCCAGAGAAAGGTGGTCGGGGACAGCCCCCTGTTAATGTCAGAAGAGTTGGTGAAAGTCATGAAAAAACAGATTCTGGTTTTGGGGCAGATGCTTGAGAAAGGGGGCCCCTTGAGGCCTGATCTTGCCTTTGCCCATCAGGCTTCTTCCTCATGACCTTTGCCATGGGTGGGATTCTCCACGCTGGCTCCCAGCACCTACCAGGCTCCTCCGTCCATGGGATTTTCCAGGCAAGAGTAATGGAGTGGGGTGCCAGGGTGCCATTGCCTTCTCCAGCATGTGTGCTCAGTCATATCCAATTCTTTGTGATCCCATGGACTTCAGCCCGCCAGGCTCCTCTGTCCATTTTTCCCAGGCAAGAATACTGAAGTAGGATGTCATATCCGTCTCCAGGGGATCTTCCAAACCCAATGATCAAACGTGTTTCTGGCATCTCCTGCACTTGCAGGTGGGTTCTTTACCACTGTGCCACCTGGGGAGCCCCCAGAATGAAGTGCTGGGGGCTCAGCACTTGAAGTGTTAGTTGCTCAGTTGTGTCCGACTCTATGTGATCCCATGGACTGTAGCCCACCAGGCTCCTCTGTCCATGGGGATTCTCCATGCAAGAATACTGGAGTGGGTAGCCATTCCCTTCTCCAGGGGATCTTCCTGACCCAGGGATCGAACCCAGTCTCCTGCATTGCAGGAGGTCTCTTTACCATCTGAAGGAAGCCCCCCTCACAAATTTATTTGTCCATTTATTTATTTATGGCCTCCCTGGGTCTTCATTGCTGTATGCAGGCTTTCTCTAGTTGCAGTGAGCAGGGGCTACTCTAGTTGCAGTGCAGTGGCTTCTCTTATCATGGAGCTCAGGCTCTAAGCCCATGGACTTCAGTTGTTGCAGCATGCAGCTTCAGTAGTGAAGGCACATGGCCCTGGAGTGTTCAGGCTTCAGTAGTTGCAATGCACAGGATTAGTTGCTCCACAGCACGTGGGATCTTCCCAGACCAGGGATTGAACCCATGTCCCCTGCTTTGGCAGGTGGATTCTTAACCACTGGACCACCAGGGATATCCAGAATATACTTTCTTCTTACCTGAGAACAGTTTTTCAAACACTCAGTTACCATCCTTTCTGTGTCTATCTTTTTTTCAGGAAGGCAGAAAGGATCCTTAGAAACAACACCTCCTTGCATCCCAGGGCCCTCCCTTGACGCAGTACTCACCAAGGACAACCTGAACCACAAGATGACCAGCATGATGACCCATAGGCCCATTTTTTGATTAGGTTGTTTTCTTGTTATTGAGTTGTATGAGCTGTTTGTATATTTTGGAAATATACAAATATAGTTTGTATATTTAAGCCCTTGTTGGTCTCATCATTTGCAAATATTTTTTCTCAGTCCATAAGTTGTCTTTTCATGTTGTTTATGGTTTTGTTTTCTATGCAAAAGCTGGTGGCTGAGATGGTAAAGAAGCAGCCTGCAATGTGGGAGACCTGGGTTCAATCCCTAGATTAGGAAGATCCTCTGGCAGAGGGCATGGCAACCCACTCCAGGATTCTTCCCTGGAGAATCCTCAGGGACAGAGGAGCCTGGTGGGCTACAGTCCATGGGGTCACAAAGAGTTGGATACAATTGAGTGATTAAGCACACATGATTTCATTTGCTGTGCAAAAGCTTATAAGTTTGATTAGGTACCATTTGTTTATTTCTGCTTTTATATCTATTGCCTTAGTAAACTGACCTAAGAAAACATGGGTACGATTAATGTCAGAGAATATTTTGCCTATGTTCTCTTCTAGGAGTTTTATGGTATCCTGTCTTATATTTAAGTCTTTAAGCCATTTTGAGTTTATTTTTGTGCATGGTCTGAGAGTGTGTTCTAACTTCATTTATTTACATGTCATAGGTAATTTGATAGGTATTGCATTAAATCTGTAAATTCCTTTGGGTAGTATGACCATTTAAACATATTAATTTTTCCAATCAAAGAGGATGGGAGTTTTTTTCCTTCAGACCATCTTCAGTTTCCTTTATCAATGTTTTATGGTTCTCAGTGTATTTTCTTTCACCTCTTTGGTCAAGTTTATTCCTAAGTATTTTATTTTTTGATGTGATTTTAAAAGGGATTTTTTTTTTTTACTTTTCTGATATTTCACTGTTAGTATAAAGAAACATAATCAGTTTCTCTGTGTTAATCTCATATCCTGCTACCATGCTGAATTTATCAGTTCTAGTAGTTTTTGTGTGGAATCTTCAGGGTTTTCTATATATAGTATCATATCAGACTTTTAATTTCTTATATATAATATCATTATTTCCAGTTTCCTTGACCAGTGGGGAGTCTTTCTAGTTCCTTTTTAACAAGCATGGATACCCTTTGTGGTTCCTACTTTAAGTGAAAATTACATTCCAGTTTCCTGAACATTTGTGCCTTGTGGTCTGGATTCCCCAGTAAATCCTCAAGCTTCAGTTTCTGTTCACCCCATCACTTTAAATTCTCATTTCACTTTTGATGTCTAAAATTTGTATTTTCTTGGTCTTGAGCTTGACTGAATTAAATTATTTTTGTTAAATATAGGCCAGCATTTCTTTGTATTTACAGTTGAGGGAAGTGGTGGAGTATAGGGAGGGTGGCGGAATATAGGGAGGGTTCATTCACATCAGCTCAGGTCCATTAATAGGAGTTCACAGCAGGGCATTTATGAATGAATTTTGTCCCATAACATTATCATAGAAATACTTACAAGTTTGATGAATCATTGCATTTTTCCCTAGAATTATGGAAAGTTAATGACCAGACAGATAACCACAAGGAAAGCCAAGACAAACCTCTATGGCAAGCTGCATCCATAAATAAGGAAACACTGAAGGATAAAAGTGGCCAAGAATTCAGAACATGTGGAGAAATGATTTATCCAAGCACAGGCTTTGTTTCTATAGGACAAAGACTCACTAAATATTATTCATGGGGAAAGTGTTCAAAACATAATTTTAATTTTCTTAGTCAAAGTAGAAGCTGTGTAAGAAAGAAAGGTGATGAATGTAAGGCATATTGGAAATTATGCTTCAATTCTAATCTTGATAAAGCTCAATCTGGAGAGAAATTCTTTGAGCCTAATGAACATGGAAAAGCCCTCTACCATAAGCAAGCTCTTAATAAAAGTCCAAGAATTCAAAATGCAGAGAAACTCTATCAATGTTCTGAATGTGGAAAAGTGTTTATCCAGAAAGCAAACCTTGTTGTACATCAGAGAATTCACACTGGAGAGAAACCTTATGAATGCTGTGACTGTGCAAAAACTTTCAGCCAGAAGTCAACCCTAATTGCACACCAGAGAACTCATACAGGGGAAAAGCCGTATGAATGCAGTGAATGTGGGAAAACATTTATCCAGAAGTCAACTCTGACTAAACATCAGCGAACTCATATACAGGAGAGAAACCGTTTGTATGTGGTGAATGTGCAAAAGCTGTTAAGAGTTCATATCACCTTATTAGACATGAAAAAACACACATTAGACAAGCATTTTATGAAGCTATCAAATGTGATAAGTCCAGCCTTATATATCAAAGGACTCATATGAGTGAAAAACCTGAATGCAATAAACATGGGAAAGCCTTTGATGAGACAACTACACCCATTAAATGTCAGCTAACTCATACGAAAGAGACACTTATGAGTGTAGTAAATGTGGAAAAGGCTTCAGGTGAAAGTCACATCTTTCTGTTCATCAGAGAGTTCTTACACGAGAAAAATCCTATGAATGCAGCATATGTGGGAAGACTTTCAGTGGAAAATCACATCTCTCTGTCCATCATAGAATTCACACAGGAGAGAAACCTTATGAATGCAGAAGGTGTGGGAAAGCATTTGGTGAGAAGTCAACCCTTATTGTACATCAGAGAACTCATACAGGAGAAAAACCCTATAAATGCAATGAATGTGGGAAAGCTTTCAGTGAAAAGTCACCACTGATTAAACATCAGAGAATTCATACAGGAGAAAAACCTTATGAATGCAGTGAATGTGGGAAAGCTTTCAGTGTGAAATCAACTCTCATTGTACATCACAGAATGCGTACAGGAGAGAAACCTTATGAATGCAGAGAATGTGATAAAGCCTTCAGTGGGAAGTCAACTCTCATTAAACATCAGAAAAGTCATACAGGAGATAAAGCCTATTAATATACTTACTAATAACCTATAATATGATATAATAACCTATCATAACCTATTAATATATTAATATAGAGATAATTTCACTAGTTATACCTCTGCTGCTGCTAAGTCGCTTCAGTCGTGTCTGACTCTATGTGACCCCATAGATGGCAGCCCATCAGGCTCCCCCGTCCCTGGGATTCTCCAGGCAAGAACACTGGAGTGGGTTGCCGTTTCCTTCTCCAGTGCATGAAAGTGAAAAGTGAAAATTGAAAGCGAAGCCACTCAGTCGTGTCCAATTCTTAGCGACCCCATGGACTGCAGCCTACCAGGCTCCTCCATCCATGGGATTTTCTAGGCAAGAGTACTGGAGTGGGGTGCCATTGCCTTCTCCAAGTTATACCTCATTATATATCAATTCATCCTGGGGAGTAACCTTAAAAATATCAAGAATGTAAAAAACTTCATATTACTATTTAATGTTCATTTAACTTAAGACAGAGCACAAAAGCATAATTCCAGAAGCATCTGATAAATGTGACCAATTTTTCATCCAGAATTATTACATGAGTGGAGAATTATATATCAGAGAATTCAGAAGTGACAAAACTGTGAATATATTAATGTAGGGAAGAATTTAGAAAGAATTTAAATGTTATTGGGTTTCAGAGTATGCTGAAAAGAAACTAAGAATTTAAAGTCTAGAAAACTGTTAGAAATTATGAGAGAAATATGTTCCATATTCTATACCACACATTTTGTGGGAAAGGTCTCGAGGTTCCAAACAAGCACTCAGTAATTAAGACATGTTCACTGTGGAGTAAGTATGACATTTTTGAAAGAAAAATATAAAGTATAAAATTAATAATCCTAGCTATGGCAAACTACGTTCACTTCTTAAACAAATAGGAAAATTCCTCCCTTAAGTGGTATAAAGGGGAATGAGTCATCATGATCCCTGAAACAAGCACTCAGACAGGAGATCTACACATGTTCATCAACACTTTCAGTGCAAAATACAAACCCCTTTCAGAAAAGGCATATAGTATCTTTGGAAGGAATGATGCTAAAGCTGAAACTCCAGTACTTTGGCCACCTTATGCGAAGAGCTGACTCATTGGAAAAGACTTTGATGCTGGGAGGGATTGGGGGCAGGAGAAGAAGGGGATGACCAAGGATGAGATGGCTGGATGGCATCACTGACTCTATGAACGCGAGTCTGAGTGAGCTCCGGGAGTTGGTAATGGACAGGGAGGCCTGGCATGCTGCGATTCATGGGGTCGCAAAGAGTCGGACACGACTGAGTGACTGAACTGAACTGAAGCTTTAAGACACCTCACTTAGGAACATTGCTTACAACTTAATATTTAAGGGTAACCATTTTATGGTTACATTTTATGCCTCATTTTATTAGTCAATAAAAGATTTTTAATTTTCAGATTATCTCCCTTAACACAATATTATTTAAAATAGGAAAAAATTGACTATCCAATAGTCAATTGATTCAAAATTGACATATCAGTAAGATAGATTAGTATGCACTAGTTAAAAGTGTTCTTCCTGCTGCTGCTGCTAAGTCGCTTCAGTCGTGTCTGACTCTGTGTGACCCCATAGATGGCAGCCAACCAGGCTCCTCCCTCCCTGGGATTCTCCAGGCAAAAATACTGGAGTGGGTTGCCATTTCCTTCTCCAAAAGTGTTCTTATGTTTGAGGATTTAGGGAAATGTTCATGATAATTGGCTAAGTGAAAAAAAATTTTAAATGTACCACATTATTTACATTGTAAAAATGCATTGAGAATGGATATGCAGCATTATATCAGATTCTGGGTGGCAGAAAAGTAAAATTATATGCACATATATGTATACAAATATATTTGTTTTATATTTGTATGTGTTTTAGATTGTATAGGTGGACACAGAACAAAATGCTTAGAAGGAAATATACCAAATTATTAAGCAGATTATCCAGATTATTGCTTGGGTGTTAGGACTATTGATTTTTTAATTTTTTTTTAAATTTTTTATTATTTATTTATTTAGAGCTTCCATTTTACTTTATTTTACTGATTTTTTAATTTTTAAATGTAGTCTCCAGAAACTACCAGAAAAATAAATTGCTTAAAGTAATTTTGGGCATGCTTGATTCTGCCTTTCCATCCATCTTTCCATCCATACTTTAATACATGACATCATTGTTTTCTTAAAATAACCCTATTTTCACATATGTGTACCTATTCTTTATTCCTTTTTCATGTAGTTATCTGAGGGTATGGTTTTGAGTATATGTTTTGCATCTTGACAATGAATATCCTGCAATTTTAATATCTGTGTGATTTTTTGGATAAAAATAAGTGTCTCCATAGTTCTTTACTCTGTGATCACCACACCTCATTACACAAATTATCAGCTAACAAACTATACAGGTGAGGAAAGAGGTAGTAAATTGGTCAAAGGTACAAGTAATGAAACAAAACTGACTTCTGACACCAAATAGAAATCTCTTCAACTGTGATACCTGTGAATATCCCTATTCCCTCTTTTCTCCTTGTCCTGCTGTCAGCAGTTGTGTCAGGCACATCCTAGGTGACTCCAATGATTTATGCCCTATATAATCCTTTCTGCTTAAGTGTAGGCAGAACTGAGACTTGCTTTCATCCAATAAGTTTATGGCAGAGGTATAGGATATCACTCCCATGACTATGTTATGTTATACAACACTTCATCTTAGAAGACCAGAGAGAAATTTCCCTTGCTGGCCTGATAAAGTAAGCAGCCATGTTGAGGAAATACATGTGACAAGGAATTGCAGCTGGTTTCGAGGGCCTGAAGGAGTGCTGAGCTAAGACAGTGGGACTTCGGTGGCAAGCTCATGCAGGCAAGCAAAGTAGCAATAGACAGCTACTTTTTCCCCACAAGGAGCTTGCTGATTGGTAAATGGCATAGGAGAGATTCAGAGACGTATAGCAGCCAAGAACCTTATGTGCTAAGGAGATCAACTTGGAGATCAGACCCCACTAGTGATTATGGGCCCAGGTAATTATCAGCATTTCAATTGGAACTTCTGAAGAACTTAGGAGGAAATTCATAAGAAAATATAAATTAATCCCAATAATTATTTACTTTTTTGCTTAGGTTTTTATTTTCCTTGAGTTTCTGCTGCTGCTAAGTTGCTTCAGTCGTGTCTGACTCTGTGCGACCCCATAGACAGGGGCCCACTGTCTCTGGGATTCTCCAGGCAAGAACACTGGAGTGGGTTGCCATTTCTTTCTCCAATGCATGAAAGTGAAAAGTGAAAGTGAAGTCACTCAGTCATGCTCGACTCTTAGCGACCCCATGGACTGCAGCCTACCAGGTGCCTCCGTCCATGGGATTTTCCAGGCAAGAGTACTGGAGTGGGGTGTCATTGCCTTCTCTGGGAGTTTCTAACAGCGTTTTTAAAATTTTTCTTGTTTATTTTTCCAGGGTCATAAAACATACAGTCGTATCTATGGAATTTTCCTCTCTGGTATTAGAATTCAGGATAATTAATAACTTTGAGGGGGAGGACTTAGAAAGAGCAAAGGGAAGATCCTCAATTAGGGTCAATAGCAGGCTAGAAATTTTTTTTCTCTGAAGAATATCTGTCTGCAGAAGACAGTATCACTATGCTCCAAAACCCTCACAGACTGTACTGTGACTCACATACAGGGACCTTCCAAAATTTCCATACACCATGTCCATCTGCCACAGACACTTCATATGCTAGGTCATTTGGTAATCTGCACCTATTGCAAAGTCTATTCTTGTTCTAGGCCACACTGAAAACTGGCAGTTTTGTGGGTTATTCAGTAAATGGAGCAGAGCAGCAAGATAGAAGGAGGTTTATTGTGTCTAGCGCTCCTCATGAGTTATGGGACCCTGCTATCTCAAAAGCAGTATAATTCTCTGACACATATTTCATGGCCTTACTCAGAAATCTAAGGGGCTTGTTTCTCACTCCGCATCTTTTCCCACCACTGACACCTTCAGCCCCTTAGGGAAGCCAGACCATATGGTGCAGGCAACAAGGCTGTTGGCACTAGAGCCTGGGCTAACTACAGAGCCTTTCCTGCCTTAGGCCCTGGTCAAAGTTGGCAGCCTTTTGTGTCACCTGGAATATGGGTCAGACAAGTATTTCTAGGTGTAAAATTTGTCACCTCTGATCCCAAAGAGGACCTCAAGGTGCTATATTTCTCTTTTGTGAAGTTAAACTTGGTATGGTTGAGCTTGTGGTAGTTTAAACTTATTCTCTGGGATCCAGCTGGTTTCTTCAGGGGCCAGAAAGATGAAATAAATATAACTGTGGTAAGGACCTCCACCCCTTAACCCCTGACCTGGCATGGGCTTACCTGGACAGCTCCATGGTGGGCTTTCTCCAGCTGCCATCCCGGCCTCCTCTTCTCCTTGTCCCAACCTGAAGATCCCATGTGGCTGGGCCGCAAGGTATCCTGTTAAGGGGAAATGACAGAGGACTTGGTTATGAACACCTGCAGCATTCTGGAACTGAGGCCCATCCCTGTAGGGTAGGGATGGTCTGGCCTTGGTGACTGCCCTGTGAGCCCAGCCAGTGGGCCCTCAGTGCAGACCATCCACAGAGAAAGTGAGAGCATGACTATCCTGGGCAGGGGGCAAATGCCATTAGGAATTCCTGACCAGGAGCCTGAGGCCTGACTCATTCAGGGCCCAGACGCCCCTGAGCTACAGCAGCCCAGAGAGGGAGACACGAGGGGATGTGTTCCAGTCACCCTGTGGAGGGTTTCTCACCAACGGAGACCAGGTGGCTGTAGTTCTCCAGCATGACATCCCTATGGAGGTTCTTCTGAGCAGCGTCCAGCTCTTGCCACTCCTGGGTGAAGTCCACAAACACGTCCCTGAAGGTCAATGTTTCCTACAACAACACATCCTTAGCCCAGTGATTAGCTTGCAGACGGAGATAGTACATCAAATCAAGTGCCCACTCTGTGCTCATCCTATGTTCTTCATATGTAGAAAGATTTCAGCCCTCCTCACCACCCAGGAGAACCCTGACAGATGAGTATAGGAAGGTTCATAGAGTGCAAGGTCACCTGCCCTGGGTCACACAGGTAGGAACTAGGAATCAAAATCCATGCGGTCTGGTTTCTGCACACACACTTTTAGACACTGCATTGCCTTTCTTTATGTAATTGTTATACTGTTCATCATCCACAATTTGACATAGTATAGTGTATAGGGTGCTTATGTAACTAAAATTATTTTAAACTGTGAGAAAAGAGATGAAGTGTTAAAAATATCTCACCCTGGAAGTTCGTTCTTCCAACACATATTTATTGACTAGAGACCAAACTGATAAGTTGAGGATTTAAAGATTAATAAAAAACAAACATCTCCTGAGTTGAAGGAGTTACATACATTCTAGTAGAGGGAGAAAAACACCTCTTACACATGAAAGGGTGGGAGGAAAGGAAGAAGGCAATGGCAGAGGTAGGGCAGGGAATCCAAAAGAGGAAGAACTCAGTTCTGCTTGGGACTGACAGAGAAGGCTTTGAAAGGGATGTAGATCTAGAACAAACAGTTCAAAACATAGCCATCTCAATCATGACCAACGGCACTGATAATCCAATCAATCACAACAGGACAGTATCTGGCCTGGTCAGCAAATTTAGGTAATAAAGAAAAGGTCTATATTTGATCTTATCACCTCCAAACAAGGATTTACTTCTCTAACTGCCTGGAGAGCAATAACCCACCCATTTCCATTCTGGATCCCATCCTGTCCCACTCACCCTCAGTTCAGTTCAGTCGCTCAGTCGTGTCCGACTCTTTGCGACCCCATGAATCGCAGCACGCCAGGCCTCCCTATCCATCACCATCTCCCGGAGTTCACTCAGACTCACATCCATTGAGTCAGTGATGCCATCCAGCCATCTCATCCTCGGTCGTCCCTTTCTCCTCCTACCTCCAATCCCTCCCAGCATCAGAGTCTTTTCCAATGAGTCAACTCTTCACATGAGGTGGCCAAAGTACTGGAGTTTCAGCTTTAGCATCATTCCTTCCAAAGAAATCCCAGGGCTGATCTCCTTCAGAATGGACTGGTTGGATCTCCTTGCAGTCCAAGGGACTCTCAAGAGTCTTCTCCAACACCACAGTTCAAAAGCATTGATTCTTCGGCGCTCAGCTTTCTTCACAGTCCAACTCTCACATCCATACATGACCACAGGAAAAACCATAGCCTTGACTAGGCGGACCTTAGTCGGCAAAGTAATGTCTCTGCTTTTGAATATACTATCCAGGTTGGTCATAACTTTTCTTCCAAGGAGTAAGCGTCTTTTAATTTCATGGCTGCAGTCACCATCTGCAGTAATTTTGGAGCCCCCCAAAAAATAAAGTCTGACACTCACCCTCGGTGGCCTTAAATTCAAGAAGACATGTTGCAGCCACAAGGCCCGCATGGGCCATGTGTGGCACCAGTTTATTCAACTTTGCAGAGGGAGACAGGAAACAGTGGGCCAAAAGGTAGTGACAGGCCTGTGTCACCAGCAGGAGGACTTTGTACAATCCAGTAGCTCAACCTGCCCCTGCCACTCCCCTTGCCATGTGCTAGTTGAGGTGCCCAGGAACAAGGCTACACTGTCAAATACAGCCGCTATCTGGCCTAGAAGCCAAAAGCTGCTCCATACATCAGTATCTCTTGTAACAGACCCCCCAGACACACGTTTTGCCAAAAGTTTTACTTTCATTTTAGGTTCAAAGGATTCATTAGCAAAAGAAACCACTCATTACTCACACAACAATTTGAGTATTTAATAGAGGATTATCTGACTTATTTTCAATATACAGTCATTAAAAGAAAAGAAATAGAAGCAACAGAGAGAAGTAACAGCATATACATCACCAAATTGGACCAACACCTACATCCAGAGTTTAACAATGCTGGGACGTCCCAAGTAACAGCAATCTGGAGTCCCAATTGGGAGAGGGTCCTGGGCAGTGCCTCCACCCCATTGGCGAGATCAAATTGCAGCTTTGGGGGCTCCTGCTTATAATCCCAGGCCACAAATTGATACCATCATCAGTTTGTGAACAAAAATGCAGCTCTGGTTTTTCTTTAAACTTTGACAGTGCTGTTTATTTCGTCTTCTGAGTCACCAGATTTTCCAGACCCCAGAGGCTGGCCAGACCTCCAAGAACTCAAGAAAATTCCAAGACCCATTCCCTCTTATGGTGTATGGGGATGATCCAGAGGGATGATATGTGGTGGGAGGTGGGAGGGGGGTTCATGTTTGGGAGTTCGTGTACACCCGTGGCAGATTCATGTCAATGTATGCCAAAACCAATAGAGTACTGTAAAGTAAGATAAAGTAAAATGGAAGCTCTAAAAAAAAAAAAAAAAAGAGGTGCTTGATAGCTGGTAACAATCTTCATGCTCATGGGCAGGCACGTAACCCAGGGAGTGTCCAGGCAGGTCAGAAGCAGGTCAGAGGCCCGATCCCTTGCCTCTGAAGCCTGGACAAGACTACCTCCATTTTAATTTCCCTAACAGCATATTTTCCAAGGTCCTGGTGAAGGACATTCTCAGTTATGAAAATTACCCTGGACCCAGGAAAACCCAAATCAGCGGCTTCCTACCAGCTATTTTTAGTTATTCACAGGCCTCCCAGTCCAGGTGCAGTTTGTTTACCAATCAAGAATCATATTGATCCTAAGTAACAATGCCTGGTAATACAGCTGTTATTCCACAATTATTGGATTTCCAGAGACACAAAGCTAAAGCCAGGTTATCTCAGATTTCTGTGATGAGGAGAAAGAGTTTTATTCATACTAGACTCAGTGTTATGCTTTAATAATGACAATGAAGGAATTTAAAAACTACTAGCAGATCCTACACATACAGGGTCAGAATTTAGTTCAGAACGAAAGCATCTCAAATTGCTGCAGAAAAGAGGTTATTAGCAAAGTCTGGCTACATATTTATGCAGGGAAAAAATATACCATAAAACTGCATTAGCTACCCCACTCCAAATTCCAAAATAAATTACAGATGAATTAGAGATTTAAATGTGTGCAGGATAACCATAAAATTACTAGTTAAAAGTTTTTATAAATGCAAAGTAGCGAAAGTCTTTCTAAGCCATCCCCAAATTCAAAAGACATACAGTTAAAGATGCAAACTTGATTACCTAGACATTAGAAATATCTAAATTGAAGAAAATAACTTTTTAAATTCTCAAACATCCATATCAAAGTGGTAATGATATTTGTTTATTATATAACAATGATCTAATTTCCTTCATACACTAAAATTCTAACATCTTTAAGAAAAGAACCACAACCTCCTCCAGTATAACTGGAGGGATGCAAAATATATTTATAATAGTATACCATTTATCACCCTTCAGATTCTTTTTCTTATTGAGATATAATTGACATATGCTGCTGCTGCTGCTAAGTCATTTCAGTCGTGTCCGACTCTGTGCGACCCCATAGACGGCAGCCCACCAGGCTCCGCCGTCCCTGGGATTCTCCAGGCAAGAACACTGGAGTGGGTTGCCATTTCCTTCTCCAATGCCTGAAAGTGAAAAATGAAAGTGAAGTCACTCAGTCTTGTCCGACCCTCAGCGACCCCATGGACTGCAGCCTACCAGGCTCCTCCATTCATGGGATTTTCCAGGCAAGAGTACTGGAGTGGGGTGCCATTGCCTTCTCCATAATTGACATATAACACTGTGTAAAGTCTGGATTTCCCTGGTGGCTCAGTGGTAAAGAATCAGCCTGCAATGTGGGAAACTCAGGTTCGATCCCTGTGTTGGGAAGATCCCCTGGAGAAGGAAATGGCAACTCACTCCAGTATTCTTGCCTGGAGAATCCCATGGACAGAGAAGCCAAGTGGGTTGCAGTCCATAGGGTCATGAAGAGTTGGACACTGAGGAATTGAGCACAACACATACAACATATTGACTTGATACATTTATATTTTGTAATATGATTACCACCAGTAGCATTAGCTAACACCTCTATCATGTCACACAATTATAATTTCTTTTTTTGAAGTGAGAACAATTAAAATGTAGTCTCTTGGCAACTTTGAAGTTTATACTACAGTATGGTTAACTATAATCACTATGCTGGGCATTAGATCTCCAGTAATTATTTATACTCTTCAGCTTCTTAAACATTAAACAGGTTAATACCTAATGCAATCAAGTGTGTAGAAAAACAAGAAAGAAGTTATAAATGAATTAAAGCACTGGGTATGGGTGGAGCAACTGGTTAATATACATCAAAATGTATATTACAAATACTTTTTAATGCAGCAGTGCCATTTCTAGGATTTTACTCTAGAGTTTTTGATACATCAGTTAAGAAAAGACAACAGAACAGATAAAATGTTCATACTAACAGAAATAATTAATTGACTAAAAATTTCATTTGGGCTTTTCCATAAGATGGTATGGAAAAACTTGAATGAAGTTTTTGGCCAAACCAATATAAGCAGCTGCTAAAGATACAAACAGATTATAAATCTCAATAAAGTGCAAATATATGCTAATTAAATAGTAAGATACTCTTTTTTACCTATAAGGTTAAGTAAGCAAGTAAGTAAAGTCACTCAGTCGTGTCTTTTCCATAAGATGGTATGGAAAAACTTGAATGAAGTTTTTGGCCAAACCAATATAAGCAGCTGCTAAAGATACAAACAGATTATAAATCTCAATAAAGTGCAAATATATGCTAATTAAATAGTAAGATACTCTTTTTTACCTATAAGGTTAAGTAAGCAAGTAAGTAAAGTCACTCAGTCGTGTCCGACTCTTTGTGACCCCGTGGACTGCAGCCCACGAAGCTCCTCAGTCCATGGGATTCTCCAAGCAAGAATACTGGAGTGGGTTGCCATTTCCTTCTCCAGGGGATCTTCCTGACCCAGGGATCGAACCCAGGTCTCCTGCATTGGAGGCAGACGCTTTAACCTCTGAGCCACCAGGGAAGTCCACCTATAAGGTTAGTAAACATTTAAAAGATAGTTAGTAAACATTTAAAAGATAGAGAAAAGCCACTGTTCATGAAGGTATAGGAACACGAGTACTCTTAGTGTGGCAGTAACTGTTACATTTTTTTTTCTCATATTTTAACCAGGACTCTATCCTACTGACTTCCCTGGTGTCTCAGACAGTAAACAATCTTGCCTGCAATGCAGGAGACCCAGGTTCGATACCTAGGTCAGGAAGATCCCCTGGAGAAGGAAATGGCAACCCACTCCAGTATTTTTGCCTAGAGAATCCTATGGACAGAGGAGCCTGCCAGGCTACAGTCTATAGGGTCACAATGAGTAAGACTCCACTGAGTGACTAACACTTTCTTTCTATCCTACTGGAATATTTATATGGCCATAAGGATGTTAAAGGCAGCATTATTTATATTAGCTAAAAGGGTCATGACTCAATGTCCTATGTTCCTGAGAATTCAGTAATGGTGGCATGACAGTCATATGACCAAGTGATGTTGCTTCTGATAAAAATAACCTCTGATAGTAAACAAGCTGCATCTGGACTTGGAGGATGACAGTGTTTAAGTTGTTATGGCTACACTCTGAAAGGGCCATTATAACAATTGGCTGACATGAAAAGATGTCTGATATATTTTTGTTAAATGATAAAAAGCACTTTAGTCAGAGTGGAGAGTGGAGGGATATTCAACATTTCTGCCAGAGGCAGGAGGGATGTTCATACTAAGGGATTGACTCAAACCCAGAAAGAGCCCATGGCCTAAGAGGGAAGAATAAGGTGTGTACACAATTATGTCAGCATGGGGGAAAGTCCTGTGAGACTGTAACCGAGCAGGACCCTTTGGGGTCTTCCCAGGCAGATGTCCTCCACCTGCCTCTTGTTTGTAGAAAAACTAGTCTCCTAGGGCTTCCCTCAGTTCCAAAGAATAAATTTAATCAAAGAAATGAGAAAATGCAGAAACAAAGGAAAACAGTCAAGCAAGACAAAAGAGTAATAGTTAAGTCATTAAACAAAATCAAATACTTTTAGTTCCTTCCCAAGGACTCTAGATAATACTTCTGAGCCATATCCTTTGAGCTGTTTTGCAGAGACGGAAACCCTCACCAGGTGGAAGAATTTAACTGCATGTTGACTACAAGCACGGAGACCCCCAGACGGGTTGGAACCAGAAGGTCGATGATGTTAACTCCCAATTATCTCACCATGCCGGGGTCCAGCCCCGGTGGATCCAGGGAATTCAAAGGTGGGGACAGAGTTGGCGTCCTTGGAAAAATACATATTTAATTACACATATATAGAGAGATTAGAAACGGATAGTGTAATAGGCAATGGCACCCCACCCCAGTACTCTTGCCTGGAAAATCCAATGGACAGAGTAGCCTGGTGGGCTGCAGTCCATGGGGTCGCTAACAGTCAGTCAGACTGAGCGACTTCACTTTCACTTTTCTCTTTCATGCATTGGAGAAGGAAATGGCAACCCACTCCAGTATTCTTGCCTGGAGAATCCCAGCGATGGGGGAGCCTGGTGGGCTGCCGTCTATGGGGTCATACAGAGTCGGACACGACTGAAGTGACTTAGCAGCAGCAGTGTAATAGGAAAATTAGTGGAGAAAAAGAGGCTGAATAACTTGGTTCACATGGAACAGCATCCATGCTCCAGATGGGAATTCAGCCAGAAAAATGGGGAGCAAGAAAGAATGACATGGGGGAGTCAGTCTTTCCAGGAACTGATCCCATTTCTTTATTTTTCAGGTTTTCTTATATACCTTTTGTTACATATAGGGATGAATACAGAGTCACGCAGGGGTCAGCAGTCCTGACCTTTATCAAAATCAGGTGCTTTACATTAAAAAGGTCTTAGGGGTTTTACATCATCTTCTGGGCTGACATTTTGATCCTTTCTTTCTGATAACCAAAAAACTTATTTTTTCCAAGGGTGTTTTTTCTTAAACTAGGCACCACCCTCCAAATAAAGTTGCATTCCTATAGGGTGAGGGTGTAGTGAGTTACAATCAAGAAAGGAATTTATTTAACCCAAGGTTGACATGATTAATCTTAAAGGTTAATACTTATTTCTCCTATATGCTAGTTATATTCATTATAAGGNTTGATCCTTTCTTTCTGATAACCAAAAAACTTATTTTTTCCAAGGGTGTTTTTTCTTAAACCAGGCACCACCCTCCAAATAAAGTTGCATTCCTATAGGGTGAGGGTGTAGTGAGTTACAATCAAGAAAGGAATTTATTTAACCCAAGGTTGACATGATTAATCTTAAAGGTTAATACTTATTTCTCCTATATGCTAGTTATATTCATTATAAAGGCAGGGAATATGGAGATTTAGCAGCCCAACAAATAAAAATCCTTTCACCAATATTCCCCTTAAGATCTGTTTAGTCTTAAGATAGTTATAAAGTTACATTTTTACATAGCAAGGACACAGTGATTTATAACAAAGTACAATGGTCTATAACAAAAGAGAAAATTCATTAACTCAAAAAGTCTAGTATTGCTAACCTTAAAAACTACTATATTTGCTTTCCTATATTCCAAATACATTGATTAATATATTCCCAGGTGCCTAAGGATATAGAGGCCTGGAGGCAATCATTGACTCAACAATAAGAAAAGCCCTATGCTAATTAAGACTCTCAAAATATTCCAAAACTCTCTGTGCTGTTTATGGTTGAGAGGTAGTAAACAATCATGTGCCTAGTGGCAGGAGTATGGATAATCCTGTCACACAAGCTAGTTTGTCAGCAGAGAGGTTTGACCTGAGACACCCTTGTCACACCCAGGGCAGGGAATTAGCAGTAATTATTGACACAACAAATGAAAAAACCCTTCACCAATATAATTCCCAAGCAACCCACTATACTAATAATTTCTAACTTCCCACAAGAATTTGCCTTTAGTAAGTCTAAAACATCTCGTGCCTCTCACGCTCGGGAGGCTGTTGTGGCCAGACGAACCTGTACAGGCAGGCTAGATAACCTTCAGAGTTCGTAAGTTGAAACACTTGTCACGCCCAGGAATTTTTATTGACTTGGAGCTGCACGTTTACTCCTTCTCCGAGAGAAACGGTTATGGGGGAGAGCCCCTCGGAAAGTCAAAGGTGTAGGTGAGAGCAAAAAACAGACTCTGGTTTTGGGGTGGATGCTCGGGAGCAGGGGGTTTCCTGAGGCCTGATCACGACTTTGCGTATGCCGAAGCCTCCTTCCTCATGACCTTTGCCATGGGCGGAATTCCTCACGCTGGCCCCCGGCATCACCACAAGTCAATCAGAAAAATGTTCACCAGCTGATGATGGATCCTATAATCCCCCTCAGTCACCCTGTTTTTTAAAAGAACCTTTTCCTGACAGTCACCAGGGAGGTCGGGTCTTTTAAGCACTAGCTGCCTGGACTCCTTGCTTGCTGCCCTGTAATAAATGTTGCATTTTTCTTCACCACAACCCAGTGTCAGTAGATTTGGCAACCAGATGCAATTTGGTTTGGTTACATGGTGGGGAGTGATCCTTCCTAGCTTGAATCTGCCCTCACAGGCACTATAGCAGGGCACCTGCCCTCATGGCAGTGTCTCTTCAAACACTAGTAACTTTCATCTCTCTCCTCTAATAGGGATTTAACTGCCCTTTATAACCTGGTCCTTCATGGGTGGCTGGAAGCTGAGTCACCATGCCAGTGTTACTCTCTCTCAGCTGGGAGAAGGGACAGCACATTGCAGGCCCAGCTCTTGTAGGATCTGCTGTTCTTTGAGCCTTCCTCCTCTGCCCTGGTGTCTGGGTTCAGGGTTGAGGCATCTCCTGCAACTCCCCTCAGAGGAGCTTATTCCTAGGTAGGCAGAACCAAACACATTTCTGCAGAAACATCACTTCAGCACCATATCTCTGCCTCTGATCTGGGAACTTGCCTCCTTATGAAGTCTTCTGTAGACTAAGGAAACCCATGGCAGGAAGCTGGTGTTTGAAGCTAGTGAGCTGTTGGCTGTTATGAACTCTGACCCTGGAAAGGCAATGACCACACATGAGATGCCATTAGCAAACCATATGATGAAGTAAAGTTGAAGAAAACCTAAATGTGTTACTCAACACAAGGAGGCACAGTTCTTCATTCTATGTTTAAGAGGTAAGGGCTCAACTGCTGACAGGGTCTCTGTCAGTGTCTGCTGCCAAGGATTTTGGGCCTCTGGATGCGTGCAGGGATCTGGGCCTTTGGACTGCCACCTGGCGCTGGATTCGGCCCTTGCTGCTGGAGCCGCCCACCTGGGCCTATGCTCTGATGTTGAAGAAGACTCATGAACGTCCCTTGGAATACAAGGAGATAAAGCCAGTCAATCCTAAAGGAAATCAGTCCAGAATGTTCATTGGAAGGACTGATGCTGAAGCTCCAATACTTTGGCTACCTGATGCAAAGAACTGACTCATTGGAAAAAACCCTGATGCTGGGAAAGACTGAGGGCAGGAGGAGAAGGGGACGACAGAGGATGAGATGGTTGGATGGTATCACCGACTGGATGGACATGAGTTTGAGCAAGCTCCAGGAGTTAGTGATAGACAGGGAAACCTGGCGCACTACAGTCCATGGGGTTGCAAAGTTAGACACGACTGAGTAACTGAACTGAAACCAAGAGCTCAATTATTGGCAGACAATGAGCTACAACTGATTTACTTCGTTGAGAGTCCAGCCTCTGAAATCAAAGTCCTCTGCAGGTTTCACTCATTCAATATAAGAAGTGAGTGCCTACTGTGTACTTATTCTATGTGTTGGATATAAAAGAGTTCCCTGATCATGTGGAGCTATACTCTAGCAGAGGAGAGAGAGAGTAAGCAACAAACTTGATAAGTAAATTAGGGGTATGTTAGTTAGAAAGGCATAAGTGCTATGTGGGGGGGGAAAAGTGCTACCTGTAAGTCCTTTGCATCCTGCTCAGACCCTAGTCTGACTAAGGCTCTCTGCCCCGGTTGGGGAGGGTTCTTTTTCCATTCCAGTTTGAGCAGCTAATAATGAAGCACAAGCTTTATTCAGTGGCCAAAGAATGGAGAAGCAGGAACTAAATTCACAGAGCAACTTCTCCTCGCTCACCTGCAGCAGGGATTTAATTTTAAACAGTGAAGACAAAAGGGGGAGGAGTGAGGCTAAAGATGGGGACGCATATGCATTAGTCTACTGGGGAAAAGGTGGTGCTTTTTCCAAGGGGTGTGGTATTACCCCCTTTTATCCTTTTGTTTTTTGGTCTTTAATCTCTGGTCATGGCCACCGGTAAGTGTTATCTAATATGCTAATGTAATAAAATCAGCATATACTGAGACCCGGGGTCTGCTGGAGGTCTGAAGAGTGAGCATCTCGGTCCCAGCTGGTTTGTAGTTTCCTTTCTAATCTCTGGGCCCTTTAACAGTAAGATTTCAGTTAATTCCTGCTAAAGGTGGGGGTTGGCATGTTTTGAGTAAAGTTGGAGCAGCCCTGGCAACAAAAGGATCCCTCGGGTTTACTGTGTGACTTTGGCTAGGTTTCCAAGCCCTTCTGTTGTTGTTTTCACCCTATAAAATGAACAGAAGGGTAGTATCAAAGTACATACAGGGCAACTATGAAGACAAATGTGAAAAACAGTGCCAGGCATTTAGCAGACACTGAGTAAACAGTCGCTGAATTAATCAATTAATGAAGCAACCACTGGCTGACGCCCGGAGCCCACCCTTCTCCCACCACTGAGGCCTGGTCATTCAACACCGCCCCCACCCCAGGGGCGGGAGCTCTTTATCCATGGCCTCTCCTCCAACCTTCCTAAGTGGCAGATCCCCAACTTCGCCTCCCCTTAATCCACCACCAAGAACGCGAGATCTCTGGGTGGGTAACACCAAGCAGCACCAACTTGCACCTCCCTGGGGTCAGCAGAGCACTTCCGTTCCCCATTGCCCGAGGAGCCTCAGTGCTGCGCATGCGCAGGAGAGGGTTGAAGGGGCAAAGGGCAACACAGACAATGGGTAACATGGTATCTTTGGGGACACTGCTTCTGACGTGGCTCCCTCTGAGGTTAAATGGAGAGACAAGAGTGCGACAAGTTTCCACGACAAGTAGTACAAAAGTCTGGGGAGACATCTCGGGTGGCGTGAGGCGAGCGGGCTCCGTGCGGACTGTCATTGCGACACGGTTCCACCGCCTCCGAGTCCCACTTCTCCAGTCCTCCTGCGCTGCTGGGCCTCCTTGTGGCTATGCTCCCTGGAGAGTTCCACCCCCTCCATTCCCCAAAGCCATGCTCTCTTTCTCAGAATAAGAAAACTGGCACTGGTCCCCAGCAGCACATGGTTGTGGCCATTTTGGGGGCGGGGCCGGCCCATTAAAGAGGGGTTATGATCCAAGGTCAGTGGCACCCCACTCCAGTACTCTTGCCTGGAAAATCTCATGGACAGAGGAGCCTGGAAGGCTGCAGTCCATGGGGTTGCGAAGAGTCGGACACAACTGAGCAACTTCACTTTCACTTTTTACTCTTGTGCATTGGAGAAGGAAATGGAAACCCACTCCAGTGTTCGTGCCTGGAGAATCCCAGGGATGGGGGAGCCTGATGGGCTGTCGTCTATGGGGTCACATAGAGTCGGACACGACTGAAGCAGCAGCAGCAGCAGCAGCATGGTCCCAGGTCAGTGGTCAGTCCAGAATTGGCCTAGAGGAGGGGCTGGGCAAGGTTATACTTTAAAAGATTATAGTCCATTTAGTTATTATAAAATATTGACTGTATTCTCTGTGTTGTACAATATGTCCTTGCGGGTTATTTCATACATAATAATGTGTACCTCTTAATCTTTTACCCCTATATTGCACCTTTACCCTCTTCCCTCTCCCCACTGGTAACCACTAGTATATTCTCTATATCTGTGAGTCTGCTTCTTTTTTGTCATATGCACTAATTTGTTTTATTTTTTAGATTCCACGTCTAAGTGATATATGGTATTTGTCTTTGTCTTACATTTTATTTAGCACAATAGACTTTAAGTCCATCCATGTTGTCACAGAGGGCAAAATTTCATTTTTTATGGTTGAGTAGCTTTCCTGTGTGTTTGTGTGTGTTCCTGTGTGCATGTGTGCATGTATGTGTGTAGTCACATCTTTATCATTCATCTGTTGATGGGAATTTAGGTTGCTTCCATATCTTGACTGTTGTTAAATAATGCTGCTGTGAATATTGAGGTCCATGTATCTTTTTGAATTACTGTTTTTTTTTTCACATATGTAGCCAGGAATGGAATTATTGGGTCACATGAGAGTTGTATTTTTAGTTTTTTGAGAAAACTCTGTACTGTTTTCCACAGTGATTGCAGCAGTTTACATTCCTACCAATGGCATACAAGGTTTCTCTTTTCCACACACCATTGCCATCATTTGCTTGTGTTCTCACTCTCTTTCCTGATTTTTTGGCCACATCATGTGGCTTGTGGGATTTTAGTTCTCTGACAAGGGATTGAACCCACACTCTCAGCAGTGAAAGTGCATTACAGATGTATTATTTACCACTGAGCTACCAGGGAAGCACAAAATGTATTAAATATGTAACCCTTAAAATTAATCTGGTTTTAAATACTCAAACAGTGCCTTAATAGTCTTCTCATTGCAGAAATCTCATTGCAGCCTTAGTAGAGAGGGGTTCAGTTCAGTTCAGTTCAGTAGCTCAGTCGTGTCCAACTCTTTGCAACCCCATGAATTGTAGCACACCAGGCTTTCCTGTCCATCACCAACTCCCAGAGTTCACTCAGACTCACATCCGTCGAGTCGGTGATACCATCCAGCCATCTCATCCTCTGTCATCCCCTTTTCCTCTTGCCCCTAATCCCTCCCAGCATCAGAGTCTTTTCCAATGAGTCAACTCTTTGCATGAGGTGACCAAACTACTGGAGTTTCAGTTTTAGCATCATTCCTTCCAAAGAAATACCAAGGCTGATCTCCTCCAGAATGGACTGGTTGGATCTCCTTGCAGTCCATGGGACTCTCAAGAGTCTTCTCCAACACCACGATTCAGAAGGATCAATTCTTCAGTGCTCAGCTTTCTTCATAGTCCAACTCTCACATCCATACATGACTAATGGAAAAACCATAGCCTTGACTAGATAGACATTTGTTGGCAAAGTAATGTCTCTGCTTTTGAATATGCTATCAAGGTTGGGCATAACTTTCCTTCCAAGGAGTAAGTATCTTAATTTCATGGCTGTAATCACCATCTACAGTGAGTTTGGAGCCCCAAAAATAAAGTCTGCCACTGTTTCCACTGTTTCCCCATCTATTTGCCATGAAATGATGGGACCAGATGCCATGATCTTAGTTTTCTGAATGTTGAGCTTTAAGCCAACGTTTTCACTCTCCTCTTTCACTTTCATCAAGAGGCTTTTTAGTTCCTCTTCACTTTCTGCCGTAAGGGTGGTGTCATCTGCATATCTGAGATTATTGATATTTCTCATGGCAATCTTGATTCCAGCTTGTGCTTCTTTTAGCCCAGCATTTCTCATGATGTACTCTGCATAGAAGTTAAATAAGCAGGGTGACAGTATACAGCCTTGACATACTCCTTTTCCTATTTGGAACCAGTCTGTTGTTCCATGTGCAGTTCTAACTGCTGTTTCCTGACCTGCATACAGATTTCTCAAGAGGCAGGTCACGTGGTCTGGTATTCCCATCTTTCAGAATTTTCCACAGTTTATTGTGATCCACACAGTTAAAGGCTTTGGCATAGTCAATAAGGCAGAAATAGATGTTTTTCTGGGACTCTCTTGCTTTTTCCATGATCCAGCGGATGTTGGCAATTTGATCTCTGGTTTCTCTGCCTTTTCTAAAACCAGCTTGAACATCAGGAATTTCATGGTTCACATATTGCTGAAGCCTGGCTTGGAGAATTTTGAGCATTACTTTACTAGCATGTGCTACTGCTAAGTCTCTTCAGTCGTGTCTGACTCTGTGCGACCCCATAGACAGCAGTCCACCAGGCTCCCCCATCCCTGGGATTCTCCAGGCAAGAACACTGGAGTGGGTTGCCATGTCCTTCTCCAATGCATGAAAGAGAAAAGTGAAAGTGAAGTCGCTCAGTCGTGTCCAACCCTCAGTGACCCCATGGACTGCAGCCTACCAGGCTCCTTCGTCCATGGGATTTTCCAGGCAAGAGTACTGGAGTGGGGTGCCATTGAGATGAGTGCAATTGTGCGGTAGTTTGAGCATTCTTTGGCATTGCCTTTCTTTGGGTTTGGAATGAAAACTGACTTTTCCAGTCCTGTGGCCACTGCTGAGTTTCCCAAATTTGCTGGCATCTTGAGTGCAGCACTTGAACAGCATCATCTTTCAGGATTTGAAATAGCTCAACTGGAATTCCATCACCTCCACTAGCTTTGTTCGTAGTGATGCTTTCTAAGGCCTACTTGACTTCACATTCCAGGATGTCTGGCTCTAGATGAGTGATCACACCATCGTGATTATCTTGGTCATGAAGATGTTTTTTGTACAGTTCTTCTGTGTATTCTTGCCACCTCTTCTTAATATCTTCTGCTTCTGTTAGGTCCCTACCATTTCTGTCCTTTCTTGAGCCCATCTTTGCATGAGATATTCCCTTGGTATCTCTAATTTTCTTGAAGAGATCTCTAGTCTTTCCCATTCTGTTGTTTTCCTCTATTTCTTTGCACTGATCACTGAGGAAGGCTTTCTTATCTCTTCTTGCTATTCTTTGGAACTCTGCATTCAGATGCTTATATCTTTCCTTTTCTCCTTTGCTTTTCACTTCTTTTCATAGCTATTTGTAAGGCCTCTTGAGACAGCCATTTTGGTTTTTTGCATTTCTTTTCCATGGGGATGGTCTTGATTCCTGTCTCCTGTACAATGTCACGAACCTCAGTCCATAGTTCATCAGGCACTCTATCTATTCTATTTATCAGATCTAGTCCCTTAAATCTATTTTTCACTTCCACTGTATAATTTGACATTGTCTAATTCAGGGTCATAACTGTTCAGAGAGCTTTTTAGCTGAAAATAAAAGTAGCAAAACTCATCATCTTTAAAAAAATTTCTAAGTGGACTGTCCCCACGTTCCTGCTGTGTTAATACTTGCCATGGGTGTCCTATTTTCTAGGCTGGAAGCCAGAAGGCTAGGCAGCCTGGTGGATGCAGAGAGCAGCATCCTGGGACACACAGCAGGATAGACAGGGGTGGTGAGTGAATTTGTAGAAGAAAAGGGGAATATTTGGCACAGACATGAGGGGATAAAATTTTGGTTAGTTGAGTTGTTAAGATTTGGAACCGAATGTATTGGTGAGTTGTATTAAGTCTTCATGGAGTTGGAAAAGCCCTTCATTGTTATCCCTAGTTAAAGCAAAGGTGCCAGGCCTTGAACCACACATCTCCCAGTTGTTGGATGTGGAGGTAGAGCATGACTTTACATTAGATGACTTTTTTGAGCCAAGGGCAATTCCTGAGAGAGACTCAGCTGAGAGTTATTGGCTGCTAAATCTCTAAGCTGCTGAGAGAATGAGTAACTTAGTCCTGAAGAGGGAGACATCTGAGAGGCACACTACTGCATGCACTGCAATTTACTACAGTTCTTATCAAGGCCATGTGATGCTTCTGAGATGGAAGGAGCATATGATGTTTGGAAGTAATGAAACTGAAGCTTGAATGAGGGCCAAGGAATGATAGAAAAGGAAGGCAAGGATAATTAAAAGCTAAACAAGCGATTGGTTCTTTATTTCTTTTTAATTAATTAATTAATTTATTTTTATATATTTTACTTTATAATACTATATTGCTTTTGCCATACATTGACATGAATCAGCCACGGATGTACATGAGTTCCCAATCCTGAACCCCCCTCCCACTTTTTTGTAATAACTAAACTTATGATATCTGGAGCCAAGTAAACCTTGGATGACTGCCTAATGTGAATTTTAGCACACACACTGTGACATTCATCACAGTCCTTAGTCTTTCTCTGAGAAAATGGAGAGAACATCTACCTCATGGATGTGTTGTGAGAATGAAATGGGATGACATTTTAAGGCCAGTCACATAATCAATACACGTTTTCTATTATTATTAAAAATGTGCTCTTTTATTGAATCACTTTTTCTAAACTGAGTGCTTGTCACTTCCCAGCATATCTACATTAGAGTTAGTGGCCACAGAGTTCCTTGGTCCCAGGAGCTCTCCCAGCATCAAAAGGACAAGCAGGCCCCATTTTGAACTGGATGTTGTAGCAGAAAAGAGCACATGAACAGGTTTGGGATTTACTTAGTTGCAGAGACTTCAGTTATGGCTGCTTTTGCTGCCTTTTGTTTTATTAGTAGAATACCAAAGAGATTTGGCTCTTACATATACAGGAGTGCAAAGCCCCAGAGAAGTTGAAATTGCATTTTGTAATCTCATGGCTTTTAGGCAGAAGGATTATGAAGCAGCTGTTGAGAGTAAAATATTCATTAGTTTAGTCTGTAGCAACATTTAAATGTTTAGACCGTTTCTCATTTGTGGTAGCTCAAGCTCTTCCCTAGACATTTTAATTGTGCAGAATATATTAAATAGGCAGAACTACACTAATCTTTGGTAAATCACTTATTTCTGAGACTTTCTTCCTCCTCATGAAAATGTGTAGATATTAGACATTAGTCTACCCAAATGTATGGGATGAAGGCAAGAGATAGCATAACATGAAAAGCCAAGCTAACATTTTATAAAATTAAAATGCTTTCCCCTGAGTACATTAAAAAAAAGCCATGTTACCTCAACATTTGTCTCTGCCCACCGCTGCCTTCAGGCAGCTGGTGTAGGTCACCACCCTAGTCTCTTCCAGGTAATTATACCTCTATCTGACATGACACCTTGGGCTCTTCTCTCTTATTTCTCAAAATTAATGAATCTGTTGGCTAGCAGAGTAGATCATATTATATGCATTTTAAGTAAAATGCTAAAATTCACAAGGCTAGACAGTGGCAGATTTAACCACTGTTCCTCTTCAATGGAGTCATGGTCTCCAAACTCTAAGAGTGTGAAGTAAAATTAACAGGGGAAGATCGCAGGACATGTGTGTGCCTGGGTATGAACACACACGGATGCTGATTCACAATCTGGTGCATGGACCAGAAATCTGAATTTTTAATAAGCACATTGGTAATTCAGAAATAGGTGATTGTAGGACAACACTATAGGAATTATATATGAAGGCTGCTGGTAGCAAAAACTATAGTTTATTCCTCCATTCTTTAAACATTATGTGCTGTTTAGGGTTAATACCATTCTCTATGGTGTAGAAGAAAATAGAGCTGGTTTCCCTAAAGGAGAAATGACGTTTTATTTTTCTCAGCCTTGCTGATGTCACTGCTAGATGGGCATATAACACTTTTGAAAGTTTTAGGTTGGAACTAAGTTTTACCCTTGGAATACCCAGGAGTGGTTTCTATTTGTGGTGCTCATCCTGCATTTAGGGAGTGAACATGAATATAATAGAAGCAGACCAAAGCTTCACCCATGAAATATCCCTCTTCCTGGATAACCCACTGATATCTTCCACAGCCACTAATTCAATGGCTGTGTCTGTGTTAGACTCTCAGTCATGTCTGACTCTTTGCAACCCCTTGGACTATAGTCCACGAGGATCCTCTGTCCAGGGAAGGCCATCCGGATTCCTGCTCTGTGTCTGGTCTCATTAACGCCTACCAACTTCTGCAAGTAGCTACCAGGAAACAAAAGAGCATGTTTTTCTGTAGCCCCACTGCTTCTTCACAGAAATACCTTAGCAAGCCATCTTATGAGAATAAAAAGTTGCTTCTGGGATCATACTGGTCATCAGTCTCCAGAGGACAGCAGTTTCTGCAGCAACTTGACACTCCCACTTTGTGCTGAAGTTGGAAGCTGCCACCTGTCTTTATAAAGTTCAGTTTTTGGCGTAAGCTTAACCTCAGGTTTTTCTGGTCCTAATGGGAATTACTGTCCTTTCCACAGTGCAAGTGCTAGATATATAGTATCAGAATAAAATCCCACATTCTGTAGGGCTTCCAGGAACCATCATTGTGTCATAGAAACAACAAAACAAGCTAATGAAGCAGGTTGTATTTCTATCAGTAAACAGTCTACAGATATATATTTCCTGAAACTAACAAAGATGATACATTAGGAAATTTCTTAGCAATGTTCTGAATTGTATGATTGTATTTAATAGTTTCATCAGGAAAATGTAGGTGAGAATAGATTGTGTGTATGCTCATTCAGTCATGTCCAACTCTGTGACCACATGGACCCCAGATTGCCAGGCTCCTCTGTCCATGGGATTATTTTAGGCAAGAATACTGGAGTGGGTTGCCATTTCCTCCTCCAGGGGATCTTCCCGACCCATGGATCCAACCCTGGTCTCCCGGATTGCAGGCAGATTCTACCATCTGAGCCACTGGGAAGCCCTAAAGGTAAAAATAGGGAATCAGAAAGTGTGTGATGACTCTCAGGCCCCGATGATTGGGTCCAGAAGCCAGATTCCAAGAGGAATAATAAAGGGACAGTAAAGGAAGACTTGTAATTTTAGAAAATTGGCAATTTAGTGGAGAAAAATGGGATGGTTACATCCAACTTCCAGTTTTTTTTCATTTTCTCTACATGAAGCACTTGAAGACAAAATAAAAACAAAAACAACTGAGATAAAAATATCCTTTCATAAGTTGATCCTTATGTTACTTGGCAAGATTGCATGAGTTAAACATCAGGAATTACTCTTATATAAGAGCAAGTGTTTCACTGTATGGCAGAAATTCATTAGTCTTGAGCCGAGCTCAGTGAATGACAGAATGGCCACTAAAGTTTTCTTTTCTATGATTGAGTGTTGGTTCAGCATCACTGAGTTCACTGTTCTTTTACTGTCAGAACAAGATGAAATTAAGAAGCCAGTTTGTTGGGAAGTCGGTTCTTGCTGTCTTGCAAATCTAAGAGAAATGTTGGAGCAATGGCTATTCCTGAAAACATATAAAGTCTGGAGAATTTTGTTGATTTTACTTTTCTCATAAACTAGGAGAAATGGATCAAGCCTGGCAGAGTTCAAAGCACTCTGTCACTAAAGAGAAGTATTTCCAGAGCCAGAAAAATAAGAAGACAGTGTGTTTATGTCAATCCTTAAATTAGAAAATATCACTGGTTGACATTCCGAACTATGTATTTCTGTCTCCAGCCATCTGAGTGAGAGCTGGGGACCTGGTGCTAACTTTGAAGAGAATTGGAATGCTTGCTTCTTTTTATAGAAACATATAAATTGAACAATTGTTTTAAAAACAGACAGTGTAATGCAGAAATTAAAAAAAAACTCACTTAGAAATAAATACTATATGATTTCACTCATATGTGGAGTCTTAAAAAAAGGAATAAACAAAACTCATGGATAACAAAGAGGAGACAGGGGAAAGGATGTTGGGAGATGGGCAAAATGGGTGAAGGGGGTCAGCTGTGTGGGATGTGAGGGTAACTTGACCTTTAGTGGTGATCAGTTTGTAGTGTATACAGATATCAAGTTATAATGATGTACACCTGAAATTTATATAATGTTATGTACCAATTTTCTTCAGTAAAAAAGAACTTTGTATTTTAGAAGCATTACCATGCAGGACACCTCTAAGATTAAACAAATAAATATCTTGGATGCTCCATTATGAAAAGGCGAGTGTAGGTCAAAGATCTTTTAAGGCATTCTTAGATGTTTGAAAATAGTACTTTAAAAATAGAGGAAAGTATGAACTATCTGTATTAATTTTAGTGGTATCATGAATAATGAGCACCCACGACCGAGGATGAGATGACTGGATGGCATCACGGACTCGATGGACGTGAGTCTGAGTAAACTCCTGGAGATGGTGATGGACAGGGAGGCCTGGCGTGCTGCGATTCGTGGGGTCGCAAAGAATCGGACTGTGATTCATGGGGTCGCAAAGAGTCGGACACGACTGAGCGACTGAACTGAACTGAACTGAACCAATAATCAGTCTCAAACCTTAAAGGTATTATAAAACGTTCAATTTCCAGTCAAAACCAACATTTTTTTCAGTGTGGTTAATAAATTTCCAACTATTATAATTCCATATATTAAAACTTCATTTTCCATTTTGCTAACAGTGATTTGTCACCTACTCAAACGATTGTTATTAGAAGCAAAGAAGTGTACCAAATATCTGGGTAATTTGTTCACCAAACTGTATAATTATGGCTTGGCAAAAGTATGTAATTCAGTGACTTAGTGAACACAGTGATGGTGGGCAGTTTCTGGTATTTTGAGATGATACTGCTCATCTGCCCTTTACTATAATTTCTCTTGTACTTATTTTTTCTATTAACTGATCTTTAAAAAGGAATTTAAAAAACTGCTTACAATATTGTAGTAGGTCCTAATTAGTTCATTATGGAAGAATTGCAGTATCATTGCTGATTCCTCCATCTGATCCTTTCCTTTATCTGTACAATATTTATTCAGTTCTGAAATAAAAAGATATTTATCTGGTGCTACTGTTAACTACTAAGCACCAATAGTTAACTTTTCTTAGAGATTCTAAGTTATTTTTCATGTTGAACTCAAATGTTTGATTAGATTTTCCTGATTTTCTCCATAGGTCATTCTTAGACTGATGATTGAAGACCTTGTGTTTTAGGAAACATTGGCTTAATATGCATTGACTGACATAGAGCATACCACACACATGGTAGGCATCTAGAATATGATTTTGAGCTTGTATTATTTCAAATAGACTATTTATTTTGGCTTTAACCTCTTTGTTAAAGTTAAATCTGACATAATTTTATAGACAACTAAGATTCCTATGCTGCTTATTAGTTGCCCCAAAGTATTTACCTATTTTTAAAAATTTCTTAAAAAATTTATTGAAACATAGATGATTTACAAGGTTGTGTTTGTTTCAGGTGGACAGTGTAGTGTTTCAGTTATAGTTTCTTTTTTCCATTCTTTTCCATTCTAGGGTATTACAAGATATTGAGTATAGGTCTCTTTACTATATAGTAGATTCCTGTTGGTTATCTATTTTAAATATAGTAGCATGTGTATTTTAATCACATACTCCTAATATATCCCTCTCCCAAAACTTTCTTCTTTGGTAACCATAAGTTTGTTTTCTATGTGAGTCTACTTTTATTTTGTAATTAATACATTGCCTTTTTTAAGATTCCACATATAAGTGATGTCATATGACATTTGACATTTTTTTTTTCCCTCTGTCTGGCTTACTTTACTTGATAATAATCTTTAGGTCCATCCATTTTGCTGCAAATGGCATTATTCATTCCTCTTTATGGCTGAGTAACATTCCAGTGTGTGTGTGTGTGTGTGTGTGTGTGTGTGTGTGTGTGTGTGTATGTAAAATAACATTTTCTTTATCCATTACCTGTCAGTGGACACATAGATTGCTCCATGTCTTGGCTATTGTAAATAGTACTGCTATTAACATTACGGTGCATGTACCTTTTTGAAGGATTGCAGCATCATGTGGAAGCTCTATTTTCAGTTTTTAAGAAATCTCTATACTGTTCTTCCTAGTGGCTCTACCAATTTATATTTCCACCAGCAGTGTAGGAGAGTTCTTTTTTCTCCAGTCTCTCCAGAATGTTTTAAATTTGTTCTTTAATTGGAGGAAAATTGCTTTGCAACATTGTGTTGGTTTGTGCCACACAAGAGCAGGAATCTGTCATAATTATATATTGCCTCCCCTTGGAGCCTCCCTCTCCTCTCCCCATTCCACCCCTCTAGGTCATCATGTAGTGCCAGGCTGTGCTCACTCTGTTATACAGCAACTTCCCATTAGCTAGCTGTTTTACCCAAGAGAGTGTGTATATGACAAGGCTACTTGCTCAGTTTGTTCCATTCTCCCCTTCTCCCGCTGTGTCCACAAGTCTGTTCTATATGTCTGCATCTCCATTCCTTCCCCATATATAGGTTCATTGGTACTATTTTTCTAGATTCTATATATATGTGTGTCTCTTTCTGAGTTACTTCACTCTGTATAACAGGCTCTAGGTTGATCCACCTCACTACAACTGACTCAATTTTGTTCATTTTTATGGTTGAGTTACATTCCATTGTATATATGTACCTCATCTTCTTTATCCATTCATCTGTCAGTGGACATCTAGGTTGCTTCTATATCCTGGCTATTGTAAATAGTGCTGCAATGAACACTGGGGTACATGTGTCTTTTTGAATTGGGTTTTCTCAAGGTATATGCCCACTAGTGGGACTGCTGGATCATATGGCAGTTTTATTCCTAGATTTTTTTTTAAAAGAAGTTTCCATACTCCTCTCCATAGTGGCTGTATCAGTTTATATTTCCACCAACAGTGCAGAAGGGTTCCCTTATCTCCACATCCTCTCCAGCGTTTTTTGTTTGTAGGTTTTTTTGATGATGGTCATTTTGATTGATGTGAGATGATACCTCATGTGGTTTTGATTTGCATTTCTCTAATATTTAGCAATTTGGGGCATCTTTTCATATGCCATCTTTGTTAGAGAAACATTCTTTTAGATCTTCTGTCCATTTTTTGATTGGGTTATTTGTTTTCTGAAATTGAGTAATTGTCAAGGAATGATTAACAGGAGGATTCCTACATGCTGTTTCTCATAAAGCCTCTGTTCCTTATTGTGCTGCAATGAACATTGGGGTACACGTGTCTCTTTCAATTCTGGTTCTTTAAATTTCCAGTGATTGATGAGCTCTTTTCCTTACAGTGGCCTCCTATGAATGAAAATAGTGTGACTTTGTATCCTCCACTGTAGTACATGGGCTTTACTGGAGCCCAGATAGGTAGACAAGAAGACAAGCCTGTCAAATGAATCTGAAGGAGAAACATTTTCCTAGGCAAATTTTGTTTGATTTTGTTTTGTTCTCATCAGTCTGTATCGTATCATTGTCAAATGTCTATTTCGGCTAACAACAGTTAAGCCCTGTTCAAAAGGATGAATTCCTAGTTTGCTAAGGATTTTTATCACAAATGACTGTCAAATAATTTTCAAGTTTTCTTTGTTATCAGTTGATCTTGTCAGGTCATCTTTTCTCCTTTAAGTTGTTAATATGATACATTACATTGATAGATTTTCAAATATCAAACCTTTCTTTTATCCTTGGAATAAATGCATGCAGTCATGATAAATTATTTTTTTAATATATATTGATGGATTTGTTAATACCATGTTAGGGATTTTTGCATCCCTTGCTCATGAGAGATATTGGTGTATACTTTTCTTTATTTCTAGTTAATTTAGTTGCCTGGGTTAGATCACTCAAGTCTTACATTTCTTTTCTAGGAGTTTCCAATGTCCTTACATCTAATCTCAAAGAGACTGCATGTCTCTGGCCCAGTTCCAAAGCTCTTATATCAACACAATGTACTTTAAATAAAGTTAACCTTGGAACTTCCCTGCTTTTCCAGTGGTTAAGAATCCACGTTCCAATGCAGGGGATATGGATTTGATCCCTGATTGGAGAACTAAGATCCCAAATGCTGTGATTGGCAACTAGAGAGCCTATATACTCTAGAGCTTGTGCATTGTAACAAGAAAAGCCCACATGCCACAACTAGAGAAGTCCTCATGCTCTGCTATTAGAGATACCCTATGGAACACAATTAAGTCCCAGTGCAGCCAAAATAAATAAGTAAATAAAATTAACTTTAAAAGGTTAACCTGCTTAAACCAATAATAAACCAATTGAATAAATAAATCAACCTAACATAAACTAATTGAAATAGGATAGAGTCCAGAAATAAATTTTCACATTTATGGTCAGTTGATTGTCAATAAGGATACCAAGTCAAGTCAATGGGGAAAGTAAAGTATTCCCAACAAATGGTGTTGAGAAAACTGGATATCCACATGCAAAAGAATGAAACTGGAATCATATAAACAAAAATTAACTCAAAGTGGATCAAAGACCTAAGTATAAGTGCTAAAACTATAAAATTCTTAGAGGAAAACATAAGGGGAAACCTTCGTGACATTGGATTTGGCAGTTATTTTGGGATGCGACATCAAAAGCACAGGCAACAAAAGAAAAAATAGATTAATTGGACTACATCATTTTCTTTTTTAAACTTTGTGCATCAAAGGACACTATTGGCACAGAAAAAAAGCAATCCACAGAATGAAAGAAAATATTTGCAAATCATATATCTGATTAGGGAATAATATCCATAATATATACAAACTCCTACAGCTCAACAACAACAAAAAACTAAACAGCCCAATTAAAAAGTGGGCAAGGAACTTGAATAGACACTTCTCTAAAGAGGGCATATAGATTATTGAGATTTTTCCTGTCAATAAACACATGAAAAAAATGCTCAATATCACTAATCAGGTTAATGCAAATCAAAACCACAATGAGATAACCACTTCTACTCATTACAATGGCTATCATTATAAAAATAGACAAAGAAAATAAGTGTTGGCCAAGGATGTGGAGAAACCAGAACCCTTGTCCATTGCTAGTGGGAATATAAAGTGATGCAGATGTTGTGGAAAACATAACTGATATTTCTCAAAAAACAAGCATAGAATTACCAATATGATCTATCAATCCCATTTCTGGGTATCTACATAAAAGAATTGAAAGGAGGGACTCACCCAGTTTTTTTGTACACTATTGTTCATAACAGTGTTATTCACAATAGCCAAAAGGTAGAAACAACCCAAATGTCCATCCGTGGATGAATAGATCAACAAAATGGTATATATACAAAGTAGAACATTATTCAGCATTAAAAAGGAATGAACCTTGAGAATATAAGTGGAATGAACCTTGAGAATATAAGTGGAATAAACCAGACACAAAAGAATGAATTCTGTATGATTCCACTTACATGAGGTACATAGAATAGTCAGATTCATAGAGACAGAAATTTGAAAGGTGGCCTCCAGGGCTGGGTTGGGGGTGAAGATGAGAAATTATTGTCTAAAGGATACTTAGTTGCAGTTTGAGAAGATGAAAAAATTCTTGAGATGGATGATAGTGATTGTTGTATAACAATGTGAGTGTACTTAATACCACTGAACAGCACACTTTAAAAGAGTTGAAATGGCAATTTTTACGTTCTGTATATTTTACCACATTAAAAAATGTTAAGCTGGAAATAGTGTGGAGAGAAAGTTGAAACAAAACATTCTGCCAGGAGGAAATGGCCAGGCTCCATATTTGACACAATGAAATCTGGATCACAACCATCCTAATGCAGAGAGAAGCTCTCTGGGCCTAATGCATTAGGCTCAGAAGTTTTATGTTGGCAGATTTTCATTCACTTTCTCAATTTGCAAGCATTTGCAGGTTGGCATTTAGACATGCAATATTTGTTCACTGCTGTCTAGTTAAGAAGTAGTCTAAAGTGAACCCACATGATTGTGTGTGCGTCCTGGACTGTATCTAGTTTTTATTAAAACACCTGACTTAAAATTCTGAGTGTCATTGTTACAGTAGCAAATTTTTTAAAAACAGCTCTATTGAGATATAATTTACACAGTATAAAATTCACCTCATTTAAGTGTATTGTACTTCTTTTTCAATCAGTGCACCATTTGTTTATTTTTTTGTCTAACTGCCCTGGCTAAAACATCTAGTACAATGTGTCATGCAAGTGGCAAGAACAAACGTCCTTGTCTTGCTTCTTCTTAAGAAGACTTTCCAGTTTTTCACCATTAATATGATGTTAGCTATGGATTTTTAATTGATAGCTTTTATTAGTTTGAGTAAGATTCCTTTTATTCATAGTGTATTGAGTGGTTTTACCATGAAAGGATGTTGGCTATTGTCAATGTTCATCTACATCTGTGGAGATAATCATCTGGTTGAGGGCCTTTTTTTGGTTGATGTGTTGTGTTACACTGATTGATTTATTGGCTTTTATTTTATTTGTTAAATCACAACCTTACATTTCTGTATTTCATACATTTCACTTGGTCATGACATGTAATCCTTCTTACATATTGCTAGTTTTGGTTTGTTAGTATTTTGTTTCAGAATTTTTTGTGTGTCTGTATTTATAAATAATAATTGATCTGGAGTTTTCTTGTCTGGTTTTGGCATCATAAAATAAGTTGGGACACATACCTTCCTTTTTTGAAGTTTGTGAGATGTTAATTCTGTAAATGTTTGGTAAAATTCACCGAAGAAGCCACCTGGTCCTGGGCTTTTCTTTGTGAGAAGCTTTTTGAAAATTACTAATTCAATATCCTTATGTTTTATAGATCTGTTCACATTTTCTATTAATATTTCTTCTTGAGAAAGTTTCAGAAGTTTGTGTCTTTCTAAATATGTCCGTTTTATACTGGTTATCTAATTTTTTTGTTGTTGGTATTTAATTGTTAAAGTATTCCTTTATAACCCTCTTTATTTCTGTAAGATCAGTAGTAAAGTCCTCTCTTTCATTTCTGATTCAATAATTTGAGTTTGCTCCCCTTTTTTCAGTCTAAAGATTTGTCAATTTTGTTGATCATCTCAACAAACTTTTAGTGCTTTTGATTTTCTATAATGTTTTTCTATTTTCTGTTTTATTTATTTCCTCATTAATATTTATTATTTCCTTTCTCCTGCTTGCTTTGCATTTTTATATGCTCTTTCTCTAGTTTCTTAGAGTAGAAGGTTGTTGGTTTGACATTTCTCTAGAGACTTCTGTGACCCATGTGTTATTTAGAAGTGTGTAGTTTAATCTTCAAGCACTTTGGGATTTTCCAGCTATATCTGTTATGGTTTCTAGTTTAAATCCATTGTAATCAGAAAGCATACTTTGTATGATATATATTCTCCCAATCATGTTAAAGTGTGTCTATGGCCCAGTATGTATTCTATCTTGGTGAATGTTCCATGTGAGCTTGAGAACTCATGAAGTGTATTCTGCTGTTGTTGGATAAAGTATTCTGTACATGTCAGATTCAGATCCAAGTTTAGATTGATGGTGCCTTTCATTTCAACCTTATCCTTACTGGTCATCTTCTGGCTGGACCTGTCAATTATTGATACAGGAATGTTGCAGTTGACGACATATTTAAGATCATTTAAAAACTCAATATGGAGTAGCTATCATCCAGGCATCCAAAATGGAGGCAGGTGGTCATTGTGGATGTGGTTTCAGACATTTTCCTGAATCACTGAGAACTTGAATTTTCTCAGTTGTATCAAATTCAAGGATATCACCAGCCATTCTCAAAATAATATCTGCTAGCAGCTGCTAGCTGCAACCTTATAGCTTCAGAATCACTCAGATCTTTGTAACTATGTAATCATTTCAAACCCCAACCAATCCTTGCTTAACAAATACCCTTACTTCTTTCCAGCTCCAGTCGTAGTTCTTGGCCAAAAATTTACGTCACCTTGCAGATTTTTGCTCTTATAAACTTCCCCCATTTTGTAGTCTGGCAGTTCAGTCTAATTTAGTTGCTCAGTCATGTCCGACTCTTTGCGACCCCATGAATCGCAGCACACCGGGCCTCCCTATCCATTACCAACTATGGGAGTTCACTCAGACTCACGTCCGTCAAGTCAGTGATGCCATTCAGCCATCTCATCCTCTGTCGTCCCCTTCTCCTCCTGCCCCCAATCCCTCCCAGCATTGGAGTCTTTTCTAATGAGTCAACTCTTCACATGAAGTGGCCAAAGTACTGGAGGCCCAAATGCTTCTTGGAGCTGTGTCTCGAAGGCTGCAGTCCTAACAAACCCGAAATGAAAGCTTTTTTTTTTTTTTTTTTCCTTTTTTGGCTTTAACTACGTCTATGTTCTCATAATTCTTGGTTAACATTAACACAGTCTTCAACTATAATAGCGTATTTGTCTACTTCTCCTTGAAGTTCTATCACTTTGCCTCAGGTATTCTGATGCTGTGTTTTTAGGTGCATACATATTAAGGATTGTTATGTCTTCTTGTTTTGATATTCACTTTGTATAAAATTAATTTTAACTACTTCAGATTTCTTTTATGTTAACATGGTATATATTTCTCCATTTCTTTGTTTTTTAGAAATAGTTTTAGTATGGTAAAATACATATAATATGTACCATTTTAACCATTTAAAAGTGCACAAATAAGTAACCTTTAGTACATTCACAATGTTGTGCAAACGTCACTGCTATCTACTTTCAGAACATTTTCATCATCCCAAAAGGAAACCCCTTACATATTAATCAGTCATGCCCCATTCTACCTTTCCCCCAGCCCCTGGCAACTATTAATCTGCTTTCTGTCGCTAGAGATTTACCTATTCTGAATATTTCATATAAGTGGAATCATAATATATGTGGCACTCTGTGCCTGATTCTTTTCACTGAGCATGTTTTCAAGGTTCATCAATGTTGTACATTTAATCTGTACTCCATTCCTTTTTATGATTGAATAATATTCCATTGCTTGAATATGCCACCTTTTGTTTTTCCATTTATCAGGTAATGGACATTTGGCTTGTTTCTTCCTTTTGACTATTGTGAATAGTGCTGCTATGAATTTTCATGTAGAAGTTCTTATTTGAACATCTATTTTTTTTTTTTTTTGAACATCTATTTTTAAATCTTTGGGGTATATACCTGTCTTAGTCTCCTCAGATGGCACAGTGGCTTAAACAATAGAAATTTATTTTCTCACAGTGCTGGAGGCTGAAAGTCTGAGATCAACGTGCAAGCACAGTTGGTTTCTGGTAAAGCTTTCTTCTGAGCTTGGAGATAGCTGTCTTTTTGCTATATCCTCAAATGGCCTTGCCTCAGTGCATGAAAGTGGAGAGAGAACAAGTGAGCTCTTTGTATCTCTTCTTCAGTTCAGTTTAGTTCAGTCACTCAGTTGTGTCCGACTCTTTGTGACCCCATGAATCAAAGCACGCCAGGCCTCCCTGTCCATCACCAACTCCTGGAGTTCACTCAGATTCACGTCCATCGAGTCCGTGATGCCATCCAGCCATCTCATCCTCTTGTCGTCCCCTTCTCCTCCTGCTCCCAATCCCTCCCAGCATCAGAGCCTTTTCCAGTGAGTCAACGTTTCGCATGAGGTGGCCAAAGTATTGGAGTTTCAGCTTAACATCATTCCTTCCAAAGAAATCCCAGGGTTGATCTCCTTCAGAATGGACTGGTTGGATCTCCTTGCAGTCCAAGGGACTCTCGAGAGTCTTCTCCAACACCACAGTTCAAAAGCATCAATTCTTCAGTGCTCAGCCTTCTTCACAGTCCAATTCTCACATCCATACATGACTACTGGAAAAATCATAGCCTTGACTAGACGGACCTTAGTTGGCAAAATAATGTCCCTGCTTTTGAATATGCTATCTAGGTTGATCATAACTTTTCTTCCAAATCCTTTCAGACCGGGTAACCACCTATATGACCTCATTTAATCACTCCCTTAAAGGCCTCATCTCCAAATACAGATACATCAGAGGTTAGAATTTCAATGTATGAATGGGGGTATACAATATTCAGTCCATAACAATTTTCAACAGAATTGCTGGGTCATGTGATAATTCTATGTTTAACTTACTGTGCAACCATCATACTGTTTTCCACAGTAGTTGGACCATTTTACATTCCACAATGTCTGAGCATTCCAATTTCTCTACATCTTCACCAACACTTGCTATTTTCTGTTGTTTCTGTTTTATATTAGCCATCCTAGTAGATGGTATTTATGTACATTTCCCTTCAGCAGTATGTGAACCGTGAACTTCCTGATGTTCAAGCTGGTTTTAGAAAAGGCAGAGGGACCAGAGATCAAATTGCCAACATCCACTGGATCATGGAAAAAGCAAGAATGTTCCAGAAAAACATCTATTTCTGCTTTATTGACTATGCCAAAGCCTTTGACTGTGTGGATCACAATAAACTGTGGAAAATTCTGAAAGATGGAAATACCAGACCACGTGACCTGCCTCTTGAGAAATCTGTATGCAGGTCAGGAAGTAACAGTTAGAACTGGACATGGAACAACAGACTGGTTCCAAATAGGAAAAGGAGTACATCAAGGCTGTATATTGTCACCCTGCTTATTTAACTTATATGCAGAGTACATCATGAGAAANAGTCAAAGAAAATGTTGAACGAGCCGCCAGGCAGGGAAAAGATATTCCAGTTGATTTCTGGCCCTTATGGGCTCTCATTAAAGCTGTAATGCTGCCATTTCAAGGTAATTCTAGCCCTCACAATATTTGACAACAGACAGAACACTATTACATGAATATAAATTAAATGATAAAACTTCACAGAAGGCCCAATTAGAACAACATAAAAATTTTCAAAATTTTCCCACAAATCCTACCCCAGTTACTCCAAATGCTCCTCCTCTGCCAACAGGTGCAACTCCAAAAGTCTCTCCTTTGCTAGAACCTAATAATTCTGATAATGACTCTCTTGAGACATTTTTTGACACCAAAAGTGGCAATGCTCTTTTGAACAATTTTGATAAGTCCTTGGCACAGACTCATATTTGCAAAAAATCAGCACTTGCTCTCCTCCACAACAGAGGCTCTCTGAATTACTGGCTTTGCAATCACAGTTTCTAATGCTGACGGTTTCTCTGTCTTTCCAGTTTTAAGACTATTATTGATTATTTGAAGGCTTGTCACAATCTAAGATCAGAAACTCATAAGATGCAAATGCTAGTTGTTGAAAGATGCTTTACCTGTGGAGATAAAAATCATTTAAAAAGGGAAGCCTTGTAGGAACACTACTGAGTGTATTTAAGCTCCCTGGTTTTCTCACCGAAGAGCAGTCTTTGAGCATGAGGGTTGGGTCTTACTCAGGGGTAGCACCTGGCTCTGTCTCGTTCATAGTAGGTGCTCAGTATGTCCATGAATAGATTTTTTTTTCCCCTTAATACTGTCAAGAGTTGCATTGACTATTGCAGCACACTCCATCCACATGATGCTTTAACTGTAACTTCAGGAGTTGAGAGCTCAGGGTTCGGGTTAAAGAAACATGGTTGACTTACTATAAAAATGTAACTTAGGTTTTTTTCCTTTTTCTACTTGAAAGGGACCAGATTTTTAAAAAACTAACCATATATAAATTTAAACATTTGAATTCAAAGCAGAGAAAATTACTTTTAAAAACTAAAAACATAGTTTAATTCTGTCTAGTTTAAAAACAAAGCAGACAGCCGGAGCAAAAGCCCTTCTACAAGGTGTTGAAAACTTTCTAAATTGGTTATATGTATGCCTCCCTTTGGGGTTACCACAGACTGAATCTTCTCATGTACAGATAATATGATTTCAGTTTAGATTTGCTACCTTACAATGCAGTGCTGTGTAAAATGCATCTTGTTTGTGCTTTACATGAAGTATTTTATTAAAAGGCTTTGTGTACAATTAAAATGTGTATATTTTCCTACAGATCTCCATTGTGACTTTCAGAGATATAGCCTTAAAAAAAATTGGCCCTGACAAATTTATTCAGTGTTTTTCCAGGTGACCTCTATACATTGAGATTATCAGGTCTCCACTAGACCCAATGACACCCCACTCTAGTACTCTTGCCTGGAAAATCCCATGGATGGAGGAGCCTGGTAGGCTGCAGTCCATGGAGTCACTAAGAGTTGGACACAACTGAGCAACTTCACTTTCACTTTTCATTTTCATGCATTGGAGAAGGCAATGGCAACCCACTCCAGTGTTCTTGCCTGGAGAATCCCAGGGACGGGGGAGCCTGGCGGACTGTCGTCTCTGGGGTCGCACAGAGTCGGACACGACTGAAGCAACTTAGCAGCAACCTTAAGAAGACTAATAAAAAACCTAAAACGTTTGCCCTTGCTGCCATAGAGGAATGCATTGGGCCAAAGATTGTAAATCTAAATTTGATATTGAAAGAAAACCTATTCCAGGAAACTCCAAGCAGGGGATCCCCCAGGTCCCTTTCAACAAAATCCAGGGGCAAATTCTATCTTTTCCCTCACATCCTCAACATCCAGCAATGCTGCCATCGATATACCAGTCCTAGATGATTTTTTCCTTTACCCTCAAGCAGTCCCTTCTAAAATGCTTACTGGACTTTTTGGATCCCTGCCCCCACAAACCTTTGGTCTTTTACTTGGTCAGTTTAGTTTGACTTCTAAAGGAATTACTGTTCACCCTGGAATAATAATTGATTCAGATTATAAAGGAGAGATTCAAATTATGATGTCATCTCAGATTCTATGACAATTCAA
>SJYX01011061.1:99011-143286 GCA_006410675.1 Oreotragus oreotragus | reverse complement strand
GGGAGGGGGGTTCATGTTTGGGAGTTCGTGTAAAAAAAAAAAATACAATTCTCAATAAAATCCATTTATATCAAGCAAAAAAAAAAAAAAAAAAAAAGAATCCCTTGGACTGCAAGGAGATTCAACCAGTCCATCCTAAAGGAAATCAGTCCTTGCTGTTCATTGGAAGGACTGATGTTGAAGCTGAAAATCCAGTATTTTGGCCACCTGATCCAAAGAGTTGACTCATTTCCAAAGATCCTGATATTGGGAAAGATTGAGGGCAGGAGGAAAAGGGGAAGACAGATGATGAGATGGCTAGATGGCATTACTGACTTAATGGACATGAGTCTAGGTAAACTCCTAGAGTTGGTGATGGTGATGGACAGGGAGGCCTGGCATGCTGCAGTTCATGGGGTTGCAAAGAGTCGGACAGGACTGAGTGACTGAACTGAACTGAAATTGTATATGAGATACAGAATTTCTCTTACTTTCAAAACTGACATGGCTGTTACTTCCCATATAAGCCTGTCTACATGCCATAGATCCAGCATATCAAGTGATTGAAATTGAGATGGCTGCTCACACACATAAAGAACTCCCCAACCCACTGTGCAGTCTTCTCTGATGGCTCAGTGGTAAAGAACCCACCTGCCAATGCAGGAGACATGGGTTCCAACCCTGGATTGGGTTGGGAATATCCCCTGGAGAAGGAAATGACAATCCACCACAGTATATAGAATTCTTGCCTGGGAAAATTCCATGGACAGAGGACCCTGGCAGGCTACAGTCCATGGAGTTGCAAGGAGTTGGGTGTGACTTAACAACTGAGCATGCACACACAGCTCCCTACAGAGCAGTTCAAGATGGGCAACACTGAAGAGTTTGCTAAGAATATCAAATGCACTATAAGAAAAGCCTGCTGCTGGGATTAACAGATGCAAACTACTATACATAAAATAGATAAAAAAGATTTACTGTATAGACATGGGATTATATTCAATATCTTATAATAACCTATAATGGAATATAATCCAAAAAAATATATATAACTGAATTGCTTTGCTGTACACTTGAAACTACCACAGTATTGTAAATCAACTATACTTCCATTTTAAAAAAAAGTCTGCTGCAGATTTTTCAAGTGAACACTAAGGGATTCCACGTTGAGTATTTTCCAGCAATTAGTAGTTTACAAGCAATGTGGCTAATTAGCTCATCAGTCTTCAATGGAAGTGTTTCCATAAACATTCTGCCAATTACAAGACACCATGCATGCATGCTAAAATGTGTTTGAACAAGAGTTCATCATCCCCTTACTAATGAAGAATAAACAGCAACTTCTAAAACACACTATACTTGGTTGAAAAGATTATTGTATTTGTGACTATATGCTCATCTAAGAATACTCTTGAGATATAATAACAGTTAAATACACACAACATCAACATAGCAATAGATGGAAATAACAAGGCAGCAGCTGTTGCCTTTGAAACCATATACAGGCTGTGAGTAAGTGGTGGTAAACACCAAACATTTTATCTAAGTCCTAACTGCAATGTTGTTGAGCAGAGTGGATAGAGCTAACCTATTACTTAGGGATGGTTAACTAAAAATGAACTGCTATTTTCTTTTGTTAAAAAATGTCCCATAGATATGAGTTTCAAGAGATAAGATCTTACAACTCGGGTGACCCAAAATGGACACTAATAAATTTCTTAAATCTCTACTTTCCATGGGAAATAATTTATTTTCTTATACCAAAAAAAAAAAAAAAAAAAAAAGCACTGAATGACCAGGAAGGCAACAGGTAACATTTTAAAGGTTCAATATTGGAAATTCTATAATGGCATTTGTTGTTTGAGTAAGTACTCAAGTATTCTGATAGGAAGACTAATTACACTTTCAAGATACCATCTTCCAGGAATAATCATTTCTAGGAGTAATTGTCTTCTCTGACTAATATGGATGATAGTAAGTTTTCATTCCTAATTCCTGCTTGGGGAAGAAAATGTAAACCTAGGGTCTTGCAAATCATAAAGATAAAGAACTATGGAAATGTAGAAAGAGGGAGAATTTTTTAAATACCCTAAATACATATATTATGCACAAGAAGAATGTGTACATTTTACCTGTTTGCTTCTCACTGAAGGGAGATATTCCCCTAGGTAAAAGTCACATCATATTTCCTGCTAGAAATACTCACGAGCCAGCAAAGTGGGGCAAGCTGTCAGCTGCTGCTGGCCTAAGCTTTACAAACATGCCATTAGTTGGGAGGCTCCTGCATTAGTGGACTAGAGAGCGTAGCATTTCTTTTAGTATAAAATACCAGAGCCCCATATTTGAGAAGAACAGCTATATATTAATTAGAGGGCCCCTGGCGGATTAAAAAGCTCCTCATTTATTGGCTCATGGTGGCCTTGGTGGAGTCCCACAATTTAAAATAGATGGGGAAATATTTTAGTAGTGGCAGGATTCCAACATATTTGCAAGTCCTCTCCCATTTGACATACGTGAACATGAAGGCCATAATACATGTTTCCAACTGCTGGCTTTGGTAGGCTTAACTGCCAAGACTACTGGTGTTAAACAACACTTTTCAGCTCCAGATAAGTTAAACCAAAGTATATGGGGATTTGATAGGTGTTGTACACCACTTCTGTAGGCACCTTGGTTTTCTGGCAGTATACAAAAGAGTTAAATTTTAACATTTCTCTGAACACTCTTGAGATCTCAAATTATCCTGTTACACATTAAGGAGGCACCTCTTTTATATCTAAAACTGTGTAATTATTAAGATAAAGTAGTTAATGCTTACATGAGAAAGCTAAATATTATTTTTAAATATTCTAAGGAAAAAGATTCTGATTTGACTGACAGATCTTTAAGACTTTTGCTAAACCCCGATCATTAGTTATCTTTTTTTCAAACAGCACAATTAATATCTTTATTGTTTATTTCAAAAATTTATTATTATGATATTTCATGACGTTAACAAAACTTCAAAGTATAATTATCCCAGTCACTACAACAGACCATGTATCACCATACATACCTTTCTACATAGAGAAAAAGTAGCATCTTTAGAATTAGAGATCTGAGACCAACTTGTGTGCATGATGCATGCTCAGTCACCAATCATGTCCAACTCTGTGCAACCCTATGGACTGTAGCCCACCAGGCTACTCTGCCCATGGGATTCTCCAGGCAAGAATAATGGAGTGGGTTGCTATGCTCTCCTCCAGGGGATCTTCCTGACCCAGGGATCGAACCTGCCTCTACCTGTGTCACCTGCATTGCAGGTGGAATCTTTACTCTCTTAGCCACCAGGGAAGCCCCCTGAGAAGAGCATATTTTCCTAAATGTTGTTTCTTTATCAAAACAGTTATTTGTTCTTTGCAATTATATGTATGAATAGCATGCCATATACTGGGTCACTTCTGTAAAATTTGCTTCTAACATAAGCCAAATAAAGTACCATAATCTTACCATCATAAGGATACCAAAGAAACAGACCATATGTGTTTGCATGGCTCAAATGTTTCCCTCTTTTTAAAATTGGTATCCAAATATTTCATTTCAAAAATAATATCTCAAAAAGTACCAATCTTTAAAAGACAGCTGCGTTTTTACACACCAACAACACCAGAAATATAATTGAGTCCAGAAACACATGTATATGGAACTTTGGCATTTGACAAAAGTGACGTACCAAAACTGTGTTTTGAAATAGTTGCAATCAATTCACATTCTCACAGGCAACATATAACATCCTATTGCTTCAATGTCTAACATATTAGATTTTCTAATTTTTACCAATTGAATTGCATAAAACTAATTATTTGAATCTCCCTGATCATCAGTGTGGCTGAACATCTCTTTGATTTTTGTTGGTGTTTATTCTTTTGTAAAAATCTTTCATGCTCGTTTTTCCTTTGCTTATTGATTTATGAGTTCCTTATGTGTTCTTGTAGCTCATTTGGCAAAAAATATCTGCCTATATTCAGGAGACCTGGGTTCAATTCCTGGATTGAGAAGATCCCCTGGAGAAGGAAATGGCAACCTACTCCAGTATTCTTGCCTGGAGAATCCCATGGACAGANTTGATTTATGAGTTCCTTATGTGTTCTTGTAGCTCATTTGGCAAAAAATATCTGCCTATATTCAGGAGACCTGGGTTCAATTCCTGGATTGAGAAGATCCCCTGGAGAAGGAAATGGCAACCTACTCCAGTATTCTTGCCTGGAGAATCCCATGGACAGACAAGCCTGGCAGGCTACAGTCCATGGGGTCACAAGAGTCAGATGCAACTTAGCAACTAAACCTATAACCTATACCTATGTGTTCTTCCTATTAATGCCTAGTGTTTATGCCAATATCTTTCTTAGATTACCTTCTAATTTTCCTTAAAAATTTTATGATGTAAGAAAGTTCTCAGAGACTTCCCTGGTGGTCCAGTGGTTAAGAATTCACCTTCCAATGGAGGGGACCTGGGTTTGGTCCCTGATGGGAGGAACTACGATTCCCACATTCTTCAGGGCAACTAAGACCATACAATGCAAGGAGAAATCCAGCATGCAGCAACAAAGACCCATGTTGTTCAATCACTCAGTTGAGTCCAATTCTTTGCCACTCATAGACTGTAACACACCAGGCTTCCCTGTCATCACCATCTCCTGGAGCTTGCTCAAACTCATGTCCATTGAGTCAGTGATACCATCCAACCATCTCTTCCTCTGTCATCCCCATCTCTTCTTGCCTTCAATCTTTCCCAGCATCAGGATCTTTTCCAATCAGTCAGCTCTTCACATCAGGGTCAGCTCTTCACATCAGGGTCAGCTCTTCGCATCAGGGGCCAAAGTACTGGAGCTTCAGCTTCAGCATCAGTCCTTCAGTGAATATGCAGGATTGATTTGCTTTAAGATTGACTGGTTTGATCTCCTTGCAGTCCACGGGAGTCCCAAGAGTCTTCTCCAATATCACCGTTCAGAAGCATCAATTCTTCAGTGCTCAGCCTTCTTTATGGTCCAACTCTCGTATCCATACATGATTTCTGGAAAAACCATAGCTTTGACTAGACAGACCTTTGTTGGCAAAGTAATGTTTCTGCTTTTTAATATGCTGTCTAGGTTGGTCATAGCTTTTCTTCCAAAAAGCAAGCATCTTTTAATTTCATGGCTGCAGTCACTGCCCACAGTGATTTTGGAACCCAAGAAAACAGAGTTTGTCACTGTTTCCTTTGTTTCCCCATCTATTTGCCATGAAGTGATGGGATCAGATGCCGTAATCTTGGTCTTTTTTTAATGTTGAGTTTTAAAGCAGCTTTTTCACTCTCTTCTTTCACCTTCATCAAGAGGTTCTTTAGTTCCTCTTCACTTTCTGCCATAGAGGTGGTGTCATCTGTGTATCTGAGGTTACTGATATTTCTCCTGCAATCTTGATTCTGGCTTGTGCTTCACCCATCCCGGCATTTCACATGATGTACTCTGAGTATAAGTTAAATAAGCAGGGTAACAATTTGCAGCCTTGACTCCTCCTTTCCCAATGTGGAACCAGTCCATTGTCCCATGTGCAGTTCTAACTGTTGCTTCTTGACCTGCATACAGGTTTCTCAGGAGGCAAGTAAGGAGGTCTGGTATTCCTAACTCTTGAAGAATTTTCCACAGTTTGTTGTGATCCACACAGTCAAAGGCTTTAGCATAGTCAATGAAGCAGAAGTAGATGTTTTTCAGGAATTCTCTTGCTTTTTTTATGATCCAATGGATGTTGGCAATTTGACCTCTGGTTCCACTGCCTTTTCTAAATCCAGCTTGAACATCTGGAAGCTCACGGTTCATGTACTGTTGAAGCCTAGCTTGGAGAATTTTGAGCATTACTTTCCTAGGAATTCTCTTGCTTTTTTTATGATCCAATGGATGTTGGCAATTTGACCTCTGGTTCCACTGCCTTTTCTAAATCCAGCTTGAACATCTGGAAGCTCACGGTTCATGTACTGTTGAAGCCTAGCTTGGAGAATTTTGAGCATTACTTTCCTAGCATGTGAGATGAGTGCAATTGTACGGTAGTCTGAATATTCTTTGGCTGAGACCCATGCAGATAAATAAACAAATAATTTTTTTTAAAAATAAAGCTCTTAATTTTGATATAATAAAATGTATCAATCTTTTCTTTAAATTTGTTTCATGATTAATAAATCCTGTTGAACATCCAAAGCCTTACAAATATTCACCCTTAATTTTCACTGTGTTTTTAATTTTTGTCTTAATATTTAGATCCTACATTCACTTGAAGCTAACTTTTTGTATATGATTATAGGAAACCAAATAGCATAGTGACTGAATAAGAGAAAAGCCCTATCACCCCCCAAAAAAATGGCAGCTGAGAGAATGAGATATAAAGCAAACAATTTTGTCCTCCTTGAGGAAGTGAAAGTGAAAGGGAAAGTTTCTCAGTCATGTAGAACTCTTTTGTAACCCATAGACTATACATCCATGGAATTTGCCAAGCCAGAATACTAGAGTGGGTAGCCTGTTCCTTCTCCAGGGGATCTTCCCAAATCAGGGATCAAACCCAGGTCTCCTACATTTCAGGTGGATTCCTTACCAGCTAAGCCACCAGGGAAGCCCAAAAATAGTGGAGTGGGTAGCCTATACCTTCTCCAGCAGATCTTTCTGGCCGAGGAATCGAATCTGGGTCTCCTGTATTACAGGTGGGTTCTTTACCAACTGAGAATTGAGTAAATGAGGGAGAAAAAATTGGAGCTCCGAGACTGCCTAAGATGAAATGTCCTATTAAATGTCCCATGCTTTCAGTTGAGAACTCTGAGTTGCTACATCCAACAGTAAGAGCTACTGTGTGTGCTCAGTCGCTCAATGAGTCTGACTCTTTGTGGACTGTAGACCACCAGGACCCTTGGACTGTAGACTACCAGGTTCCTCCATCCATGGAAATTTTCCAGACAAGAATATGGGAGTGGGTTGCCATTTCCTTCTCCAGGGCATCCTCCAAACCCAGGAATCAAACTCACATCTCTTGCACCTCCTGCATTGGCTGGCAGATTCTTCACCACTAGGCCACCTGGGAAGCCCAAGGACTAGCTAGAGACAGAATAATCTTTAAAAATTAATTTTTAAATTTTTCATTCATGATGCCAAGCATTTGATCAAAAACTATCCAAGACAGCAGTAGACAAAATCAGTTACTTTAAAAATCAAAAGAAAAAACAGACAATAGAAACAAACCTATAGGAGAACCACATATTGAAAATGTCAGATACAGAAATTAACTTTAAAGGAAACATTCAAGAAAAGTAATGGCAAGACAAAATTTCATCAGGGAGTTAGAATTTGGAAAGAAATTAAAGACAATTGTTTCTATATCTATTCTCACAGAAATAAAAACTTTTTTTAAAAAACAAATGAAAATTAAAGAAATAAAAATATATAATATCTAAAGGAAAAATTCACTGGATGGACTTAAAAATATCCTGAAGATGGCAGGGGGAAAAGTGTGATCAATTTGAAGATAGATTTAAAATTAAAATAATTTAAAGTATCACTTAAATATCATTTTGAAAAATGAGTTACATGTTTTGAATCAGAAGACTCATAAATATTGAAATATCATTCAGCACAAACTGATCGACAGACCCAGTTTAATCCCAATCAAAATCTCAGCAGGCTTGTTTTATAAAAATTTCCAAGATTTTTATGGATATGCATGGGACTTAGTATAACCAAATGAAAATAATTTTGATTTCAATACTTACTCTGGTATACAGTAATCAAAACAATGTATTATTGCCATAAGGATTGATATGTGAATCAATGGAACAGAAGAGAGTTCCAAAGTAGACTCACACAGAGATGGTCAACTACTTTTCAACAAAGGTGCAAAAATGATTCAGTTGAGAAAGATTAGGATTGTAAGGGTTTTTTTCAATAAATAGTATGGGAACCATTAAACTTTTATATGCATCTATATGATATTGGATTAATTGTATTCTCATATAAAAAGTGAATTATGACCTCTAAATCACACCATTTATAAAATGTATATCCATGTAGATTGTACAGGTAAAACAATAAAGCCTCTAAATGACAACATAAGAGGATATCCTCCTGACTTTGTAATAGGCAAACTTTTTAAACATAACAAAAATCTCTACCCATAAAGGAACAAAACGATTAACCTGAATTTATCAAAACTACTTATAAATAACACAAATGCTTAAATAAAGGGAGAAGACTTTTTAATATCACAACTAAAATCTCATATCAAGAACAAATTTAAACTACAGTGAGTCTTTCAAGGCAATAGAAATAAAAGCAAAAATAAACAAATGGGACATAATCAAACTTATAAGCTTTTGCCCAGGAAGAAAATCATCAACAAAAAGAAAAGAGAACCTATACACTGGGAAAAAATATTTGCAAACAATGTAATCAACTAGGTATTAATTTCCAAGGATACAAACAACTTAAACAACACAATAACAACAAAAATACCATCCAATAAAAAAAAATGGCAGAAGACCTAAAGAGACATTCTCCAGCGAAGACATACAGCTGGCCAATAAACACATGAAAAGACACTCAACATCGCTAATTATTAGAGAAATGCAAATCAAAACCAGAATAAGTTATCACATCACACAGGTCAGAATGGCCACCACTAGAAAGTCAACAGATGCTGGAGAGGGTGTGCAGTATAGAAATAGGAACCCTCCTATACAGCTGCTGGGGATATAAATTGATAACAGTCGCTGTGGAAAACAGTATAGAGATTTCTTTAAAAACTAAAAATAGAATTGCATTTGTTGTTATTGTTGTTATTCAGCCACTAAATCATGTTCGACTCTTTGTGACCCCATGGACTGCAGCACACCAGGCTCCCCTGTCCTTCACTACCTCCCAGAGTTTGCTCCAACTCATGTCCATTGAGTCAGTGATACCATTCAACCATCTCATCCTCTGTCGCCCCCTTCTCCTCAGTTTTTCCCTGCATCAGGGTCTTTTCCAATGAGTCAGCTCTTCACATCAGGTGGCCAAAGTATTAGAGCTTCAGCATCCACATCACTCCTTCCAGTGAATATTCAGGGTTGATTTTCTTTAGGATTGACTGGTTTTATCTCTTTGCCCTCCAAGGGACTCTCAAGAGTCTTCTACAGTACCAGAGTTCACAAGCACCAGTTCTTCAGTATTCCACCTTCTTTATGGTCCAACTCTCACATTCATACATGACAACTGGAAAAACTATAGATTTGACTATCCAGACCTTTGTCGACAAAGTGATCTCTCTGCTTTTTAATATGCTGTCTAGGTTTGTCAAAGCTTTTCTTCTGAGGAGCATCATCTTTTAATTTCATGGCTGCAGTCACCATCCACATGATTTCGGAGCCCAAGAAAATAAAATCTATCACTGTTTCCACTTTCTCCCCTTCTATTTGCCATGAAGTGATGGGACTAGAAGCCATGATCATTTTTTGAATGTTGAGTTTTAAGCCAGCTTTTTCACTCTCCTCTTTCACCCTCATCAAGAGGCTCTTTCTTTCCTCTTCAATTTCCGCCATTAGAGTGGTATCATCTGCATGTCTGAGGTTATTGATATTTCTCCCAGCAATCTTGATTCCAGCTTGTGATTCATCCAGCACAGCATTTTGCATGATGTACTCTGCATATAAGTTGGGTGACAATATACAGCCTTGACATACTCCTTTCCCAATTTTGAACAAGTCCATTGTTCAGTTATACTTATATATTTTTAATTAAAAGGTAAAATAAAGAAAAAAATTAACAATGGGATACCACTATATACATTTGAATTTATTGTTTTTTGTTTTGTTTTTTATCAAACTTTTTTTTTACTTTATTTTACTCTACAATACTGTATTGGTTTTGCCATACATTGACATGAATCTGCCACGGGTGTACATGACTTTCCAATCCTGAACCCCCCTCCCACCTCCCTCCCCATATCCTGTCTCTTATACACATCTAGATGTGTATAAGAGACAGATGCTGCACTCAATATGTCAGCAAATTTGGAAAGCTCAGCANGAGACAGGTACATGACTTTCCAATCCTGAACCCCCCTCCCACCTCCCTCCCCATATCATCTCTCTGGATCATCCCCATGCACCACCCCCAAGCATCCTGTATCCTGTATCAAACATAGACTGGCAATTTGTTTCTTACGTGATAGTATACATGTTTCAATGCCATTCTCCCAAGTCATCCCACCTTCTCCCTCTCCCTCAGAGTCCAAAAGTGCGTTCTATACATCTGTGTCTTCTAAAGCACTGACACTTGTTAACACCAAGTTAGTAAGGATGTAAAACAACTAGAATTCTTATACATTACTGATGAGTATGTCAATTGGAAAATCCAGCCTTGAAAATTGTTTGGTAATATCTATTAAAGCTGAATGTTTACCTTGCTGCTGCTGCTGCTGCTAAGTCACTTCAGTCGTGTCCAACTCTGTGCGACCCCATAGACAGCAGCCCACCAAGTTCCTCTGTCCCTGGGATTCTCCAGGCAAGAATACTGGAGTGGGTTGCCATTTCCTTCTCCAATGCATGAAAGTGAAAAGTGAAAGTGAAGTCTCTCAGTCATGTCCGACTCTTAGCAACCCCATGGACTGCAGCCTACCAGGCTCCTCCGTCCATGGGACTTTCCAGGCAGGAGTACTGGAGTGGGCTGCCATTGCCTTCTCCAGAATGTTTACCTTATGACCTAGCAATTTCATTCCTAGGTATAAACCCACCAGGATGTCTACATTCATTTGCCATAAGTAATGCACAAATATGTACATAAGAGGAATGTACATTAAAGCCAAAAACTGGAAACAAATATTCATCAACAATAGAGTGGATAAATAATTATGGCCTATTAAACAATGAAGGGGCTTCCCAGGTGGCACCAGTGGTAAAGAAAGCGCCTGCCAATACAGGAGACACAGAAGAGCTGGGTACAATCCCTGGGTCAGGAAGATCCCCCAGAGGAGAGCATGGCAACCCCCTCAAGTATTGACACCTGGAGAAACCCATGAACAGAGGAGCCTGACAGGCTACCGTCCACAGCGTCACAAAGAGTCGGACACAACTGAAGTGACTTAGGATGCACACATTCAACAACAAAAACAAACGAGCTACTATATGGCAAGGCCTCACAAAGATAACACTGAGCAAAAGGAGCCATACTCAAGAGGCTACATACTGTATGATCCTACTTATACAAAGTTCAAAATGAGGGGGAAAAAAAAACTACTCTATGTAATAAGCAGGGTAATGGTAACCTGTGTGGTGAGAGTAGTAACTGACACAGGGTATGCTCCTAGGGTTCTAGTATTGTTCTATTTTTTATTCTGTTACTCTATTATTGTTATTCTATATATTCTATAGTTATTTATTTATTTCTATATATTTCTATTGTTATTTATTGTTATTCTACATATTCTATATATTCTATTATTCTATTATTGCTCTATTACTGAACATACTTCTAGGTAGAAGTTACATTCATATATTCACAATGAAAACATATTGAGTTGTTTGACAATGTGTATTTTTTGTAATAAACCACTAAAAATCATTAAATATTATACAAGCAATTGTATGACTTAGAAACAATGTCTGTTGTAGAAGAGCAAAGGTTACACAAAAGTAGCAAATAGGCTACAGGCAAAATATGTAATCCAGACATTATAAATAATTTTTAGCTAATTCCTAGGTAACTGTTACGTGAATATTCTAAAACTATTTAATACCAGATTTAATACTTTACCACTGTAAAAGATCTATTAGGTTATGAGTGACCATATATAATCAACACATGGACCACAGTTTCTGGATCTTGACAGTTTCACATTTCCTTTCACCATTCTCCCCCAGAACTATCCATACACTATCTTCTACAAGCAGCTTCTTTAGGTAACCAAACACCCATTTTATTTATCACTTCGACTATCTAGCTAAAGCCACAGAAGGCAGTAAAACAGAATAAAAGAGATTCCTATAATAAGGCTATGTAAATTATACTATGTTTTTATTAGAAAAAAATTCTAAATTATTGTCAGAATTCTTCTTGAAAATAAGTCAACATATATACAGTATAGATAAAAATATCCTCTACTTGCAGTATGCCTCACTCTTTCAAAAGTATTAAACTTATCATTTGCTCTTCAAAACTCCTTCACATTATGACACTAGACAGTTCAGTTCAGTTCAGTCGCTCAGTCATGTCCGACTTTTTGTGACCCCATGAATCGCAGCATGCCAGTTTAATTTCATGGCTGCAGTCACCATCTGCAGTGATTTTGGAGCCCCAAAAGATAAAGTCTGACACTGTTGCCACTGTTTCCCCATCTATTTCCCATGACACTAGACAAAGCCCTCAAAAAAATAAAAAGAAGAATGAAAGCAGGAAATTTTTAAAATATGTTTCTAGTATTATACAGAGTTACCTGGATCAGAACTCATTCTCCTGATACTTCAACTCCACCACTGAGCTAACTTCAACTCCACCACTGAGCTAAATTCCTTCCAAATTTTTGAGAACAGTGCTCTCACTGTAACTATCTCTGCTATCCACAAGATAAGCATTGGCCATTCCCCAAATTCCAGAACCATTTGCCATTTCACTGCCTTCCTCCTACACACTAGTGGCAGTAATTCAGTTTGGCAGTTGGTCAAAAAGATTAGGAGTATAAAGCACTTGGTGATCTTTAACAAAATGTATTTGTTGTGTATATAGCATATGCCATATATATGTATTTCACACATTATCACAGAACACAGTGAGGAATACGTTGCATAATTCTAAAATCCAAAGAGACTTCTCTTTGAGAACTTTTCCTTAAAATAATTTACTTTTGTTGAGCTAAAAGTGTTGATTACTTTTTTTAAAAAAAGCAAATACCATTTCCTGAAAATTATTACAATTATTATTCTCTTCTAAGAAAGACCAATGTCTTATATATTTACTGCCAGGTGATTTATGGAAACTATGTTGGCAAATAGATCACATTTTCTGAGAGAAAGAGTACCAAATAGGGTTCATATTCTTTCCAAAGACTTAGCAAAGAAACCATAACTATGAAAGAAAATTTTTCATAAAACAGGCAAAAATAATTATAAATTTTTATACTATAAAATGATGCTTAGATTCTTTTTTTATTTAACAAACATTTATCAGGTGTCTGTTATGTATCAAATAAATGTGGTGCTTGCCACCTTTAAGAAATTGAGTCTAGAGACTTCTCTGGTGGTCCAGTGGTTAAAATTCTGTGCTTCCACTGCAGGGGGGCACAGGTTCGATCCCTAACCAAGGAACTAAGATCCCATATGCCATGCTACTGTACAGCCAAAAAGTAAAAAGAGAAAGGAGAGAACGGTAGAAGCCAAACATGGAACGTTGTGGGAGCTGAGTTTAAAAGTTTGAACTTTATCCAGAAAGATAATCCCTAATCCTTCAAAAGTTACTAAAAGGATTTTAAGCAGGGAAGTAAAATAAGTATATTTTCTTTTTTTATTTATTATTTTTAATTGAAGTATAATTGCTTTACATTATTGTGTTGGTTTCTGCCATACACAACATGAATCAGCTACAGACATACATATGTCCTCTCCCTCTTGAACCCCCTCCCTCCTCCCATACCATCCCTCCATTCTAGGTAGTCACAAAGCACCAGATTTGAGCACATGAAAAGATGCTCAACATCGCTCATTATTAGAGAAATGCAAAACAAATCTACAATGAAGTATATTTTACTTTTAAAAAACACATTTGGCTTTGGTATTGGGGCAAGGCTAAGGCAGTAATCCAAAAATCAGAAGGCAACATTAACAATGGAGAAGAAAGAACAGATCTGAGTAACAAAAGGAGAATTTGTTAAGCTTGGAGACTAATTGGAAGAGAGGGCTAGAATAAAAACAAAAAGTCTAACTGATTTGGTAACTAAGTGGATGACAATACTATGGCAGATAAGACAGGAGAAAAAATAGGTCTGATGTGGTAGGGAGCAAGGAGAAGTGATGAATTTATTTCAAATTATCTTAAACATTATGTTTTTATATATTTTCCAAAGAATCTCTTTAATATATAAATCATACATAACATATATGGGCTTCCCAGGTGGCAATAGAGGTTAAAAAAAAAAAAAGTGCCTGCCAATGCAGGAGATATAAGAGATGCAGGTTAGATCCCAGGGTAGGGAAGATCTCCTGGAGGAGGGCATGGCAACCCACTCCACTATTCCTGCCTGGAGAAACCCATGGATAGAGGAGCCTGGCAGGCTACGGTCCATAGAGATGTAAAGAGTTGAATACAATTGAAGCAACAGCATGCACACATATAACATATATAACCAAAAAAACTGTATTTGACCTAAAGTTTATTGTCGTTAATTATTCATTTTAGTTATTTAATTAGTAAAAATTCCTTAATCTTCTTAAAATTATGTTTGGGATGGGGAGAGGGAAGTATATGAATACCTCCAGGTTTCTTCTAAGAAGCAGAACAGGAAAATTTGCTTCTTTATGCTCTCAAAATAGCTCCTAACACATGCTGATATATAAAATCAATCCATTAACTAAAGGAGTATTGTTCAGTTCTTTAGAAAATAGCCTGCTAATGATATATTCATTATAAAACTCTTCAAGGAAATATATACACTGCTGCTGCTGCTAAGTCGCTTCAGTCGTGTCCGACTCTGTGCAACACCATCGATGGCAGCCCACCAGGCTCCGCCATCCCCGGGATTCTCCAGGCAAGAACACTGGAGTGGGTTGCCATTTCCTTTCCAATGCATGCAAGTGAAAAGTGAAAGTGAAGTCACTCAGTTGTGTCCGACTCTTAGCGACCCCATGGACTGCGGCCAACCAGGCTCCTCTGTCCATGGGATTTTCCAGGCAAGACTGCTGGAGTGGGGTACCATTGCCTTTTCTGAATATATACACTACCATATGTAAAATAGATAGCCAGTGAGAATTTTGCTGTATGACTCAGGGAGCTCAAATCAGTGCTCTGTGACAACCTAGGGGGCATGGGATGGGTGGGAGGTGAAAGGGAGTTCCAAGAGGGAGATGTACGTATATCTTTGGCTGACTCATGTTGATGTATGGCAGAAACTAACAATATTGTAAAGCAATTATCCTTCAATTAAAAATAAATTAAAATGTTAAGAAAAAAACTATTCAAAATATCAAAAGGTGTAATACATGCTTTTAGTATGTAATTTTGTGTGTGGGTTTTTTTTTTAAGCATAAATAAGAGGATTTTATTGATGGCATTTTTTATTGTCTTCATAATAAAACAAAATACGAAGCTCAAAACTGGATCACTTGGCCCTTTCTCTTCTTATCACCTCCCAGCTCAAAATGCTTGTATCTCTTAATAGCCAGCATTCTCTTCGATCTACAGTTAGGCTCAACACATTCAAGCCTCAATACAATCTTCTTTGTACTTTTTCCGGAAATCGGCTTAGTCTGCCCACCATAGCCACTCTGTTTCCTGTCATAACGCCGCCTTCCCTGGGCAAACAGAGAATCCTTGCCCTTCTTGTACTGTGTCACTTTGTGGGGCTGGTGCTTCCCACACTTCTTACAGANATACAATCTTCTTTGTACTTTTTCCGGAAATCGGCTTAGTCTGCCCACCATAGCCACTCTGTTTCCTGTCATAACGCCGCCTTCCCTGGGCAAACAGAGAATCCTTGCCCTTCTTGTACTGTGTCACTTTGTGGGGCTGGTGCTTCCCACACTTCTTACAGAAAGTCCGGTGGGTTTTTGGAACGTTAACCATGTTTGCTAGAGTGATACCAGCACAGAAAGTGTGTGTGGTTTTTTAACTGGAGGATAGTTGATTTAAAATGTTGTGTTTATTTCAGGTGTACAGCACAGTGATTCGGTTGTACATATACACATATTCATTCTTTTCTAGATCCTTTCCTCATATAGGTTATCATAGAATATTGAGTAGAGTTCCCTGTGCTATACAGTAGGTCCTTGTTGGTTATCTGTCTTATATATAGTAGTATGCCTATGTTCATATCAAGCTCCTGATTTATCACTCCCACTACATTTCCCCTTATTGTGTACTAGTAACACAGCAGCAACATGAGTTATACATAGTTTATGCAAAACAATTTTTTATGTTTAGGAAATATAAACCTCAAGAAAAATGAAAAATGTACCTCTAAGGTGGCCAGGTCTGAAACTTCCATCTCCAATTGTTCACAAGGAAACTGACAATTTTTTTATGTATGGGAAAAGATGTCTTCAGCTTCATTAGTCATTTCTCATTTCATGACAAAAAGTGTACATTTATCGGTTTATTATGGCTAAACCATAGTGTGAGGAGAACAAATAAAGGAAGAATCAGGAGCTCTGAGCCTTGGAGCTGCCTAATGAGCCACTCTGTCGCCCACAGTTAGCTCCTCAGAGCTCAACAAAAGACTAATTAAACTCAAATCAACTAAAACACAACACTCAAATCTAAATCAGTACCTAATCCCATAAGGATATGCAGTTGCTTCCAAGACTAGAGTACTCACTTTCTTTGCGAACTTCCTCAAGTGCCCCAGTAAGTTCTTCCTTTAAAACTGTGGCTTCCTGAGCGATCTTCTCTCCCTTGTCTAATAAATTCCAAGTTGCTTCCTCCACAGAAGCTAGAAGGACTCTGGCTCTTTTTGAACGTCCTTTTTTCCTGTTGGAAGGATTCTGGGGACAATTTACAAGTGTAGTAACCTAAAATTGGAAAAATACAAGTCACTCGTCAGATAAATTGCAAGAGGAACAGTCTTGGGATATCACAGACCAGAACAAAAAGAAGTATTTCATAATAACATGATTCATTCCCAATACTACTAGTACATTCCCAAAAGTCAAGTCAAGTCACCAATACCAATATTATCAGCTACCATGGACTTCCCAACTAAAGATAGGAAGAAAGCAAGGAAGGAAGAAAGGAATCTCATCAAGTTTTACTATTGGAACAATGCAAAATATACTACACATAATATCCACATATATATTATTTGATATATATATATATGTCAAATGATTATTTATATCACTTTGTAGCCAGCAATCTACATTAAGAGGGAGGCAAAAATAATTAGTTAAGTCAGTAGGTAGTAATATATTTAGATTAAGAAAAGAGATTACTAATGTGTGTGGGGGTACGGTGCAGAATCACTCTGAAACATGTAAAACAGTGGCTACCTTAGGAGGACAAAACCCAAGTTCTCACTATGACCTACATTCTGGCCCTTTGTAAACTCTTACTTCTCTCCTACACTCTCCCCTAACTCAGTGGGCCTCCCCAACACTCAGATCCCCCTCAACGTGTCCTATCAAGAAGCTTTTCCTGACCATCCCAGTCCTCATCCTCTTCCACTCTGTTACCTCACTGCCCTTTATATTTCTTCAGGACATTTCAGAGCCTGATATTTTTTGTTCATATATGTTTATTGCACCCTTCCAACACAAAATGTAAACTCCATGAAAACAGGAAGTGTGGTTTCTTTCTCCTGCACTCAGAACAATGCATGAAAGTTGTGGTGTTGCTAAGTCACTAAGTCATGTCAGACTCTGTGACCCCATGGACTGCAGCACATCAGGCTTCCCTGTCTTTCACTATCTCCCAGAGCTTGCTCAAACTCTCATACATTGAGTCAGTGATGTCATCCAACCATCTCAACTTCTGTCATTCCCTTCTTCTCTTGCCCTCAATCTTTCCCAGCATCAAGTTCTTTTCCAATGACTCGGCTCTTTGCTTCGGGTGGCCAAAGTACTGAAGCTTCAGCTTTGGCCTCAGTCCTTCCAATGAATATTCAGGGTTTATCTCCTTTAGGAATGACTGGTTTGATCTCCTAGCTATCCAAAAGACTCTCAACAGTCTTCCCCAGCACTGCAATTTGAAAACACCAATTCTTTAGTGCTCAGTCTTCTTTATGGTCCAACTCTCACATCTGTACATGACTACTGGAAAAACCAAAGCTTTGACTATATGGACCTTTGTCAGCAAAGTGATGTCTCTGCTTTGTAATACACTCTCTAGGTTTGTCATAGCTTTTCTTCCAAGGAGCAAGCATCAGTTTCAACATAAAGTAGTTGTTCAATAAGTGTTTCTTACATAAATGGCTTAATGAATGGAGTAATGGAACCAATGAACTTTTTTTGTTCATTAATTTATTTTTTAATTGAAGGATAATTGCTTTACAGAATTTTGTTGTTTTCTGTCAAACATCAACATNTCCAAGGAGCAAGCATCAGTTTCAACATAAAGTAGTTGTTCAATAAGTGTTTCTTACATAAATGGCTTAATGAATGGAGTAATGGAACCAATGAACTTTTTTTGTTCATTAATTTATTTTTTAATTGAAGGATAATTGCTTTACAGAATTTTGTTGTTTTCTGTCAAACATCAACATGAATCAGCCACAGGCATACATGTGTCCCCTCCCTCTTGAACCTCCTACCCATCTCCCTCCCCACTCAACCCCTCTAGATTGATACAGAGTCCCTGTTTGAGTTCCCCAGTCATACAACAAATTCCCATTGGTGATCTATTTTACATATGATAATTTAAGTTTCTATGTTACTCTCTATATACATTTCATCCTTTCCTCCCCTCTCTCTGATGTCCGTAAGTCTGTTCTCTATGTCTGTTTTCCCATTGCTGCCCTGTAAATAAATTCATCAGTACCATCTTTCTATATTCCATATATATGCATTAGTATATGATATTTATCTTTCTCTTTCGAACAGAGAAACTTTTTAATGTCTATATTTTAATTGCCTGAATATGTTAATAGTGAGCATGTATTACTTTTGTAGATTTGCTAAAATAAAAATAAACTCAAACTTCCCCAGTGGTACAGTGGATAGAAATCTGCCTGCCAATGCAGGGAACACAGGTTCGATTCCTGGTCCAGGAAGATTCTACATGCTGCAGGGCAACTGAGCCCATATACCACTACTGAGCCTACTTGGCACAACTCCCAAGGGCCCCGTGAGCCACAACCACTGAGCCCAAGTGCTACAACTACTGAAGCCCACGTGCCTAGAGCCCATGTTCCACAACAAGAAAGCCACTGCAACAAGAAGCCTGCACACCACAACTAGAAAGTAGCCCCTGCTCTTTGCAACTCACAAAACCCACATGCAGCAACAAAGACCCAGTGCAACCAAAATAAAAATAAGCAAATAATTTTTTTTAAAAGAATAAACTCATGATAAGAGCATTGTTTGGAGACAGAAATTAAGTATCTGTATTTGGAAACAAAACCTTATACAAAATTACACTGTGAAAAATGTCCATTTAATTAAACCTTGAATCCCAATAACTAAACATGGTTAACATTTTCATAAGCAAAACTTGAAGATTCCCATTGTAGAGAAGAAAAAGACACTTGTATCCACTATTTTAAAAAGGCCTGAAACTCTTGTTGAAAGCCAGCCTCTTGTATGTCATCAAAGAGCCAAGGCTTTTAACAATCATGTGCCACACTTTGACAACAGACTGGGTGGCATCACTGAGTCGTTGGACATGAGTCTGAGTGAACTCCGGGAGTTGGTGATGGATAGGATGGCCTGGCGTGCTGCGATTCATGGGGTCGCAAAGAGTCGGACACGACNAGCCAAGGCTTTTAACAATCATGTGCCACACTTTGACAACAGACTGGGTGGCATCACTGAGTCGTTGGACATGAGTCTGAGTGAACTCCGGGAGTTGGTGATGGATAGGATGGCCTGGCGTGCTGCGATTCATGGGGTCGCAAAGAGTCGGACACGACTGAGCGACTGAACTGAACTGAACTGATACATAATCTTTCCTGTTCTGCAGCCCCTGGAGACTTTGCTTGTTTATTATTAATAGAGCATTAAATATTTGTTTATTTGACTAATTGGATCCAGTTCTTAGCCAAGAACTGAGAAGGGAGTTGGTGATGGACAGGGAAGCCAAGTGTGCTACAGTCCATGAGGTCACAAAGAGTGACTGAATTGAACTAAACTGAGAAAGAACTCATAAGGTACAGGGGAAATATATGGATGAAAATAATTTTCATCTGTACTTTTATTCCCCTCCTCTGTCCAATAAACCTTCCTCTTTAGTTTGCTGTATTCCCATATTCACAACCCAGAGTGGATTTCCTTATAGAAAGCATTTATTTCTTCTCTTGGAAAATGAAAATAATCATATTATCCTGTAAGATTATATGAAGTTTAAATAATGTGAAGTGTTTTTTAAGACATAAATGACACAAATGTTGAATGGTATTTAATGTGTGTTTTCTAGTCCATCCCCATGAGATCCTTGTCAAAGATGTTCTCTCTGGGTCTATCTATATCTTGCTCACAGGGTCCTCCAAGCTAAACGTGAAGGAGTCAATTGACAAAGCACATTCTGTGTGCTCTACAAGCAGTTAAATAGGGCCACATGTCTTTACCGTGCATTATGTAAAGATGATAATAAGTCTGGTTTATTACATGGGTTTTCACATATTCCAAAAGACAAGTATCTTGCTATTATCAGTGTAATTTATATATTGAGTTAAAAGATACTTGTCCAGATTAAGACAAATTACAGCACCTTGCTTAAAACCTTTGTTTTAAATGAACAATAAGTATCATTGTCTAAAATGTTCCTTCAGAATTTAAGTGCCACAGTTCATGATGCTTCCCACTGAACATTCCTCTATTATTGTTCAGATCCTCCAAGCGCCAAATGTTTTCCATAGAATAGCCTGAGCTTTCAAATTAAAATGAGCATTCCAGAAATGCTTTGTTCCTTATAATAAATGCCAGAGAAGTAGGAAATGTGAAAAGAACATTGTGCTTCCATCAAAAAAAAATGCAATTGCACCTTGCAAGTTGTTCAAGTTTAACCTAAATCTTCTTTTTAAATACCCCAATATAGTTATTTAATACTGACTAAACTAAAGTCATTATGCTTTCAATGATTCATTTTATTTCAAAAAGTAAATATGACGTAGTAGCTTGAGATATAAAAATATAGAAAGCTAAAACTTTTTTTTACCCCAAATCACCTATGGGGATCTAATCAACTATCATAAGTGACCTGTGTAGCTGAGCTGGTAAAGAATTCACCTGCAATGCGGGAGACCTGGGTTCAATCCCTGGGTTGGGAAGATCCTTGGAGAAGGGAAAGGCTACCCACTCCAGTATTCTGGCCTGAAGAATTCCATGGACTGTATAATCCATGGGGTTGCAAAAGTTGGACACGACTGAGCAACTTTCACTTTCACGTAGGTGACCATGACCCCTGAAAGTAGATGATTCTCTTTCAGAGAATGATTCTCTTTCAGGGCTGAAGGGTGCATATGTTTTCTGAAAACATCTCCCATCTCTTCTACCAGCAAACAGTAAAAATTAGCCTGAAGCTATTTTGTAAAATAATTCTTGTTTCTTTTCCAGCACAAAGTCAGTTATATACCAGGAACACAAAAACTTTATTGGAATTTATAGCAAAGATTATTCTAATGTAGGATCCAGGTTCAGATCTTGCTAATCTTTCTTTTTATCACTGCACAAAACTGACCCCTTTCCTTCTTTATCAGACTTTTATCAGTTCAGTTCAGTTCAGTCACTCAGTCACATCCGACTCTTTGAGACCTCATGAATCACAGCATGCCAGGCCTCCCCGTCCATCACCAACTCCCGGAGTTCACTCAGACTCACGTCCATCGAGTCCATGATGCCATCCAGCCATCTCATCCTCGGTCGTCCCCTTCTCCTCCTGCCCCCAATCCCTCCCAGCATCACAGTCTTTTCCAATGAGTCAACTCTTCACATGAGGTGGCCAAAGTACTGGAGTTTCAGCTTTAGCATCAGTCCTTCCAAAGAAATCCCAGGGCTGATCTCCTTCAGAATGGACTGGTTGGATCTCCTTGCAGTCCAAGGGACTCTCAAGAGTCTTCTCCAATACCACAGTTCAAAAGCATCACTTCTTCAGTGCTCAGCTTTCTTTACAGTCCAACTCTCACATGCATACATGACCACTGGAAAAACCATAGCCTTGACTAGATGGACCTTTGTTGGCAAAGTAATGTCTCTGCTTTTCAATATGCTATCCAGGTTGGTCATAACCTAGATAGCAGACTTACATAGTCCTTCTCAAATGGAAAGTCTTTGACCTCAAGTGTGCAGCTCTTAAAGAACTTGGGTTTTATTCACTTTTCTTCAGTCTATGAATTTGTTCTAGGCTACAGACACACCTTCATCATAGATACAGAATCAGCTCCCCCCTGATGTGGTCCTAAATTAGAGATAAGAGTCAGACACGCTGAGCCTCTTCACTTTCACTTTTCACTTTCATGCATTGGAGAAGGAAATGGCAACCCACTCCAATGTTCTTGCCTGGAGAATCCCAGGGATGGCGGAGCCTGGTGGGCTGCCATCTATGGGGTCACACAGAGTCAGACACGACTGAAGCGACTTAGCAGTAGCAGTAATATAAAAAGAAGAAATTTCTTACTTTATGCATTCTGCTCATGCATAATTCCATAATACCAGGTGTATTTTAATAGTGTGTAACACTTATACATTAAAATTTGGAGTATAAAAAAAATAAAAGGGTTTTTTAATCTTTCCTAATTCATGTATGCTTTTCTACGTACCCCAAAGATACTGAAAATTAAATTGATATGCTAGGGAACTACCCCTTCGTGGAACACAGCCTTGTGAAGGGGCTTGCATAACTCAAGTGAATCTATTAGCCATGTTGTGCAGGGCTACCCAAGATGCACAGGTCATAATGAAGAGTTCTGACAAAATGTGGTCAACTGGAGGGGGAAATGGCAAACCAGTCCAGTTACTCTTGCCACAGAACCCCATTAACACTATCAAAAGGTAAAAATATATATGACATCAGAAGATGAACTCCTCTCCCAGATGGGAGGGTGTCCAATATGATACAGGGAAAGAGCAGAGGACAATTACTAATAGCTCCAGGAAGAATGGAGCTGCTGGGCCAAAGCAGAAACAACACTCAGTTGTGGATATGTCTGATGGTGAAAATAAAGTCCAGAGCTGCAAAAAAAAAAAAAATATATTGTATAGGAATTTGGAATGTTAGATTCATAAATCAAGGTATATTGGATGTAGTCAAGTAGGAAATGGCAAGAGCGAACATCAACATCTTAGGAATCAGGACAGGAATGGGTGAATTTAATTCAGATAACCATTATATCTACTACTGTGGGCAAGAATCCCTCAGAAGAAATGGAGTAGTCCTCATAGTTTACAAAAGAGTATGAAATGTAGTGCTTGAGCACAATCTCAAAAATGACAGAACGATCTCTGTTCATTTCCAAGGTAAACCATTCAATATCACAGTAATCCAAGTCTATGTCCCAACCACAGATCCCAAAGAGGTTGACCAGTTCTATAAAGACCTACAAGAATTTCTAGAACTAATATCAAAAAGGATGTCCTTTTCACCATAGGGGATTGGAATGCAAAAGTAGGAAGTCAAGAGATGCCTGGAGTAAAAGGCAAGTTTGGCCTTGGAGTACAGAATGAAGCAGGGGAAAGGCTAACAGAGTTTTGTAAGGAGAACACATTGGCCATAGCAAACACCCTTTTCCAACAACACAACAGATGACTCTATGCATGGACGTCAGAAAATTGTCAACACTAAAATCAGATTGATTATATTCTTTACAACCAAAGATGGAAAAGCTCTACACAGTCAGTAAAAACAAGACCTGGAGCTGACTGTGGCTCAGACCACCAGCTTCTTAATACAAGATTCAGACTTAAATTGAAGAAAGTAGGGAAAACCACTAAACCATTCAGGTATGACCTAAATCAAGTCCTTATGGTTATACAGTGAAGGTGATGAATTGATTCAAGGGATTAGCTCTGGTAGACAAGAGTGCCTGAAGAACTACGGACAGAGGTTCATAACATTGTATAGGAGGTAGTGTTCAAAACTATCCCAAAGTAAAAAAAAAAAAAAATGCAAGAAAGCAAAGTCATTGTCTGAGGTGGCCATACAGATAGATGAGGAAAGAAGAGAAGTGAAAGGCAAGGGAGAAAGGAAAAGATATACCCAACTGAGGGCTTCCCTGGTAGTTCAGCGGTGAAGAATTGGCCTGCAATGCAGGAGACACAGGAGACATAGGTTCGACCCCTGGGTCAGAAAGATCCCCTGGAAGAGGACATGGCAACCCTCTCCAGTATTCTTGCCTGGAGAATCCCATGGACAGAGGAGCCTGGCAGGCTCCAGTTCACAGTGTTGCAAACAGTCGGACATGACTGAAGTGACTGGGCACGCATGCACACCCAACTGAATACTGAGTTCCAGAGAATAGCTAGGAGAGATAAGAAGGTCTTCTTCAAAGAACAACAAAAAGAAATAATGGAAAACAATAGAATGGAAAAGACTAGAGATCTCTCCAAGAAAATCAGAGAAGCCAAGGGAACATTTCATACAAAGATGGACACAGTAAAGAACAGAAACAGCAAGGACCTAACCAAACAAAGCAAAAGACATTAACAAGAAATGGCAAGAATACACAGATTTTATACACAGATTCTTTTTGGCAATAATACAAAGAGATTTTAATGACCCAGATAACCACAATGGTGTGATCACTCACCTAGAACCAGATACTTAGGAAGCATTACAATGAACAAAGCTAATGGAGATGATAGAATTCCAGCTGAGCTATTTCAAATCCTAAAAGATGATGCTGTTGAAGTGCTACACTCAATATGTCAGCAAATTTGGAAAATTCAGCAGTGGCCACAGGACTGGAAAAGGTCATTTTCCATTCAAATCCCAAAGAAGGGCAATGCTAAAGAATATTTAAACTACTATACAACTGTTCTAGTTTCACACGCTAATAAAGTTATGGTCAAAATCCTACAAGCTAGCCTTCAGCAGTATATGAGCCAAGAACTTCCAAATGTACAAATTACATTTTGAAGAGGCAGAGGAACCAGAGATCAGATTCCCAACATCTGTTGGATCATCAAAAAAGCAAGAGAGTTCCAGAAGAACATCTACTTCTGCTTTATTGACTACACCAAAGCCTTTGACTGTGTGGATCACAATAAACTGTGGAAAATTCTGAAAGAGATGGGAATACCAGACCACCTCACCTTCCTCCTAAGAAACCTGTATGTAGATCAAGAAGCAACAGTTAGAACTGGATATGGAACAATGGACTGGTTCAAAATTTGGAAAGGAGTACAACAAGGCTGTATACTGTCATGCTGCTTATTTAACTTATATGCAGAGTACATCATGCAAAATACTAGGCTGGATGAATCACAAGCTGGAATCAAGATTGCTGGGAGAAATATCAACAACTTCAGATCAGATGATACCACTCTAATGGCAGAAAGTGAAGAACTGAAGAGCTTCCTGATGAAGGTGAAAGAGGAGAATGAAATAGCTGGCTTAAAACTCAACACTGAAAAAAACTAACATTATGGCTTCCAGCCCCATCACTTCATGGCAAATAGAAGGGGCAAAGTGGAAGCAATGACAGATTTTATTTTCTTGGACTCCAAAATCACCGTGGTCAGTGACTGCAGCCAAGAAAATTGCGGGGAGCCGCCCTCAAAAGAAGTGAGGGGTCTTACTTGTAAGACACGGCCCTGGGAAGAGTCTGCAGGAATGCCTGCTTATCTCAAGACTCACATTCCCTGTCCCACCACCCTTTAGAAGTTAATATTTTACTCACACATCTGGCTCCTTGGCATGGGCAAGCAAAAATAGTTCTGTTTATCTATACCCTGACGGCCTTGAGGAAAAATAAAACACTTAGCTCTGGGAACCTGGGAACAGGAGCCTTTCTTGAGTTTTGTCTTGTCTTTTGAAGGTTACTGATTAGAGAATAGCCCTGTTTCCCTGCCTTACTGAACACATATAAACTGCACAAAAAATAAAGTCGTGGTCAGCCAATTTCAGGCCGCTACTGGAGCTGGCGACCCTCTCGACCCCATCTTTTGTCTTTATCTTTTGTGTGTGTGTGTGTGGTTCTTTTCTAAGTCGCTTGCAGGATTCTCCTCGCAGGACCTGTTCGATTTGCCGGCTGGTACCGGCAGAAAATAAAATACATTTGCTCCCTGGAAGGAAAGCTATGATAAACTTAGACAGCATATTACAAAACAGAGACATCACTTTGCCAATAAAGGCCCATCTAGTCAAAGCTATGGTTTTTCCAGTAGTCATGTACGTAAGTGAGAGTTGGACCGTAAAGAAGGCTGAGCACCAAAGAATTTATGCTTTTGAACTGTGGTACTAGAGAATACTCTTGAGAGTCCCTTGGACTGCAAACCAGTCAATCCTAAAGGAAATCAACCCTGAATATTCATTGGAAGGACTGATGTTGAAGCTGAAACTCCAACACTCTGACCGCCTGATGCAGAGAGCCAATTCATCAGAAAAAGACCCCGATGCTGGGAAAGGTTGAAGGCAAAAGGAGAAGGGGGCAGCAGAGGATAATATGGTTAGATAGAATCATCAATTCAATGGACATGAGTTTGAACAAACTCTGGGAAATAGTGAAGGACAGGGGAGCTTGGCGTGTTGCAGTCCATGGGGTTGCAAAAAGTAGGACACAATTTAGTGGGTGAACAACAGCTAAGAGATTCAACTGCCACTGTAGAGACCTATACTAGTGCGCAATAGAAGCATTATAGAACATGGCATGAGTTTGTCATCTGTTTTCATCTGTCACATTAGTGCAATGCCTTAGTATCTCAAATGGTAGTACTGTAGAGTCTTCTCTAGTGCCAACTGGCTAACACATTCATATTCTATAACCATATTCTTCCCTAATCTAACTTTTTTTAAATTTTACTATCACTTTAATATAAAAGGCCATGTCAACAGCTATCTCTTTTCTTACTTATTAGATAAAATATTTTTAATTTTAACCATTCTCTAATAGCTCACAGGAGCCTTCTTTGCTACTTTGTTTCCTTAAGTTAATTTTAATGGGTAAAGTAAAAAATAAGACTTTTAAGCCATATTAATTAGCTAAAAACTTCAAACAGGATTATGAAAGGAATTAGAAGGGTAGGGGGAAATTGAAGAATTATAAAGCAAGTGACTTTTTAAAGTAAAAGGTATCATCCAGTCTTAAGGTGAAGGGTCCTTTCTACAAGCCATTAATAATTTCAACTGTTATTTCCTACAAAAGCAACCTTCACTATGTTAACAAAAGTACTGGGAAAGATTGAAGTGTTGGGAACCTAGAAAATACATATCCTTTGATCAACATTCAGTGCTCTCCTCAAACCAAATACTATCTTCGTTTTGGCCAATAAACATTTATTAAGCACATATTATGTCTAAAACAATATCCTAGCCATTTAGAAAAGAAACATAAGTAAGAAAGACACATAACTAGCTGCAATATAAAAGGCTGAATGGCTGCTTAAACTTATAAGTAAAAGAAAAGTGCTGAAGAGACTACTAACATTCATAAGGTTTAAGAAGTGTTTCCAGAAAGAGCCTGTAAAGACAGATCATCTTCTGGCATGAGAGACAGAAGGGAAGTCAAGCCAGCTAAAGGGATTATGTGCAAAGCAACAGAGATGGAAATTATTTCTGTCTGAGAGTAGCCGATAGTCAAGTTTGGCAGACCGAGGGATAAAAACAAGAATTTGGGCCAAAAATTAGGTCAGGAAGTAGGTTCCAGCTTGAGTACAGAAAGTGCTGAAAGTCAAAGAAAGGGTTGATATTCAATTCAGTAGGCGACAGATATTTCACACGGCATAGCCAAAGTGGAAGCCTTCTCCCCACAGCCTGCTTTTCCTCCATCTGTATGTCTTACCTCAGGTCATCTGGGCTACCCCCTCTCTCTCATCCTCCTCTCCAACATCTTTATAGTATGTCCTTAAAAGCTTTCATTTCTGTCACTCTCCTCCCTCCAGCCCAGGGCCATTGTCTCCCATAGCTGCCCTCTTCAACTCTCCCTCCAAGCCTCTCCCATGGCACAGAAACAGGGCCTCCATCCCAGCCTTATCCTCACTCTATCATTATGAAAAGTATATGCATTAATTCTGGTGCTCAGCATGTCTCTACACCCAACCCACACTTCCATTAGGGCCACTTCTGTATAAGGTAAAGTGACACATTTGCAGCTGCTTAAAACCCCCCCAATAGCTCCCTGATGCCTATAAGATAAAGTCCAAAGCATGATTTGGATAAAGTCTATAGTATGGTTTATGAGGCAATTCATACCTTACTTTTGACTAAATTTTCACTCTGGTCTTCCATTCATGGAGTTTGACAACAAACTACTTGTTACGCCCAGAATGGGAATGGCATCCTTGACCTAGAACAACTCTCCCTTCACACAGGCACCTGTATGTACCTCTCACACCACTCATTATAGTGTTTTGTAACTAACTATTAACATACTGCCTCCCCAGCTTTACCAGGAACTCGACAAGGGAAAAGGTCATGCTTGACTCATCCTGAAAATCCAGAGTTAGGGTACTGTAAGTAATAAATAAAAGGTGGTTGACTTAGTTAAAAAATGAATGAAATTCTAGATGTTCAAAACCTTAAATTAAGAGCGTCAATGCTGAGTGATGTGTACTAGGTTACCAAGAAAGCTGGTAGCTAAAGCAAAAGTAAAATTTAAGTTTTGTGATAGCACATGATAGTTTTTAAGTCAAAGGCAACCACTAATGTGGGATACTCTGTCATTTCCCATGTCTAGTATCATGAAAAAGCAAGATTTGCAAATTGTGAATAAGCAAATCTCCATTTGTATAGTTTATTTGTGATGTGATTAGTTCAGTGTGATCTAGAAACAAGTATATACTTATATTCAGTCTTTTCTAGCAAAAAAAGAGAGAAAAAAAGCTACATAGCTTGTTTTCGAACTCTACATAAAAAGACCAGGCACAGAGAGAACAAGATGGTGGAGGAGTAGATGGACGTAGAATACATCTCTCTCCACAGATACATCAGGAATACACCTTCAGACACAGAAGTGCATGAAGAATACCAGTTGAGAGTGAGCAGGAGTACCTGACGAGCAGAAAAGAACATATAGACCCATGCAAAACTCGAGATCAAGCCCTGAGCCTTTGGAGTGCGAGCACTGAATCCAAGACCCTAGACTTCCAGAGAACTAATCTTGCTGCTGCTGCTGCTGCTGCTGCTGCTGCTGCTGCTGCTGTGTCGCTTCAGTCGTGTCCAGCTCTGTGCAACCCCATAGACAGCAGCCCACCAGGCTTCTCCGTCCCTGGGATTCTCCAGACAAGAACACTGGAGTGGGTTGCCATTTCCTTCTCCAGTGCATGAAAGGGAAAGTGAAGTCACGTCTCACTCCTAGCAACCCCATGGACTGCAGCCTACCAGGCTCCTCTGTCCATGGGATTTTCCAGGCAAGAACACTGGAGTGGGTTGCCATTGCCTTCTCTGGAACTAACCCTAGGAGGTATCAAATACTGAGAACTCACAAGAAGGAAACCACTGTAATACAAGACCTAGCATCACTCAACCACCAATAGCACCCTGTGCAGGATGCCTCATCTAAACAAACGAAACAAAAATACAAAGCAAATCATCAGCAGACAGGATTACCACCTCACTCAGCCTTGCCCATCAGAAGAAAAACAAACAAATATTAAGCACAAATATCACCCTATAAGAACCTTACACAAACCACTGGACCAAACTTAGAGGTCAGAAACCAAATGGAAGAAAGAATTCAACCCTGAAGCCTGGGAAAAGGAGACTTCAAACACAATAAGTTAAAAAATAATAATAATGAAAAGGCAGAGAAATACTACACAAATGAAAGAACAAACTAGAAACACAGAAGTCCAAATAAATGAAGAAGAAATAGGCAAACTATCTGAAAAAGAATTCAGAATAATGATAGTAAAGATGATCAAAAACCTTGAAAGCAAATTAGAGAAAATGCAAGAATCAATTAACAAAGACCTAGAAGAATTAAAGAATAAACATGCAGAGACAAACAACACAGTAACTGAAATTAAAAATACTCTAGAAGGAATCAATAGCAGAATATCTGAAGCAGAAGAACAAATCAGTGAGCTGGAAGATAAAATAGTGGAAATAATTTCTGAAGAGCACAATAACGTGAAAAGAATTAAAAGAACTGAGGATCATTTCAGAGACCTCTGGGACAATATCAAACACACCAACTTACAAATAATAGGGGTCCCAGAAGATTAAGAGAAAAAGAAAGGGTATGAGAAAATTTTTGGATAGTTGAAAATTTCCCCAACAAGGAAAAGAAAATAGTCAACCAAGTCCAAGAGGCACAAAAAGACCCATACAGGATAAACTCAAGGAGAAACACACCAAGACACATACTAATCAAACTAACAAACACTAAATACAAATAAATAATGTTAAAAGCAGCAAAGGAAAAGCAACAAGTAACATACAAGGGAAACCCCATACGCTTAACAGCTGATCTTTCAGCAGAAACTCTGCAGACCAGAAGGGAATGGTTACTGCTGCTGCTGCTGCTGCTGCTGCTGCTGCTGCTGCTGCTGCTAAGTCACTTCAGTCATGTCCGACTCTTTGCGACCCCATAGACAGCAGCCCACCAGGCTCCCCCGTCTCTGGGATTCTCCAGGCAAGAACACTGGAGTGGGTTGCCATTTCCTTCTCCAATGCGTGAAAGTGAAGTCACTCAGTCGTGTTCGACTCTTAGCAACCCCATGGACTGCAGCCTACCAGGCTCCTCCGTCCATGGGATTTTCCAGGCAAGCGTACTGGAGTAGGGTGCCACTACCTCCTCTGAAGGGAATGGCAGGATACATTTAAAGTACTGAAAGGGAAAAATCTACAACCAAGATTACTGTACCTGGCAAGGATCTCATTCAAAATTGATGGAGAAATCAAAAGCTTTTCAGACAAACAAAAGTTAAAAGAATTCAGTACCACCAAACCAGCTTTACAACAAATGTTTAAAGTGAAGTAAAGTGAAAGTCACTCAGTCATGTTTGACTCTTTGTGACCCCATGGACTGTATAGTCCATGGAATTCTCTAGGCCAGAATACTGGACTGGGTTTCCTTTCCCTTCTCCAGGGGATCTCCCCAACCCAAGGATCAAATACATCTCCCACATTGTAGGCAGATTCTTTACCAGCTGAGCCACAAGGGAACAAATGTTAAATGGACTTATATAGTCAAGAAATACAAGAGAAGAAAAAAGATTTACAAAATCAACCCTAAACAATTAAGAAAATGGCAATAGGAACATATTATCAATAATCATGTTGATGTATGGCAAAACCAATACAGTATTGTAAAGTAGAATAAAGTAAAATAAAAAATAATAATTTTTTTAAAAAGAAAAAAATAATAATAATAATTACTTTAAATTATTAAATGCTCCAACCAAAAAAACAGAATAGAAGATTACAAGAGATAAGGAAGGACACTACATAATGATCAAGGGATCAATCCAAGAGGAAGACATAACAATTGTAAACTTCTATGCACCCAACATAGTAAGTAAAGTCGCTCAGTCATGTCTGACTCTTTGCACCCCCATGGACTGTAGCCTACCTGGCTCCTTTGTCCATGGAATTTACCAAGCAAGAGTACTGGAGTGGGTTGCCATATGTTCACCCAATATAGGAGCACCTCAATACATAAGACAAACACTAACAGACATAAAAGGAGAAATTGACAGTAACACAATAATAGTAGGAGACTTTAACACCCCACTTACACCAATGACAAATCATCAAAACAGAAAATGAATAAGGAAACACAAGTCTTACATGATACATTATATGAGATGGATCTCATTGATATCTTTAGGACATTCCATCCAAATGCAGAATAATACACCTTCTTCTCAAGGCACATGGAACATTCTCCAGGACAGACCACATCTTGGGTCACAAATTAAACCTCAGTAAATTTAAGAAAACTGAAATCATATCAAGCATCTTCTCTGACCACAATACTATGAGACTAGATATCAATTACAAGAAAAAAACTGTATGAAACACAAACACATGGAGATTAAACAACACATTTCTAAATAACCAACAGGTTACTGAAGAAATCAAAAAGGAAATCAAAAAATTTCTAGAAACAAATGGCAATGAAAACATGACAGTTCACAACCTATGGGATGCAGCAAAAGCAGTTCTCAGAGGTAAGTTTATAGCAATACATTTCTACCTCAAGAAACAAGAAAAACATCGAACAGACAGCCTAACATTACACCTAAAACAAACGGAAAAGGAACAAAAAGCACCCAAAATTAGGAGAAGGAAAGAAATCATAAATATCTGAGCAGAAATAAAAAGACATGAAAGAAACAATAGTAAAGATTAATCAAACTAAAAAGCTGGTTCTTTGAGAAGATAAACAAAACTGACAAGCCTTTAGCCAGACTCATCAAGAAAAAAAGAGAAGAATCAAATCAACAAAATTAGAAATAAAAAAGAAGAGGTTACAAGAGACAATGCATAAATACAATGGATTATATGAGACTACTATGAACAATTATATGGCAACAAAATGGATAACCAGGAAGAAATGGACAGATTCTTAGATCAATCTTCCAAGACTGAACCAGGAAGAAACAGAAATTACAAGCACTGAAATTGAAGCTGTGATCAAAAATCTCCCAAAAAACAAAAGCCCAGGACCAGATGANATGGCAACAAAATGGATAACCAGGAAGAAATGGACAGATTCTTAGATCAATCTTCCAAGACTGAACCAGGAAGAAACAGAAATTACAAGCACTGAAATTGAAGCTGTGATCAAAAATCTCCCAAAAAACAAAAGCCCAGGACCAGATGACTTCACAGGAGAATTCTATCAAACATTAGAGAAGAGCTAAAGTCTATCCTTCTGAAACTCTTTCCAAAAATTACAGAGGAAGCCATACTTCCAAATTCATTCTGTGAGGCCACCATCGCTCCGATACCAAAACCAGACAAAGACAACACAAAAAGAAAACTACAGGCCAATATCACTGATGAACACAGATGCAAAATTCCTCAACAAAATTTTAGCAAACAGAATTTAGCAACACATAAAAAAGCTCATACACCATGATCAAGTTAGGTTTATTCCAGGAATGCAAGGATCCTTCAATATATGCAAATCAATCAATCTGATACATCATATTAACAAACTGAAAGATACAAACTATATGATCATCTCAATAGATGCAGGAAAAGCTTTTGGCAAAATTCAGCACCCATTTATGATTAAAACTCTTCAAAAAATGGGCATAGAAGGAACCTACCTCAACATAGTAAAGGCCATATATGATAAGCCTACAGCAAACATTATTTTCAGTGTTGAGAAATGGAAAGCATTACCCCTAAGATCAGGAACAAGACAAGGGTGTCCACTTTCACCACTATTATTCAACATAGTTCTGGAAGTCCTAGCTACAGTAATCAGAGGAGAAAAAGAAATAAAAGGAATCCAGATTGGAAAAGAAGCAATAAAGCTCTCATTGTTTGCAGATGACATGATACTGTACATAGAAAACCCTAAAGATAGTATCAGAAAATTACTAGAGCTAATCAATGAATTTAGCAAAGTTGCAAGATACAAAATCAGCACACAGAAATCACTTGCATTTCTATATAATAACAATGAAAAATCAGAAAGAGAAATTAAGGAACCAATCCCATTTACCATTGCAACAAAAAGAATTAAATATCTAGGAATAAACCTACGCTGGAGAAGACTCTTGAGAGTCCCTTGGACTGCAAGGAGATCCAACCAGTCCAATTCTGAAGGAGATCAGCTCTGGGTGTTCTTTGGAAGGAATGATGCTAAAGTTGAAACTCCAGTACTTTGGCCACCTCATGTGAAGAGTTGACTCATTGGAAAAGACTCTGATGATGGGAGGGATTGGGGGCAGGAGGGAAAGGGGACGACAGAGGATGAGATGGCTGGACGACATCACCGACTCTATGGACGTGAGTTTGAGTGAACTCTGGGAGATGGTGATGGACAGGGAGGCCTGGCGTGCTATGATTTATGGGGTCACAAACAGTCAGACATGACTGAGCGACTGAACTGAACTGAACTGAAGGAGACAAAAGAACTGTACACAGAAAATTATAAGACACTGATGAAAGAAATCAAAGATGACATAAACAGATGGAGAGATATTCCATGTTCCTGGGTAGGAAGAATCAATATTGTAAAAATAACTATACTACCAAAGGCAATCTGCAGATTCAATGTGATTCCTATCAAATTACCAATGGCATTTTTCACAGAACTAGAACAAAAAATTTCACAATATATATGGCAACACAAAAGACCCCGAATAGCCAAAGCAGACTTGAGAAAGAAGGATAGAGCTAGAGGAATCAACCTTCATGACTTCAGATTATACCACAAAGCTACAGTCACCAAGACAGTATGGTACTGGCACAAAAAGAGAAATATAGACCAACGGAACAAGATAGAAAGCCCAGAAATAAACCCACGAACCTATGGGTATCTTATTTTTGACAAAGGAGGCAAGAATATACAATGGGGCAAAGACAACCTCTTCAATAAATTGCACTGGGAAAACTGGACAGCTGCATGTAAAAGAATGAAATTAGAACGCTTCCTAACACCATACACAAAGATAAACTCAAAATGGATTAAAGATCTAAATGTGAGGCCAGAAACTATAAAACCCTTAGAGGAAAACATAGGCAGAACACTCGATGACATAAACCAAAGCAAGATCCTCTATGACCCACGTCCTAGAGGAATGGAAATAAAAACAAAAGTAAACAAGTGGGACCTGATTAAATTTAAAAGCTTTTGCACAGCAAAAGAAACTATAAGCAAGGTGAAAAGACAACCCTTGAAATGAGAGAAAATAATAGTAAATGAAACAACTGAGAAAGGATTAATTTCCAAAATATACAAGCAGCTTGTACAACTCAATACCAGGAAAACAAACAAACCAATCAAAAAGTGGGGAAAAGATCTAAACAGACATTTCTCTAAAGACCTACAGATGGCTAACAAACACATGAAAAGATGCTCAATATTGCTTATTATTAGAGAAATGCAAATCAAAACCACAATGAGATATCACTTCACACCAGTCAGAATGGCCATCATCAAAAAGTTGACAAACAATAAATGCTGGAGAGGGTGTGGAGAAAAGGGAACACTATTGCACTGTTGGTGAGAACATAAACTGATACAGCCACTATGGAAAATGGTATGGAGATTCCTTTAAAAACTAGGAGTAAAAGCACCATATGACCCAGCAGTCCCACTCCTAGGCATATATCCTGAGGAAACCAGGGTTGAAAAAGACACATGTATCCCATTGTTCACTGCAGCACTATTTACAATAGCTAGAACATGGAAGCAACCTAGATGCCCATTGACAGATGAATGGATAAAGAAGTTGTGATACATATACACAATGCAATATTACTCAGCCATAAAAAGGAATGCATTTGAGTCCGTTCTGATGAGGTGGATGAACCTAGAACCTATTATACAGAGTGAACTGAGTCAGAAAGAGAAAGATAAGTATTGTATTCTAATGCACATGTACGGAATCTAGAAAAATGATTCTGAAGAATTTATTTACAGGGCAGCAATGGAGAAAGAGAAATAAAGAATAGACTGATGGACATGGGGAGAAGGGAGGAGAGGGTGAGATGTATGGAAAGAGTAACAGGGAAACTTACATTACCATATGTAAAATAGATAGCCAACAGGAATTTGCTGTATGGCTCAGGAAACTCAAACAGGGCACTATATCAACCTAGAGGGGTGAGATGGGGATGGAGATGGGAGGGAGGTTCAAAAGGGAGGGGATATATGTATACCTATGGCTGGATTCTGGAGAAGGTAATGGCACCCCACTCCAGTACTTTTGCCTGGAAAATCCCACGGACAGAGGAGCCTCGTGGGCTGCAGTCCATGGGGTCACTAAGAGTCAGACTCAACTGAGTGACTTCACTTTCACTTTTCAGTTTCATGCATTGAAGAAGGAAATGGTAACCCACTCCAGTGTTCTTGCCTGGAGAATTCCAAGGATGGGGGAACCTGGTGGACTGCCGTCTATGGGGTCACACAGAGTCAGACACGACTGAAGCGACTTAGCAGCAGCAGCAACAGCATGGCTGATTCATGTTGTGGTTTGACGGAAAATGATGAAGTTTTGTAAAGCAATTATCCTTCAACAAAAAAATAAATTAAAAAAAAGAAATATAAGTGGTAAAACAAACAAAAAAAAACTCATAAAAAGAAAAAAGAGCAGGCACACAATTTTTATTACTGAATTTAATTTCAAATGAAAGGATAAAAAATCATATTATTAGGGCTGCCACAATAAAGTACAACACAGTAAGTAGCTTAAAAAAGAGAAATTTCTCACAGTTATGGAGGCTAACAGTTCAAGGTCAAAGTGTCAACAGGACTGATTTCTTAAACCTCCCTTATTGGCTTACAAGTGGTTACTTCTCACTGTGACATGTTCTTTTCTCTGTCCACACATCCCCGGTGTCTCTCTCTGTGTGTTCTAATATTCTAAAATTGGATTAGGGACCACCATCAAGATCCAATTTTAAACTCAATGCCTCTCTAAAGACCCTACTTCAAAATACAGTCATATTCCAAGGTACTGAGGGCTTGGGCTTAACATATGAATTTAGGAGGAACACAGTGTAGTCTTCAACAGCCCTCACTTACAAATGATACAGAAAATATAAAACAACCATCATCTTTTAAAATATACTTTAGGATTTTGTTTGTTTGTTAGATTAACAATCACAACTAACTAGAGCTTGTAAGTAATCTTGGAGCTATTAAGGAAAGATAACAAAGCACATGTAGATCCCACTCCAGTTCCACTAGCTCTCTAGACCAAACAGATGGCATAACAGAGCAGATATCTACATGACAAACATATAAACAGCTGTAGCTAAATGTCCTAATCCAGAAAGCACACTTATTCCCAGAAGAAAAAAAAAATATATATATATATATAAACTTAAACACATCTAGGAAAAGATCACATACTGAGAATAATATCAAATATTAGTTTCTTTCCATTTTTACTTAGCTCTTTAAAATTCAAAATCAAACAAACAAAAAACAAAGCAAGTTTGGACTCTACCATTCATTTATTCAACAAATATTTATGGTGCACCTGCATGGCAGTAAGCTTCATTCTACTGAGGGGAGAGAGAATAAACAAACACAAAAATAATTGTATAGCATAGTAGTGGTTATTGACATGTGCTGTGAAAAAAGTAAACAAGGGTATGGAGACAGATGAGAGAAGGGAAATATAGATTTGGTATCAGAGAAGGCCTATATGATTAGAGAATAAGGACCCCAAGGAAGTAGAGAAGACTTTTGAATATCTGGGAGAAAATATTCCAAACAGGAAGTGCAAGGTCTCCCAAATTAATTTTTGTTGGTATGTTCCAGGAGCAGCAGGAAGGCTAGTGTACTTCCCACAGAATGAGAGGAGAACATAAAAGATGAGGTCAGGCTGGCAGGCTACTTTGAGAGAATAGACAAGATTGGGCAGGGATCTGGGAGAGGGTGAAAAGTACTTAGGAGGTTCTTGCAGTAGCCCCAGTGGAGACCACCTTGGCTTGTTCCAGGGAGCAGTGGTGGAGTTGTTGAGAAGTGGCAGAATTCTGGTCAATCTGAAGTGAGTCAACAGGGTTTGCTTATAGATTGTATATGGATTATGAAAGAAACAGGAGGTCAAGAATAACTCTATGGCACATAACCTGAGCAACCAGGTGTAGAGATAATACAACTTTAAAAGAAATGAGTAGGGAGGAGGAATCAAGAGTTGAGCTCAGACATTTTAGGCTTGCCTATTAGAGTTGCTAAGCTGGAGACTAGTACACAGTTCCAGAGTTGAGAGAAGTTATGAGCCAGAGATAAGTTTATTGTGACTTACATTTTCATTTTAACTACTCATGTATCAATGGTTTTGCTAGTCTTAACAAAAATTTCAAAGATATTTGAGAACACTATTTGTTTTCCAAAGTCATGAAACAATGAGATCTCTGAAAACAAAGGATAGCTAGAGAAGTTATAAGACTTAGCTTTGGGCACTCCCAACATTTAGAGGTAGTTATCCCACAGGAAACCCAACCATGAACTCTATTAATCCTAACCGTGAACTCTATTAATCCTAGGATATATGCTTTTGTGATTTTACATGTAACTGTTTGAAAAAAAAATCTTTATACAGAGCAATGATTCAGAGGCAAATGCAACCTTCGGTAAAAAATGTAAAGTTAATGTTAATTATAGTCTCCTTCTCCTCAAATGTTTTCAAAAATGAGGAGAAAAATTATCAAGATGCTGAATTAAGAAAATCAAGGAGAAATTAAATTCATGCTGCTATGTACACCTAAATCAAGCATTAATCATTCTGGTGAATCAATAACCAATAGTTTTAGCCAAACTGATTTAAAGAAATGCTGAGCAAGAAAAAGCAAAAGGATAATTCTTTCCATCAGCAAACATTGACTGCTTGAAGGAAACAAAATAAGAAGCAAAAAATCCAATTAGCCCAAAGCTGGCCCTAAAATCGAAAATGTGTTGATCTCATATGCTGTAGGTCAAGCATGTCCACAGGGTCCCTTGGTCAATCCAGTCCATCATTCCACTTCCAGCAGTGATTGATGTGGGATATGGTTATGATCCCTAATTCTCTGTTCCAGCTTTTTAAAATAATCATTTATAACCTTTTAACCATAATATTGAATAAACTATGCCAATATGCTTTGCTAACACAAAATTATGAGGTTTTATATGAATTTAGGTGCTACTATCTGTCACCAAATTCATTTTTATCCATTTATCTAGGCCATCAAATTTACTCCTGTTCTATTCTAACATAAAACTCTTTTTTATTAAAGAGGTCCAGGGAAAAATATACAAAAATCACCTGCTTCAAACATGAATAAGAAATAACAAACAAAAAGCCAGAACAACTAGTGAGATAGTGATTAGATTTGTAGGACTCCATAGTCAAGATTTTATAACAACATAATCTAGTTTGTATATAACCCATCAGCGATTTAAATGATGATGTTCAGTTTAAAATTGATTAGGTCATGTCCATCTTATTTCTCATGATTGTCTCTAAGTTGAGAAAGCCATTTTTGCCTTATTTTTTTAAGTTAAATATTGAGTCACCAATCTTGAACCCTTTTGGCCAGTGCTTGATTTATACATCTTAAAGTTCCTTCTTCAAACCATCAGGATATTTCCATAGTCCTTTAATTTTAAAACACCATCAATTATAATATATACCATCAATTTAACCACTTCTTTTCAGAATGCAAGTGTAGATAATATTTTGTCAGTAATGAACCTGTCAAATCCAAGGCTGAGCCATGAGTCATATTATACAAGGAAAGGAGAGAGCAGAGGAAAAAAAAATACTGTCTTTGAGTTTCAAAGCTCACTTTCTTGCCGTCCTAAGCAAGAACAGTTGTGAAAGCCATTAGAGAAACAGAAAACTATTTTCTAAATTTATTAACTCCCATTAGCAGAAGCTGGATTTGATAGGCTAGAAAAACATAGAGTCATATGAAAACGATCTGATGAGACAGGAAAAAGAAGTAGGGACACTCTCCTTAACTAGCCCCAAGAGACTATGGAAAGGAGGAGCTCAGAGGTAAGAAAGACAAGCAAACACCCTTCCTTATTTCCCCTTTCTGAACTCACCCATACTGGGTTGGGGTTGGGGTAGGAGGCAGGGGGAGTGCTCTTTTAGCATGACTGCAGGAAACACTGAAAGCAGAGGGATTTGGCTCCATTTAGCTTTGGGACTCTGGAAGAAAACTGCCTCAGAAGCCACCACGAACAAACCCTGGGGTAGCCATAGTGTAATCTTGGAATCACTGTGTAAATCGATAAAAGGAAGGCCAGGTTAGCTTTCCTAAGCCACTCTTGATTCCCAAGAGGTATGGATAAGACCCAGACCATCCTAGATACCCTGAAGAACAATCAAAATATGACTGAATTGAAGATTGGTGGGCTTTCCCTGAGCCCACCATGGAGAACGAAGGTAATCCTACAGCAAAGACTGAGAGGTAGAAAGATAATGCCAGACACTTGATGGAGGATGTAGCTGGGACTTGGCATGAAGTACCATCAAGGGCCAAGGTGAGGTTAAGGCATCTGTGGAGAACCATGGACCTTAACCAGGCTGAAAAGAGCACTCCACAAATTTTATCAGCTACAGACCATATCAGAAAATGCACAGTGGCGCCCAGAGGACTCAGGCATGGTAGCAGTCATCCCACAAAGGTCACCATTCAGGAGAGCATTCCAAACCAGCCATCCAGCAGTAATAGACACCAAGTGTCCAAAGGTTACCACATGGATCCAAAGGCCCCATCTCCCATCTCCATGAACTCACATAAACAACACTCTTCACCCCAACCACACATTTCTGATCCAAAGAACCTGAGTAGTTACCAGAAAGGGGGATTTATATTGCTGAATCATACCAGTTTGCCAATCTTATTGGCCCAGTCCAATTTAGACTGAGAGATTTATCCCAATCTCCAGGGAATGGGAGTTTATGAGGAATATCAAATCACTTGTGAAAGATGGAAGAGCTTAAGTGTACTGTGGATAAATTTGTGATCCCCTACAAGTATCAAAAAGGAAAACTACATTAAAATGTTCATATGCATTCTATGATGCATTCTAATTTAGAAATGTTAAAAATATGAGGGGGAGAACACAGAAAAATGTGTCTAAACTGAAGTACTGCAGTATCTTGCAAGTCAGGGTTGAGAATGCAAATTGTTTCCTAAAAGAAAAAACTCATGAAAATCACAAACCACATTTGTTCAGCCTTAATTTACAGAGCATTCAGTACTGTGAATATATACATATATATACGTACAGTTGACCCTTAAACAACATGGGTTTGAACTACAAGTGTCCACTCAAATGTGGATTTATTTCAGTAGTAAATACTACATCTGAGGCTGCCTGAATCCACAGCTGCGGAATCATGAATACCTAGAAATCTCGGATGCAGAGAGCCAGCTGTAAGTTATATGCAGATTTTCAATTGTACAGAAGGTATGTAGTCCTAACCCCTGCATTGTCCAAAGATCACCTGTATATACGAACTCAAAGTTGAGCAACTTTCCCAGAGATTATATATATATACACATATATATACATATATATATATGCCGAGACAAACTGTGTCATGGTTCCAAACATCCTAAAGGAGAAGGACCAGCTCTTGGAAATCTCATTTCTCAGGTCATGCTTCCTAGTGTCCAAAAGCCAATTTCTGGGTAGAACATTATCACTTGGCATGAGACTAACCACAGGCTTGGAGAAAGAAGGGAGTCAGGGTGGTTAAGTCTAAGTCAAAGTGTGGGAAAGGTAAATCTTAAGAAGAAATGCACTGGTCACACAAGACAATCACTAAGGAATCCCCTTCAAAGACTCAACTGCAGAGCAATGAATGATTATCAGTTAGGACTCTCCTGGTGACTTCACCACATACACACCAGCAGGTAACTAAAGATACAGAGCAGTGGTTTTCAACTCTGGCTGCACAGATTGCTATTTAAATTTGAAATTTACAGTCTCCTATCCTAGCTTCTCAAACTTTAAAGTGATACAAATAACATGGTATCTTATTATACCATATATATATTTTTTTTTTTTTAGTAGAACAAAGACTATATTTCTAGTTGGTGATTTAATATACCTTGTCTTTTCACAGTCTATAGTTTTTCTTTTTATATTTTTAAACACCGAAAACATCTTGTATGTGGCATAGCCAATTAACGATGTTGTGGTAGTTTCAGGTGAACAGCAAAGAGACTCAGCCATGTATGTACATGTATCCATTCTCCCCCAAACCCACTTCCCATCCAGGCTGGCACATAACATTGAGCAGAATTCCAAGTGCTATACAATAGGTCTTTACTGGTTATCCATTTTAAATATAGTAGTGTGCACATATTTGCTTCAGTGGATCTAGGACAGGGTTCTGCATTTTTTAAGAGTTTCCAAATGAGCCTGATACTGGCAGTCCATGGACAACACTCTGGCAGCAGCAAGGTCTACTTTAGTGACTGTACAATAGAGGCTTTCAAAAATACTGTTAATGGGATCCTACTCCAGATATTCTGATTTGATTGGCTTAGCTGTAGGCTGGGGCTATCAGGATGTTTATAAGTTCCTCAAATGATGTCCTTTTGCAGCTAAGGTTGAGAAAAACTGGTTACAGGTAATTGTAAAGGTAAACTTCATATGATGTAATACCACACTGTAATTTCAGACTTGTGCATTATGAATCTCTTCCCTCATTTGCACTTCCTCCACCTAACGTTGGCAAACAAAAATGCCTTGGGTACTCAGAATTCTAGAGTCCACCATAATCCAATCCATACAAAGGTCTATATCACCATAATCTAATACCATAACACTACAATCTAATCCATGCATAGATCCATAAGTGGCTTGCTGGATACAGGATCGCTGCAGAACATGGATCCCACTTCTCAGCTCCAGTAATTTTCCTAGAGCTGCTACTAATAGCCCCATTGGCATCTAGGAGAACTAAGCATATCACAAACAGAGCTGATAAAGGAGGTTACCCCCAGGAATTCCTTACAAATTTATTCAAGACGGACACTATCCAACCCTATTAGACAAAGAAGGGGCACCATTCTGGGGCAAGCCTTACTCCAGGAAGCAGAATCATGCTCACCACTGGCTGATGTAATTACCAGGCCAGCAATTTTCACACTGTAATCACCTGGGAGCTTTAAAAATTACTACCTGGTCCTACTCCCAAAGATTCTGATTTAATTGGTTTCCTGTGTGGCCTGAGCGCTTGGGAGGTTTATAAGCTCCCCCAGGTGAATTTAATGTGCAGTCAGGGTTAAAAACCACTGGGCTAACAGCATCTCAACACTAAGAGAAACTTTCTGAATTGCCTAGTTAGTACTCTTCCCCCAGTGAGGCTTTTGTGTCTCTCACAGGGCTTAGCCACAAATCACTCCATCATAATTTATCTCACAAGGGCTCTCAACTGTGTGTAAGATATTGCACATTTCTTATCCTTCCTTAACCAGTGTGAGTGCAGAGTATCTCCATGAGAAAATGGTCAGTCTAGAGCAAGGGTCTGCAAATTAAGTACCAAGAGCCAAATCTTGTCACTTACCTTTTTCTGCAAATAATGCTTTATTGGAACACAGTCACATCCACTTGTTTATACATTATCTACAGCTGCTTTCAAACTAAAACAGAAGAGTAGTTATAACAGAGAATCTATGGCTGTTATTGGGCTGCACACCACAGGCCTGCAAGCCTTATAGTTACGCATCCTCCAGACTGAAGAAAAAGTCAGTAGACAGCGACAAAGACATCAATGGTTTATTGGTCAGAGAGATCTTACACAAAAGTTCCTGGAGAAACACCCCACCCTTTACAGCAGACAGTGGGCAGGACATGGCAACAGTCTTCGCTACTAGGGGGAGAAGGAGGCCACTGTTTATGGGGGGAACTGAAGTCAGGTGGGATTCTAAGTCAACAAGGACTAATTAAGCCCTATAATTAAGAGGACTGGATCTAATGTGAGTGAATCAGGGACTGGTCAAGAAGGAGGATCTACAGAAGGCAGAGAACACCCATCTCGAATGGCCTAACCACACAGCTATCAAAGCTGAAACTACTATGTGGACCCAGAAGAAGTTTGCCAACCGCTGGTCTAGTGACATGGAGGTGTCAAGCTGCAGCAATATCTTCTGGGACAAGCTGAGTGTTCTAAAATAGACCAGGGGATTCTATGAAGGGCAGAATCATACCATAAGCAGTGGAAATGTCCACATCTGGGAGCATATGGATATCTGGGGGTATATGGACAACTGAACCACAATTGCTCCCATCAGTCTAGCTGTTTCCACTAAGGCAAGTGGACCTGGGCTTATCAGTCTATACCACCTGGTTGCCTACACAACCAGTTTATAAGAAAAAGGTCTTATTTCACAGCTAAACTGGAAGTGGATATCTGTGAGATCAATCAGAATTTGTGGAGAAAAAGATTGAAAGAAAAAGTATTAACAGAAGTGAAGAAAAAGTATTAACAGAGGTGATCAGAGAACCCAGAACAACAAGGCAACAACATCGGTGTATTTTAAAACATCAGAGTCTGATAGAATAAAAGGTCTAGGAAGCAAGCCGAGAGGAAGCAAAGTATGTTCAGAGACAGACATCTGCCCACAGCTAAGTTCAAAGCTAAAAAGTTCTGGTGGGGTTTGGCGGTGGGGGG
>SJYX01011061.1:0-98321 GCA_006410675.1 Oreotragus oreotragus | reverse complement strand
CTGCAGAACATGGATCCCACTTCTCAGCTCCAGTAATTTTCCTAGAGCTGCTACTAATAGCCCCATTGGCATCTAGGAGAACTAAGCATATCACAAACAGAGCTGATAAAGGAGGTTACCCCCAGGAATTCCTTACAAATTTATTCAAGATGGACACTATCCAACCCTATTAGACAAAGAAGGGGCACCATTCTGGGGCAAGCCTTACTCCAGGAAGCAGAATCATGCTCACCACTGGCTGATGTAATTACCAGGCCAGCAATTTTCACACTGTAATCACCTGGGAGCTTTAAAAATTACTACCTGGTCCTACTCCCAAAGATTCTGATTTAATTGGTTTCCTGTGTGGCCTGAGCGCTTGGGAGGTTTATAAGCTCCCCCAGGTGAATTTAATGTGCAGTCAGGGTTAAAAACCACTGGGCTAACAGCATCTCAACACTAAGAGAAACTTTCTGAATTGCCTAGTTAGTACTCTTCCCCCAGTGAGGCTTTTGTGTCTCTCACAGGGCTTAGCCACAAATCACTCCATCATAATTTATCTCACAAGGGCTCTCAACTGTGTGTAAGATATTGCACATTTCTTATCCTTCCTTAACCAGTGTGAGTGCAGAGTATCTCCATGAGAAAATGGTCAGTCTAGAGCAAGGGTCTGCAAATTAAGTACCAAGAGCCAAATCTTGTCACTTACCTTTTTCTGCAAATAATGCTTTATTGGAACACAGTCACATCCACTTGTTTATACATTATCTACAGCTGCTTTCAAACTAAAACAGAAGAGTAGTTATAACAGAGAATCTATGGCTGTTATTGGGCTGCACACCACAGGCCTGCAAGCCTTATAGTTACGCATCCTCCAGACTGAAGAAAAAGTCAGTAGACAGCGACAAAGACATCAGTGGTTTATTGGTCAGAGAGATCTTACACAAAAGTTCCTGGAGAAACACACCACCCTTTACAGCAGACAGTGGGCAGGACATGGCAACAGTCTTCGCTACTAGGGGGAGAAGGAGGCCACTGTTTATGGGGGGAACTGAAGTCAGGTGGGATTCTAAGTCAACAAGGACTAATTAAGCCCTATAATTAAGAGGACTGGATCTAATGTGAGTGAATCAGGGACTGGTCAAGAAGGAGGATCTACAGAAGGCAGAGAACACCCATCTCGAATGGCCTAACCACACAGCTATCAAAGCTGAAACTACTATGTGGACCCAGAAGAAGTTTGCCAACCGCTGGTCTAGTGACATGGAGGTGTCAAGCTGCAGCAATATCTTCTGGGACAAGCTGAGTGTTCTAAAATAGACCAGGGGATTCTATGAAGGGCAGAATCATACCATAAGCAGTGGAAATGTCCACATCTGGGAGCATATGGATATCTGGGGGTATATGGACAACTGAACCACAATTGCTCCCATCAGTCTAGCTGTTTCCACTAAGGCAAGTGGACCTGGGCTTATCAGTCTATACCACCTGGTTGCCTACACAACCAGTTTATAAGAAAAAGGTCTTATTTCACAGCTAAACTGGAAGTGGATATCTGTGAGATCAATCAGAATTTGTGGAGAAAAAGATTGAAAGAAAAAGTATTAACAGAAGTGAAGAAAAAGTATTAACAGAGGTGATCAGAGAACCCAGAACAACAAGGCAACAACATCGGTGTATTTTAAAACATCAGAGTCTGACAGAATAAAAGGTCTAGGAAGCAAGCCGAGAGGAAGCAAAGTATGTTCAGAGACAGACATCTGCCCACAGCTAAGTTCAAAGCTAAAAAGTTCTGGTGGGGTTTGGCGGCGGGGGCGGTTGGGGGGTGGGGTGGTGGCTTCCCTTGCATGTTCACCATGCACATTCCCATGGACTTGTGCTATTTTAATCAGCTACTACTTTTTCTTATCCTTATTTTAAGAAGTGGCTTCCTTTTTCTCAACTATTTTGTTTCTCAAGGAATATTGTAGCCTAACAACTTTCCCATGGGAGCAGTTTTCCAACAGTAAGAGAATGCAGAAATTGAAGAATTCATTTTATAAGAAACAACTCAACTATACTGATCATCTTAAAATTTAAAACATTAAAGAGGCAGAATTAAGTTTATTTCTTCATCCCATCATACAAATAACATCTTTATACTTACTATGCTTTGCACATATAAGTACTTAAAAGATTTAATTTACTGACTTTCAAGGTTACTTATTAAGATTATAGTCAAAACCACAATATTTGCTTTTAAAGTAAACTACAAGAACACTATATGTGCTCAGCCCTGTCTTTGAGATTTTCTTGAAACCTTCAAGATTAATTTTGACATGAATTCTATTGATAGGATAATCAGCAAGGATGCAAAAAAAAAAAAAGAAGAAGAAGCAGCAGCAGCAGCTTGGAGATAAAACCAAAGAAATATAAGTAAAAGGCATCGTGTTCATTCAAAATGGCCCCTAAAATGACAGAAAACAACCACAAACAAATGAAAACTTTTCTGAAAGAAACAAAGGAAATTATATTCTAGGAAGCTAAGAAGACAAAGCAGGTCCTCTCCTTGCTACCTGGAAGTCAATCAAATCTCTCTGTAGAACAATGGAAATAAACCCTTTGGGCATCAACATCTAGAATGGGGTATATCAGAGAAGTCCTCCATAGGAGTCAAAGAGGAAAGAAAAACATGGTGCTTAGAAGAAGAATTAACAGTTTGTCATCCAGACACTTAAGACAAGGAGAAGAGAGAAATTAGGGGAAAGGCTGAAAGGGGCTGTTCTCATAGGAATTTCATGTGATTCTAGGTACTCATAATTCACAGGGGCATATGTGACAGAGTGAAGCAGTTTTGAAGAAAGGTATTGTCTCCTCTTCTGAAAAAGCCCAGTGTCATTCTGCTACTTTGAAATCTTAGAGGCATTGGGACCTTGGCATGTCCATTTCCAGTCTTAAAAATGGGCATCTTTGGCAGTTACCTTCTACACATCAACTAGATGAAACCAGGCAAAATGGAAAACCATGGCAGATAGACTAGTTTGGGAGAACTGATGAGTCAAACATCAGACTTCAAAAACTGGAGATGAAGGGAAGAGCAGAAGAGAAGCTTTACAGGAAAATCTTCACTCTATAATAAGTAAGTGAGGGCCATTACAAGAACCCTTGATAACTGCTACTAATGGAACTTCTGAAGTTTCAGCCACTGATGAAGAGGTAGGAGGCCAGGGAATCAGATGACAAAGGAAGACAGGCATCAGGGGTATACGGTAGATGCTCAAGGAAACTGGAAACTGAGAGGCCTCACAGAGGCTACAGTATTATTTTGAGACTAGTTTGTGGTTTGGAAATTGGAAGGATCTATTAAAACCATGATAACTAGGAAACCTTATTGTCCCTCAATAGCATAAGTTTGTGGATCCAAACTTGAAAATTGCTCCAACAGAACTCTCCTCCATATCTCTACTTCTTTCTGTGTGTTGCTCAGCTTTGCACATGATATAACTGTTTAATGCTAGGTAACTGCTTAACTATAACCAAAGTCAATTCCAAAAAGAGAGGATGGCAATAGGACCAATTTACCATCATACCCCAGAAGCAGAGCTCTCATGCCAGACTGCCTCACAGGCTTCTTGCCAACCTATAATTGTCAATAAGTCAGTTGCCCACCCTGATAAGGTCAGATGTGATCAGAGTGGAAAAGTGACTAATCAGGTGGAGACTTAACAAAAAAAGAACCCCTGAAAAGGAAGCAATGGAAAGATAATGGTTTTCAGGGCTGTTCACAAATATTCTCATCCTCCTGGGAACAGAACAAGATCACACATCTAGCATCCCCACTGACCACATGACTTGCTTTGATAAAAGCAATGTGAGTGGAACTGACATATGTCACATCCAGGTGGACAATTTAGGAGCCCTTGCATGATTCATAGTGTTCCCTTTCCCTGTTTTAACCATAGTGAAAATAAATATTGAGATGGAATATACATTAGCCTGGGTCCCTGAGTGCCTGAATTAAAGCAGAGACCTCCCAGCCAACTCACTTTAAACNACTGAAATGAACTGAACTGAAGCCTCAAGAGATTTGGAGGTTGCTTTATCACAGCATAGCCTAGCTTATGCTGACTGATAAAAAATTGAGCAGATATTCTTAAACTTGACCCAATGCATATTATAGAGTATATAAAAGCCATCCCTAAGGGACTCCCAGAAATAGATGTGAAACACTATCAAAGTGGAAAGGCTAAGAGGTCCTACAAAAGTTAGAGGTGAGAGACAGTGATAACGTTTATTACTATTGATCTAACTCTATATTTACCACTTGAAAACATGAAATATATTTATATCAGAAAATATATTTGAACCTTTGCCCCTCCAAAAGATCTTCTGTCTTCATTGGAGATAACATTATAAGGAGCTTGTTATTGTTCTTATCTTAAGAGATTTTAAATTAATTGTTCTAGCTCTCATTCTACATGAATCTGATACGTAGCAAATTATATTGTGTGGCAAATAAGATTATAGATAAGTCCATTATGTAACAACTGTAGCATGCTTTAGCAGTTTATATCTCCTTCAGAGAGTCTACAACATAGAGATGTAAATTCTTTTCATCACAATTCTGCATAAATAGACTTTCTGCACTGCATTGCCAAACTTGGATCTTAAAAGTGATGAAGTACAGAGGCCTACAGTTGCAATCATAAAAATGTAATTGCTGAGAAAAAAATTATTTCTGATCCATTGGAGGAATTTATTACAGAAGGATGCAACTGTGTAAGTTATCATACATAGAAAATGAAAGTGAATGACTGAAATATATCCCAGACTGAACATCCCTGCAAAATGACCTAGTGATTTACCTGTGCCCAAAAGAAAAAAAATAGATTAAAGATAAATCAAGTTTGGTCGGAAAGACTGGTAACTCTAAAAAGAACACAATAAAGATTTATGAATCAATGAATTTAGAAGTCAGAGTGACATAATAGTATCTATGACCAATTACTCCAAAAATTAAAATGTAATTTTGACTTTGAGTTATATACAGAGATAGTAAGTAATTTCTGTGGAACCTTGAAAGCAAAGGAATATAACATGAAGATAAATAATGATGAAAGGTGAGACTTTTTTAATGGGATTACTAAATGGTAACTTTATCTGGTGGCATTATGAACTTAAAGATCATTAACTTCTTTTGGAATGCTTTCCACTATAATCAGAGACTATATTACATGCTTAAAATAAACAATGTAACCATTTCAAATTAAACACTCTTTTTAAAAAAGAATGTGATGAGATATCTAGTATGATGCCATTCTAGTAAAAAGATCTTTAATTTAATGGAATTTTTTATTGTATTAATAGGTAATACATGATCAAAGTGACAAGAAGGTTGTTCATCAAATCCAAACTAATGACTCTGACTTTGAAATGTACTGGTTTTTGGTAAGGAGAATCCCATTATAATGAAAATCAAGAGCTTAGGAAAATAATTTTGTTGTTTAAAAATTCTCTTTTTAACATGAGACCATTCTGTGGGTGGCAAAGACAGGGACTTCAGTCAAGTTTCAGTTCAGTTCAGTCACTCAGTCATGTCCGACTCTTTGCGACCCCATGAATCGCAGCACGCCAGGCCTCCTATCCATCACCATCTCCCGGAGTTCACTCAGACTCACGTCCATCGAGTCCGTGATGCCATCCAGCCATCTCATCCTCGGTCGTCCCCTTCTCCTCCTGCCCCNCAATATTGCATAGGAACCTGGAATGTCAGGTCCATGAATCAAGGCAAATTGGAAGTGGTCAAACAAGAGATGGCAAGGGTGAACGTCGACATTCTAGGAATCAGCGAACTAAAATGGACTGGAATGGGTGAATTTAACTCAGATGACCATTATATCTACTACTGCGAGCAGGAATCCCTCAGAAGAAATGGAGTAGCCATCATGGTCAACAAAAGAGTCTGAAATGCAGTACTTGGATGCAATCTCAAAAACGACAGAATGATCTCTGTTCGTTTCCAAGGCAAACCATTCAATATCACAGTTATCCAAGTCAAGTTTCAGAGTCATCTAATATCAATTTCATACCAGATATTAATGTCTTATAGACTGCCAAAGTTCATGATTAAGCTATCATCAGTGAGGCACATGTTTTAAATCATCTTTCCAGTAGGAAATATGCTAAATAAAAATGTGTACAAAGCTTATTCTTAGAGCTACTCTCCTCCCCACCATCCACTTCACAAAGACAAGCAGAAAATGCTTAAATTATCAGAGGTAAGGTCAGTGTCATTTCTCACTTAAGAAACCCTAGAGTACTTCAAAGCCTTAGAAAAAGGGACCATTTGTCTTAGGGGGGTATGATGGAAGGTAAGCCTAAAGAGAAGTTTTCTCACAAACTTGGGGTTAAAAACAAAAAATTTAAATCTATACTATAGTGTAAGTTTCTCCAAACTCTGCTCTAAGAAAAGCCAATAAATAAAATCTGAGCTTATATAATAAAGTCAGAGAATCATTATGCATATTATCAAGGAATTATTCACTTTATGGAAAGATTTTATCACAGAATAACTTAAATATCTGCTTTTCTCATACATTTTGGTATTTTTAAATAATTTCCTATTTGACAGATGAGCCACCATGTGCTCTGAGGCAAGTCACTGAAATTATCTAGGCTGTTTCTAGCTGTTTCTTCGTCTGTGTAATAAGAATGGTTTTAACCATGCTGCCTGCCTCACTCAGTTTTCATGACAATTGAACAAGATAATCTGCATAAAGGTACTTTCAAAACTGCATATGCATATTATTACTTTTTTGCTTTTTAAAGAGAATCTGGGGAGGAACTTTCAGAATGTTATCATTATTATTACTAAATAGATACTTTGGTACACTTTAAAACATTTTTTTAATTTAAATTTACTTATTTTAATTGGAGGCTAATTGGAGGTGGGATGATTTGGGAGAATGGCGTTGAAACATGTATAATAAAATATTTTAAAAGACAATTTTGGATAACATATCATTCTATAAAAATCAAATCTTTCCATTACTTATTTTTCCTGTGTTTCTTAGTACTTTTGCAGTTACTATTCATTGTAATTTCCATGTTTTCAATACCTGGATTATGAGAGGCTCCAGTAGTTTCTCTACAGTGAATGTCTGGACCCGCAGATCCTGAGGATTGATACTCAGTGTGATTGGTGTTTCAGCTGACATGCTGCCTGTGCACAAAAACAAAAATACATTTACTAATAAAGAAAAAATACTTTATAGAGGAAAGCACTAATGAAAATCACAGCATATGTGTGATTGATATTCAAGCACCTCCTCCTGCTATCAGCTGTAGCCCTCAGAAGACAAAGGTGCCAAGTCCACCAACAGAGAAACAAAATATTCCCCAACTGTTTTCTCAGGTCATGTTTCTGGGCTTGGATCCTCTAACAGATTAATTTATGCTGGTTTGTTCATAACTAAAATTATAACCCAGCCAAGGTGAGTTTGCATTTATCATGAGTCTTAAGTAAAAAATGAATGGCTGAGCTGGTGAGAGATATCTTGCAGCAAACACATGCTTTGACTTCCATGAAATCATAACAACTAGGGTAGCCAGAGCCCATATTTTGCCTTTTGTTAATGACCATTCAGATGAGGAATCAGGTAGGACTTTGGAAGACATGATACATCTCTCTATTTGGGGAATCATTTGAGGGTTTTGATTTGAAGAAGAAAGTTTGGGGCAATTTCCTTTCTTTAAAGAAAAGAAACTAACATAAATTGGCATAGTTATTATAAAAAGAAAGGCAAATCTTCATGTTTGGGCAAGACAAAATAAGAAAAACATTGCAAACCATTCTTTCAGACCTTAATATAAATCTTAAATGTTGGTTCAGTGACATTTTTTAATAAGAATACATATATAGCAAGTGACCATGTATAGAATTTCACAACATATTCAAAGTAACACATCAGCCATGAAGACTATTACCCAAATTTCTAAGCGAACAAATCTATATTAACTTATTCACAGTCAATAATCACCCAGCAAGTATTTATTGAAGGTTCACAGGATAACAGTAAGAAACTCATCTATCCTATGTATAACTTGGCCTATTATTAGCCTATAAACTATTATAGTCTATAGAAGTCTGTGTTACTATCAATGCACAAATCTTTCCATCTAGTTGTTGCCTATTTTCTTTCAAACTTTCTTCTAAGTTTCTCATTTTCTTACAAAGTCCATTCGTAAAACCAGGGTTGGTTTTGGTTTTACGAATGGACTATGGATAGTTTGATGAATAAGTGAAAAAAAGAATGACATGAAATCATGTTTTATCCCAGAATCAGTCCTTTCAACACTCCTCTCAATCTCAGAGATTCTAGGAAAGAGTAGTGTTCTTTTTTCTATACCTCTACCTCCAGCCCCTAAGGGAAGTCAGAACTCAGGGTAGGGTCCATGTTCACTCCAACTCCTTGCCCTGAGAGTCTACCCCTATTCTCCTCCTACCTTTCTCAGATCCCACTGTTTTAGTTCCACAAAATCAGCATCTCTCTGCCCTTCAGCCTCTCACACTCTCTCAAATCCTTCCCCTGGATCCATAAATGTTTTAGTGTATATATCCAAAGGTAATCATGACCTCTTCATGTACATGTAACTGAAAAGATCAGTGCTTTACTAAGCCTACACTATATGCCTGATACATGTGCAGAGAGAGATGCACAAACAAAACCACCCTGTACAAAAAAAAAATCTTCCTTATTGGCTCTTTTCTTGATATAATTTAATTCTTAGATAATAATAATTTGTTAAATAGAGGCAAATATTATAGGGCCTAGAAACCTTACTGCTCTCCAAATATATGCCACAGGGCTACATTCCATGACTCTCTTACTACAAAAATGGATATGTAAAGTATTCTTGAGAATAATAAGAATCTGCCAAAGACTGTCTGCAGTGACTCAACAAAGAAATTTGTACATATAGTCAAAACTGTGATTTCAAATATACTTATAATCAAACAAACTCATGATTCAGTTCAGTTCAGTTCAGTCGCTCAGTTGTGTCCGACTCTTTGCAACCCCATGAATTGCAGCACGCCAGGCCTCCCTGTCAATCACCATCTCCCGGAGTTCACTCAGACTCACGTCCATCGAGTCCGCGATGCCATCCAGCCATCCCATCCTCGGTCGTCCCCTTCTCCTCCTGCCCCCAATCCCTCCCAGCATCAGAGTCTTTTCCAATAAGTCAACTCTTCGCATGAGGTGGCCAAAGTACTGGAGTTAATATTTATAATTCTTTCACATATCTTATTAAAAACAAAGATAATTATGCTGAAAATTTTGAATGAAACAATTATGACCAATCTGATAATTTAAGAAAGCATTTAAGTACAATTACATCTCCAAATTTGAGTATACTATTAAAAATACTAACACTGTACATACTAATCACTTTGTGTATAGTATCATGCCGGGGTCCAGCCCCTGCAGGATCCAAGGGAACCCGAAGGAGAAATGGCGTCGGCGAATGATATAGAGAGATAAGGAAAGAATGCTGTAGATAAGAAAATAGAGGAGAGAAAGAGGCTGATATTCCCTGGTTTACACAGAAAGCTAATAAAGTCTTAGAAGCCCAGGCAGGAAAGTGAATGCAGAGAGCATCTGTGTTCCAAGGGATCAGGCTGAAAAAGAGAGTAAGAGAGAGAAACAAAGAAAAAAAAAGACAAACACGAGGTGACCAAGCTTCTTCGGTGAATGAGGCCCATTATTTTATTTTCTAAAAGGGACTTTTATACTTTAACTTGTACATAGAGGGAAATGAAAGATGCAAAGTTATACAGAGTCATCCCAAACATTACATCTGTTTTGTCTTTATCAAAATCAGGATTTTTTCTGCATACCTTTCCCATAAACAATATTGTGTACATTATCTTCTGGCCTTGGAGGCCTGTGAACATTTTATGACCCTCTTTTGATAAAGGCTGCTCAATCAGAAAACTTATTTTCCCTTGAAATATTTTTTCTTTATATTTCTAATCTATGTCAGCCTCAGAAAATGTTAAACAGAGTTACATTTCTCACAGAGCAAAGGTGCAGTGAGTTTCAACAAAGAAAGAACCAATTAGCTCAAAAGTCTGATGTGGTTAATTTCAAGGCTACACTTGTTTTTTTTTACTTTCTAACTATGTTAACTAATGCACTCTCAGGTGCACAGTGGATAAGAGATATGGGAACATAGCAACAAGCATTGGCCCAATAATGAAATCCTACACCAGCACTACTCTAATAACTTTTAACTCTTTGAAAGGCTCTATGTTTTAGGCTTCCCGTGCTTCTCACAGTTGGGAGGCTGTAAATAATCACATGCATATCTGTAAGAGTCTGGATAAACCTGCCAAGCAAGCTAGAATGCTAACAGAGGGGGTTTGATTTGAAATATTCCTCCCATGTCCAGGAGACTTATTAGCTAGAGCCCTAAGTTGATTTTCTCCAGAGAAAGGTGGTCGGGGATACCCCCTGTATGTCAGAAGAATTGGTGAAAGGCACAAAATAGTAAGACAGACAGATTTTGGTTTTGGGGTAGATGCTCGAGCTGGTCTAGGGAGCCCCTCGAGTCCTGAAGCTTTGCTTAACAGTTCTCTTCCACATGACCTTTGCTATGGGTGGGATCTCCAGTGCTGTCTCCTGGCAGTATCAAAACATTTTCTAGTCAACTGAGGAAACTGATTTGGAGATCAAGGCAATAACAAGCATCAAACTGCAGAATTTTGCAAATGAAGTCAAAGCAAGGTCAAAGTCTGATGAGTTTTTACCAACCTTTTGTAGCCATAATGCAATGTGAATCCAAAACTAAATCCTGCTAGGGTATGGGTATTATAACCCAAGGCATTTGCATTTTATAATCCACAAAATTTTAAGAGTTAGAAAGTATCTCTGAAACAATTCAAGGACACCCCCTACAGCATCCTTCATTTCAACAGTGTACTGAGAAATGAGATGCTCATTATACCATTAGATGCCAGTGATTACTTTTATGAAGTACTTCCTCATGTTGAGTTGAAATCTGAAATTTTTAACTTCTAACCACTAGAGATAGTTTTATAAAGTGGGAAAGGTTCAGGTTTGGAAACAAGCAGACTGGATTAAACGCCAATTTTCAGAATTTAAGGGAGGAAAACAAATCTCTTGACAGCAGTAATAGATATCTCCAGGGAAAGTCTGTAAGGCAGAACAAAGTATCATGTGGATACTTCCTTTCTCCCCAAGTTGCCTTTGTCCATATGCCTAAATTTTCTTTACTCCATTTTATTCCTTGCTTTAAATTGAGCTTATAGCAATTTAAAACTCATTCAGTTTAACAAGTATTTCACTTTTTTTTTTTTTTTTACTTTACAATATTGTATTGGTTTTGCCATACATCAACATGAATCCACCACAGGNATATGCCTAAATTTTCTTTACTCCATTTTATTCCTTGCTTTAAATTGAGCTTATAGCAATTTAAAACTCATTCAGTTTAACAAGTATTTCACTTTTTTTTTTTTTTTTACTTTACAATATTGTATTGGTTTTGCCATACATCAACATGAATCCACCACAGGTATACAGGTGAAGTTAACTCTGAGAGGTCATGGGGGATACACATTCTATTAATGCTTCAGAAGAGTCCATGAGACCAAGGTGATGTGTCTTCCCAGAGCTCATAAATACCCTTTCTGACACACTCAGTACCCCCAAATCTCTACTTAGTCCAAGTCCACTTCCAATGCCTATGCCAGCCTCTTTCTGCAACCCAAACTTCTAAGTGCAAATGACAACATGCCCATCCCCATACCTGAGAGGTGGCCAAGAGGCAGCTGTTTGCTGATGAGTATTATGGAGCTCAGACATGCAAGTTGTCCATCTGCATGTACACAAGGCCTCTCAAGTACAAGATAGAGCCAGAAGTGGAAAGGAAAGGAAGCTGACCACCAGGGGCATCACCTCATTCTAACAGGAAACGTCAAGGAATACAAGAATTCTAAATCCAGATCTATATCTTTCCCGTCAATTTGGAGGTATATTTCTCAAGGCAGAAAGATAAGAGGATAGAACCTATTTTAGCAACTTGTTAGCTTGATTTGTAGCTTTCACATATGTAAGTATGGTATGCAGGCCTCCATGTATATTTTCATTCTGCTCACTACAAATGTTAAGGACAGAACTACCCAAACTTTCTAGCACTCCATATCACCAAGTTCTGCCCTTTTAGTCAGATTTGTTCTTTCATTCCATGCTCAATCTTCTAAAACATGCAGTTAACACAGAGTTATGGTAAAATGGCATCAGTTCTTCCACGTTTAGGAAAAATCTTTCAAGCTTCTGCAACAAAATTACTTCTCTTTTCCTCTGTTTCCCCCTCATTCAAATGCTCTCTGTTATTACTTTTCCTTAAGTTTACTTGTTTCCATGCAAAAGTTGTTATTCACTGCATATATTTCTTTACTCCTTTTATTAAAATTATTTTTGTGAACATTCAGCATTACATTTATGAGAAAATAAATAATTTAAATGCTCAAAAATACAACAAAATTCATAATTTATTGATATCTATGAAGATTGCTTAAACTGTTTTTCCATGTACCTATGTTTATTATTACTTATTTATTATTGACCCTTTCTCACGTGATTTTCTCTAGGTAATCATTATACATCATCTCTATTAACATTGTTCTTTCTATACCCTAATTATTGTCACAACATTAACACACACACACAAATTTATGTGTGTGTACACATTCACATGCCTTTGATGGCTTTATCTGAGAATAGATTTCTTTCCTTCAAGTCTAAAGTGCTTTGATGGTGTCAACAATTCTACAAAAGTATCTTTGGGCTTCATGAGATCTATTCAGGATTTCATTTAGTGAAATAGAAAAGGGAAATACTTTTAGTAGGTCACAATCCCCACCATCTTCAGTGGTAAAGAATCTGCATGCCAATGCAGGAGATGTGGATTTGATCCCTGGGTCAGGAAGATCCCCTGGAGAAGGAAATGACAACCCACTCCAGTATTCTTGCCTGGGAAATCCCATGGACAGAGGAACTTGGCAGGCTACAGTCCATGGGGTCACAAAAAAATTGGACATGACTTAGTGACTAAACAACAAAGAAATCCCATGATCATCACAAATGTTAATATTAGCTCACACTGTACTTCCAAAACATCAGAAGAAAGCGTGAGCAACTAATTAAGGATTTCCAAGTACTGAGATAGCTCCATGAAAGAGAACATTTATTTTAATTATCATTAAAAATTTATATTGAGTACATAACAAAAGTAGGCTTCACTCTCCCCCATAGGCATCCCTTAGAAGGGTTAGCTGAATGTGGTTAGGCGTAATGTGAAGGAGTGGAACCAATGACCAAAAAATCATCTAAATTATATTTATTATAATATATAAATATATACATAACCTGTTTATTATACAGGTTTAAGTAAAGAAAAGGAAAATGGGGCATGAGGGATTTACTGCATAATATTATCACAGTTGGTTTTGTATAATTAAGTCTTAGCTAGAATGAAACCCAATGGAAAGGGGACAACTATAATTTTTAAAATTTCCACTGTAATGTCTACACATAGCTATTTTCCAAGTGTACCTTCATCCCCACCCCAAACCCCCATTTCCATGCTTCCAATGCAATCATCTACTGGATTGTTTGTCCTGTCAAGAAAGAAATACACACATCTTTTACTCATTCGGTGAACAAAAGGATCTTAGGTTTGTCAGAGTCAATAAAATCAAGCAGTTGTCTAATAACTGAATTTCTTTCTTTTCAGATGTTCTTCTTACATTTTGCAAATACTTTCCATGTACTTATTTAAGATCAATAATCAGTGTAACCTCTTCTACCTTGCCTTTTGATCAGTTATAAGACCTAAATGATTTGAGATCAGAGGCACCCCTAGACTATAGAGCACCATTCATTTATTCACTAATTCAACTTATATTTATTGTTTCTACTTTGTGCTAGTCATGGGAAAGGAGAGAGCATAAACAATAAACCTAATAACAGTAACATCGTTTAGTATCTTAGAAAAAGACATGCTAGCAAAAAAAGAAAAAGTAAAATGGAGCAAGTGATAAGAGAGTTGGGAGCAAACTGCAATATTAAATAAGATAAATATTAGCCTCATTGAGAAGAGTACATTTGAGCAAAGACTTCAAGAGGTTAGGAAATTAGCCAAGCAGAGGTCTGGGAGAAGAGCATTCTAGGCAGAGATAACAACTGGAGAAAAAATCTAATGAAAGGAGAGTACTGTCATGTTTGCAGATGAGCAAGGAGGCCAGTGTAAGTGGGTTGGAGTGAACTACAAAAAGCATATTAAAAGAGAAGGTCAGAATGGTAATGGAGTTAGTTAAAGGGGGTGCAGGGGGGAACCACAGATCTTATCAAACCATGAGACATATTACAGGGGTTTGAACACTAGAGAAACATAATCTGTTTTATATTTTGAAAGGATCACTCTGGTGAATAACAGGAAGTATTGAGGGCAAGAGCAAAATTAGGGACACTATCTGTGAAGAAAGCTGAGCGCTGAAGAATCGATGCTTTTGAACTGTGGTGTTGGAGAAGACTCTTGAGAGTCCCTTGGACTGCAAGGAGATCCAACCAGTCCATTCTGAAGGAGATCAACCCTGGGATTTCTTTGGAAGGAATGATGCTAAAGCTGAAACTCCAGTACTTTGGCCAGCTCATGCAAAGAGTTGACTCATTGGAAAAGACTTTGATGCTGGGAGGGATTGGGGGCAGGAAAAGAAGGGGACAACCGAGGATGAGATGGCTGGATGGCATTCCTGACTCGATGGACGTGAGTCTGAGTGAACTCCGGGAGTTGGTGATGGACAGGGAGGCCTGGAGTGCTGCAATTCATGGGGTCGCAAAGAGTCGGACATGACTGAGCGACTGAACTGAACTGAACTGAACTGATTGGGAAACTTCTGTAGTGACCCCAGTGAGAGAAAATAACGGCCTAAACCTGATTGGTGGCAGCAGAAATGAACAGAAGTGTTCAGATTGTAGACAATTGTGAACCAATAGAAATTCTGGACAGATTGAACATAGGATAAAAAGAACTCAAGATATCTTTAAGTTTTTTGTCTGAAGCAATTGGAAGGATGGTATTGCCATTAACTGAGGTAGGGATGCTGCAGGAGGAACAGGAAGATGAAGAGCCCAGTTTGGAACATGAGGTGAGATACATACAAATTTAGGATGTATAACAGACATCCAAGTAAAGATGTTATTAGTAAGTAGACAGTTAGAGATATGAAAGTAGAGTTTGGGAGAGAAGTCTGGGATCAAAATACAGATTTCAGAGTTGACAACATAAAGACAGATGAAATGAGACAACCAAGGAGGATGTGGACCAGAAAGAGATAGGTTGGAGTCAAGGATTATTGTGAATGAATGGAAATATAGGCAGCAGTACTCAGAGGTTTAGAGAATTAAGATTTGCTTTGAGTGAACTAGTAAAATCTGAGTCTTTCAGGCAGACCATTTAGAAAAAGCCCTGCAGGTGTTAGCTGAAAGGCCCCCAGTTTGTCCAGCAGAGGGAGGACTAGATTTCAGCTCCACTCAGCCCCTCAGCAGGGCAACAACGCAGCAGCCACTGTGAGAACCATTGCAGCTTCTCCACTCCCACTGCCTATGAAAGGATCCTTAAATTCTACATTTCCTCACCATTGGATCTCAATAATTAAGAGGACTGGCTTTGAAGCTGGTCTGAGAATCTAGGCTCTGCTCACTGGGGACTTTAGGCAAGTTAGTGAACCTTGCTAAACATCAGCTTTCTCATAAAGGAGTACATCAAGACTGTATATTGTCACCCTGCTTATTTAACTTATATGCAGAGTACATCACGAGAAATGCTGGGCTGGAGGAAGCACAAGCTGGAATCAAGATTGCTGGGAGAAATATCAATAACCTCATATATGCAGATGACACCACCCTTATGNTGGTTTACACAGAAAGCTAATAAAGTCTTAGAAGCCCAGGCAGGAAAGTGAATGCAGAGAGCATCTGTGTTCCAAGGGATCAGCCTGAAAAAGAGAGTAAGAGAGAGAAACAAAGAAAAAAAAAGACAAACACGAGGTGACCAAGCTTCTTCGGTGAATGAGGCCCATTATTTTATTTTCTAAAAGGGACTTTTATACTTTAACTTGTACATAGAGGGAAATGAAAGATGCAAAGTTATACAGAGTCATCCCAAACATTACATCTGTTTTGTCTTTATCAAAATCAGGATTTTTTCTGCATACCTTTCCCATAAACAATATTGTGTACATTATCTTCTGGCCTTGGAGGCCTGTGAACATTTTATGACCCTCTTTTGATAAAGGTCCATTTAGTCAAGACTATGGTTTTTCCAGTAGTCATGTATGGATGTGAGAGTTAGACTATAAAGAAAGCTGAGAGCCAAAGAATTGATGCTTTTGAACTGTGGTGTTGGAGAAGACTCTTGAGAGTCCCTTGGACTGCAAGGAGATCCAATTAGTCCATCCTAAAGGAGATCAGTCCTGGGTGTTCATTGGAAGGACTGATGTTGAAGCTGAAACTCCAATACTTTGGCCACCTGATGCAAAGAGCTGACTCATTTGAAAAGACCCTAATGCTGGGAAAGATTGAGGGCAGGAGAAGAAGGGGACGACAGAGGATAAGATTGTTGGATGGCATCACCGACTCAATGGACATGGGTTTGGATGGACTCCAGGAGTTGGTGATGGACAGGGAGGCCTGGCGTGCTGCCATTCATGGGGTCGCAAAGAGTCAGACATAACTGAGTGACTGAACTGAACTGAAGAGTACCTTCTTCAAAATTATCTTGAAGATTAAAATTAAAAATCCATATAGAAGTCATAACTTAACCCATGCCTCAGACACCTATTAAGAACTCAACAAATATTAGTTAATATTATTATCCCCTTTTCAGTAGGAATGTAGAATCTACTTGTCTACATTTAGGTTAAAAATACCTCTTTCATCTATAGAGCCTGTAATTATTTATTCAAGAATGTTTTTGTTCTTTGTTCCCATAATGAAAGGGCTTAACACAAAGCTTCCCTCCGGGGACTCATTTCATTGGATCTCTCAACTTCAAAATCTAAGGCATATTGCCTACATGTGCATTAATTAGAAGTACAGCATGCCTAAATACTCTAAAAAATTCCTAGGGCACAACAGCCTCATAAAGAGTCTTGAGCCCCTTGAAATCAATTCTAGAGTGAGACATATGAGGTATGTTCCAGAGATAGAGCTACAATTGTTTTATTTTTTTCGGTTGGTTGGTTGACTTTTTTAGGATTTTTGTTTTCTTTTAAGAATAAAACAGAGCAAAGGAAATACAATAGAATGTATACATTCCAACATTCCCAACTCTTTGTGATCCCATGGACTGCACCCCACCAGGGTCCTCTGTCCGTGGGATTTTCCAGATCAGAATGCTGGAGTGGGTTGCCATTTCCTTCTCCAGGTGATCTTCCCGACCCAAGGATCGAACCCAGGTCTCCTGTACTGCAGGCAGATTCTTTACTGACTGAGCTACAAGGGAAGCCCCTCAACAATGTGGTAAGGCTACAACTATTAAATGTACCATATATCTGGATCCCTGAGACTGAATTTTTTATTTCCTTAACTTTTAAGAATTCTGTATTTCAATATAGCAAAAAAATCACATTTTATAATAAAATGTAAATATCTTTAGCAGGTTATAATTCAAACTTTCAAAGGCTTCTTGGAAGCATTTGAAGTTCTTTCTAACAAGCTTTGGATAGTAATCTTACTGGTGTTTTTTGAAAAATAATCAAATTGAGCTCCTCCCCCCCCAAAAAATTATGTATTATGGATTCTTTATGAGAAAATACAAATTAAATTACATTCAAACATTTGTTTCTTCTGTTCATAGTAACCAAAATAAAACTTGTTTCCCCACATACAACCTGAATGAGAGCTGCAAAAAAAAGATTAAAAAAACAGCAAAAAATCCAAATGAATGACTTAACTAAAATGAAATAAAACAAAGGAAAACATCAGATTCTATTTATATTTAGGTCTTACGTCCTTCTTGTTGTGAATGGCTGGCTAATGGCCCTCCAAAACAAAGAAAAAGGTTGTAATTCAATTTCTGACTTAACTGAAAAGTAAGACTATATATAAGAATTTTGTAAGATGACCTAATTACCCCTCTTCTGATACCACACATTTTAAGTTATTTTATAAAATGACAGTTCACACTAAAAAGCTCATTCTTTTTTCACAATGGCACACATTTTCAAAATTGCAGGTAGGAAGAAAGGACAAAAATGCCCCATGGTTATTCTGTGTAGCAATGCCTTTCAACTTAAGGACATTTTGTATAAAATTATACCAGAAGTGAGATCCTATCTCATATAAGCCCAGCTTGAAGTTTACCTGCCTGTTATTTAAAAAGTCAAAGGTCTAAACTGGTCCAATTGAAATCTAAGAAGAAGATAATCTAGTATGTGAAACCTCAGAGAAGCTTTCACTGCTTCACCCAGGACAAGAATAACTTGCACTCTAAGCATCAAGTTTAAACAACCAGGGCAGAAGTAACATGCCCTTCATATACACCTTGAAAGTGACAGTAGCTTTTGTTGCTGCAAGTCCAGTGGGCCTATGGGTCAATGCCACTCCATAATATTATAAGACAGCTCAAATGTATGGGAATTCTCCTAAGGTCTGGTATTTTTGAAAAGCAGAGAACAAAAAAGAGAATAGCAAAAAAAAAGAAAACAGCAGAATTCATATCAACCTCAATTTGAAGCCAAAAAAAAGTCCCATTTCTTCATTTTCTGATTACTCACAAATAAATAAGACCCTGCTTATCAAAATAGATAAAACAATGCCATTCTCCCACATCATCCCACCTTCTCCCTCTCCCACAGAATCCAAAAGACTGTTCTATACATCTGTGTCTCCTTTGCTGTCTCGCATACAGGGTTATCGTTACCATCTTTCTAAATTCCATATATATGTGTTAGTATACTGTATTGGCGGAGAAGGCAATGGCACCCCCACTCCTGTACTCTTGCCTGGAAAATCCCATGGATGGAGGAGCCTGGTAGGCTGCAGTCCATGGGGTCGCTAAGAGTCGGACACGACTGAGTGACTTCACTTTCACTTTTCACTTTCATGCATTGGAGAAGGAAATGGCAACCTACTCCAGTATTCTTGCCTGGAGAATCCCAGGGACAGGGGAGCCTGGCAGGCTGCCATCTATGGGGTCGCACAGAGTCGGACACAACTGAAGCGACTTAGCAGCAGCAGCAGCATACTGTATTGGTGTTTTTCTTTCTGGCTTACTTCACTCTGTATAATAGGCAAAACCACAGTCTTTGAAAACACTACATTCATTTTTCCATAAATCTATTAATATATTTGCAAAAACCAGTGATTTGAAACTGTTTTGAGAATTCCAGATTTCTTCTCTACTTCCAGGATTTCCATTCGTCCATACTCTCTTAAAATAAGTTTTAAAAGTCTGTGCCACTATTTGCAATAGCCAGGACATGGAAGCAACCCAAATGTTCATCAACAGAGGTACGTATATGAAGATGTGGTACATATACAATGGAATGTTCTGAGCCATAAAAAGTAACAAAATTGTGCAGTTTGCAGAGACTTGGATGGACCTAGAGACTGTCATACAGAGTGAAGTAAGTCAGAGAAAAACAAATATCATATAATATTGCTTATACGTAGAATCTAGAAAATGATACAGGTGAACTTATTTGCAAAGCAGAAATACAGACACTGACATAGAGAATGGACACATGGAAACCAAGATGGGAAGAGGGGTTGAATGAAGTGTGAGAATGGGATTGACATATATATACTACTATGTATAAAATATGAGATAACTAGTGATAGCCTACTGTATAGCACAGGGAACTCTGCTCTGTGGTGACCTAAATGGGAAATTTTTAAAAAGAGGTTGGGGGGGCATACGTATATGTATAGTTGATTCAGTCTGCTAAATAGCAGAAACTAACACATGTATAGTGGTAAAGCAATTATACTCCAATAAAAATTAATTTAAAAAAAAGTCTGATCCAAGGTTATTCCCTCTTCGAAGGGGACTACTAGTGCCCCTCTTTAGGAAAGTCACAACTTGGAATAAAATCTGGCAAATCTCGGGTTTCTGAGGGAAGGGGATGTTTATTTCCTTTGCCTTCCTTTGACTGTGTACATGTATGCCTAATTCTGGATAGACTTGTGCTTTCACATCCACACACTGAAGCTCCTTTCTTTCTTGACGTAGGCCAGAGGCATCGACGTACAGCAAGTTTCCTTAGTCATCAACTATGACTTCCCCACCAATAGAGAAAACTACATCCAGAGAATTGCTCATGGTGGATGTTTCGGCTGGACGAGTATGGCTATTAATATGGTGAGAGAAGAAAACAAGAGGACTCTTTGAGACATCAAGACCTACTACAACACCTCCACTGACGAGATGCCCCTTAATGTTGCTGACCTCACATGAGGGAGGTTGTTGTGCTACCTAGCGCCAGCCAGGAATCAAACCTTGGAGGGGGCCACGAAGCAGCAGAAGTGAGGAGGGAAGGGAACCAAGGGATGGACATCTTGCCATTTTTCTTTTTTTTTCTTTGACTCTTTGAACAAATATCACTTTTTTTGTTTGTTTGTTTATCTAGTTTNACTCACCCTACCACTGTCACACAAGTAGCATCAGCATTTTCCAGGACAGTCTTTCTTCCCGATTTTCAAACGGTGTTTTTCACATTGGCGCAATAATTTTGATGCACAGTTAAAAAACATTTTTATTGCACAATGTAAAACTGTTGCGGGGAACTTCCCTGGCAGCCCAGTGGTTAAGACTCCACACGCTTCCAATGCAGGGGGCATGCGTAAACTAAGATCTGGCACCTGGAGAAGCAAGCAAGCAAGCAAGCAAGTAAATAAATCCATACATATACAAAAGTAGAGCGAACAGCCCGATGAACCATCATAGAGTCATTACTCAACTTCAACAATTAACCAACTCCTGGTCAGTCTCCTTTTCCTCTATATCTGCACCTAAGTGTTGCTGTTACTGAGTCTAATAATTAATTGATTCCCTAATACCTTCCAAAGGTTATTGATCAATGAGTTTATTATTATAATTATGAATACATATTTTATATCTATCATTATGAACATAGATTTGTGTCTATCAGTCCAAACACTGTATTACTGTTTGTCCTTTTTCAATCCACTGTGATTTCCATCCACAGTAATTATTATCCTAATTGATACTCATATTTTCCCATCGTTGGCCAGTGAGTGCCTATTTAAGTTGGAACCTGAATCTTTTTGACACACCGACTCGTTTCCTTGTTTTCTGGCATGACAAAGCGTTCTAGGCTCCTCACAATTTTCTGCACAGCTTTATTGAGGTGTAACAGACATACAGTTGACACGTTTCCAAAGTGAACAGTTTTATGTTTTGCCCTGTGGTGTACATTACCATGAGAGAGTGTAAAAAAACAAAACAAAACCAAACCATGAGAGAGTGAAGAGAGAGTGAATGTACATCCATCGCCTTAAAGGATTCCTCGTGCCTCTTTACGATCCCTCCCCCTTGCCCTCTCTTCTCCCTTCCCAAGCAATCTCTGATCCGCTTTCTGTTACTTTGCATTTTATAGACTTCCATATAAATGGAATTATGCATGACATGACGTTCTTTTTGTCTGGCTCCTTTCCCTCAGTATAATTATCTAGAGATTCATCCATCTGTGTGTATTATTTTTTAATATTATTTTTAAAGAAATATGTATTCATTTTTGGCTGTGCTGGGTCGTTGCTGAGCGAGGCCTCTCCCTAGCTGCAGCAAGCGATGGCCACTCTCTAGCTGTGGCTCAGGCTTCTCGTTGCAGGGGCTTCTCTTGGGGAGCGCCAGCTCTAAAGTGTGGGGGCTCCAGCAGTTGCTACACGTGAGCTCAGTAGCTGTTTTCACGGGCTTCGTTGCCCTGCAGTAAGTGGGATTTTCTGGGACCAGGGATGGAGCCAGTGTCCCCTGCATTGGAAGGTGGAGTCTTTATCAGTAGGGAAGCTGTGTGTGTTAGTCATTGACCTCCTTGTATTGCTGAGTCATATTCTATTGTATGGGTATACAAGAATTTTTTTTTATCCATTCACCTGTTGATGGACACTTGGGTTGCTTCCAGTTTTTGGCTCTTACAAATGAAGCCCTATTGCTAGGAACAGAGTAGAAGAATGAAATAGTTTCAAAATCCTGCTAGGGGATAAAAGACAGAAAGGGAATTGTAAGGGAATTTGGGAGACTGTTGTAAGCTAATAATTACTTAGGAAAAGAATCGAGTAACCTAGCAAAAAAGAAATGCAAGTAGGCAAAGAGGTTGTCTAAGGAGGCTTTACAAATAGTTGAGAAAAGAAGAGAAGTGAAAGGCAAGGGAGAAAGGGAAAGATATACTTAACTGAGTGCAGAGTTCCAGAAAACAGCAAGGAGCAATAAGAAGGCCTTCTTAAATGACCAATGCAAAGAAATAGAGGAAAACAATAGAATAGTTAAGGTTAGAGATGTCTTCAAGAAAAATCGAGATATCAAGGGAACATTTCATGCAAAGATGGGCACAATAAAGGACAGAACTGGTAACGACCTAACTAAAGCAGAAGAGATTAAGAAGAGGTGGCAAGAATATGTGAAGAATTATACAAAAAAGATCTTAATGACCCGGATAACCACGATGGTGTGGTCACTCACCTAGAGCCAGACATCCTGGAGTGTGAAGTCAAGTGGGCCTTANACAGAACTGGTAACGACCTAACTAAAGCAGAAGAGATTAAGAAGAGGTGGCAAGAATATGTGAAGAATTATACAAAAAAGATCTTAATGACCCGGATAACCGCGATGGTGTGGTCACTCACCTAGAGCCAGACATCCTGGAGTGTGAAGTCAAGTGGGCCTTAGGAAGCATCACTACGAACAAAGCTAGTGGAGGTGATGGAATTCCAGCTGAGCTACTTCAAATCCTAAAAGATGATGCTGTTAAAGTGCTGCACTCAATATGCCAGCAAATTTGGAAAACACAGCAGCGGCTACAGGACTGGAAAAGGTCAGTTTTCATTCCAGTCCCAAAGAAGAGCAATGCCAAAGGATGATCAAACTTCTGTACAGTTGCCCTCATTTCACTTTTCGCTAGAAAAGTTATGCTCAAAATCCTTTAAGCTAGGCTTCAGCAGTAGGTGAACTGAGAATCACAAGCTGGGTTTAGAAAAGGCAGAAGAATCAGGGATCAAGTTGCCAACATTAGCTGGATCATAGAGAAAGCAATGGAACTCCAGAATATCTACTTCTGCTTCATCAACTACGCTAAAGTCTTTGACTGTGTGGATCACAACAAACTGGAAAATTCTTAAAGAAGTGGGAATACCAGACCACTTTACCTACCTCCTGAGAAATCTGTATGCAGGTGAAGAAGCAACAGTTAGAACCATGGAACAATGGATTGTTGAAAATTGGGAAGGGAGTATGTCAAGGTTGTATATTGTCACATTGCTTATTTAACTTATATGCAGAGTATATCATGCGAAATGCGGGGCTCAGTGAATCACAAACTGGAATCAAGATTGCCAGGAGAAATATCAACAACCTCAGATAAGCAAATGATACCACTCTAATGGCAGAAATTGAAGAGGAACTAAATAGTCTCTGAATAAGGGTGAAAGAAGAGAGTGAAAAAGTTGGCTTACAACTCAACATTCAGAAAACTGAGATCATGGCATCCGATCCCATCACTTCCTGGCAAATAGAAGGGGAAAAAGTAGAAGCAGTAACATATTTTACTTCCTTGAGCTGCAAAATCACTGCAGATGGTGCGTGCAGCCATGATATCAGAAGATGTTTGCTCCTTGGAAGAAAAGTCATGACAAAGTTAGACATCATATTAAAAAACAGAGATATAACTTTGCCAACAAAGATCCGTATAGTCAAAGCTCTGGTTTTTCCAGTAGTCATGTATGGATGTGAGAGTTGGACCATAAAGAAGGCCAAGCACCAAAGAATTAATGCTTTTGAATTGTGGTGCTAAAGAAGACATTTGAGATTCCCTTGGATTGCAAGGAGATCAAACTAGTCAATCCTAAAGGAAATCAACCCTGAATGTTCATTGGAAGGACTGCTGCTGAAGCTCCAATACTTTGGTCACCTGACTCGAAGAGCTGACTCATTGGAAAAGACCCTCATGCTGGGAACGATTGAGGACAAGAGAAAGGGGCAGCAGAGGATGAGACAGTTGGATGGCATCCCTGACTCAACAGACATGAATCTGTGGAAACTCCGGGAGATAGTGAAGGACAGGGGAGCCTGGTGTGCTGCAGTCCATGGGGTCGCAAAGAATCAGACATGACTTAGCAACTGCACAACAACAAGAACAAAGCTGGCAACAATCTACTCTGCCTTGAAGGAAGACCGGGCACGTTGAAGCCCCAGACACACTCAAGCCACAAAGTCCTGACCGTTAAAACGCAACACATTCGGGCTTCCCTTGTGGTCCAGTGGCTGGGACTCCACGCTCCCAGTGCAGGGGGCCCGGGTTTGACCCCTGGTCAGGGATCTAGATCCTGCATGCCACAACTAGGAGTTTGCACGTGGTAACTAAAGATCTGGCACGCCTCAAGGAAAATCGCAGATCCAAGTGCAGCAACTAAGACCTGGTACAGCCACGTAAATAAATTTAAAAAAAAAAAAAAAAACACCACAAACACACAAGGCAGTAGGTACGGGGTCTACATCTTGTTTCGTGAAGTCAGGGAGTCGTCCTTGAAGAGCAGCACTTCTGCAGGTAGCCAAGACAGGAATAGAGGTGAAAGGGGAAAGAAAACTAGGTGAAAGAAGACGTTATACCAACACCTGACATGATATTTTAGTACATTACTGTGTGTGTGCTCGGTCGCTAAGTCGTAGCCCACCCTCTGCAACCCCATGGACCAACCTTTTGGTAATAGGCATATGATTTAATAGTGCCATGGCAGTCCTTATTAGACCATATAGGGTTAAAGGAGGAACTAATGATGGAGGTCTTGACGTCCGCCCCCAAATAAGGAAGAAGTTGGTCTTCTCTCCTCCCCACATTCTCTTTGATTATACAAACGTATCTGAGTGTACTCTGGGGGCTGTGCTCCCTTGCCTGCCTGCCTGTCCCTGTCACAAGCCTTCTATGCTGATAAGCTCCCTCATTGCCTGCCGCTTCACCTCTTACCTCTCGTCGGATTCATTCTGCACTGAGACAGAACTCTAACTGCAGGAAGTCCTCAGACCAGGTGTGCAGTTTCAGTTAAAAGACAGAGGGTTCAAGTCTCCTCCTTGCTCAAGGATTGTGGATTCAAGTCCCAATCTGAGGTGTGACTGGGTCCAACCTGAAGGAGTGTGGTTTAACTATGCGTATTCGTATATATCTCTGTATGGACAGCTTTGTTAATTTCTCTTGGGTACAGACCTAGGAGTGAAATGTCTAGACCATATGATCAGTGTGTATTAACCTTTTGAGATACTGCCAAACTGTTTCCCAAAGTGCTTGTGTATTTTACTTTCCCCTGGCAGTGTGACCTTCCTAGTTCCTCCACATCCTTGGTAAGGTCATTTTTAAGAAATTTAACCATTTTCCTAAACACAGAGTGGTGTCTCATCATTTTTTAAAAATCTTTTGGCCACATCCCAAGGCATGTAGGATCTTAGTTCCATTTGCCCTGTCAAAGCAATGTGTCCTAACTACTGGATCAGCAGAGGAGTCCGCAGAACTTCTTAATTTTAATGAAGTCCAATTTATTGATTTGTTTCCTTTTGTGAAATTTTTTTTTTCTGCACCACGTGGCATGCGAGATCTTCTCCTCCAGGGATGGAACCCTTGCCCCCTGCACTGGAAGCACCAGGAAGGTCCTGGGTCATGTTCTTGGAATCATACCTAAGAATTCCTTGCCTAAGGATTTGAATTTTTCTCCTGTGTTTTCCAATAGAAATTTTATAGTTTTAGGGTTTTGTTTGTTTATTTAGCTGGGCCAGGTCCTAGCTGCAGCACGTGGGATCTTTAGCTGTGGCATCTGGGATCCAGCTCCCTGACCAGGGATTGAACCCCGGGCCCCCTGCACTGAGATCGTGGAGTCCTACCCACTGCACCACCAGGGAGGTCCCTAGCCTTAGGTTTTACATCTAGGTCTCTGATGCATTCGGGGTTAATTTTGGCATAAGGTGTGACATTTGGGCTTTCTAGGAGGCACTAGTGGTAAAGAATCTGCCTGCCACTGCAGGAAATGCAAGAGATGTGGGTTTGATCCCTGGGTTGGAAAGGTCCCCTGGAGAAGGGCATGGCAACCCACTGCAGTATTCTTGCCTGGGAAATCCTGTGGACAGAGGAGCTTGGCGGGCTCCATGGAGTCGCAAAGAGTCGGACATGACTGAGTAACTCAGCACGCATGCACACCTCCTTCATTTGGATATTTAATTACTCCAACACTTGGAACACTGGTTTTTGTTGAAAAGTCTGTTTTCTTCCCCCCACTGAATTGCCTTTTGCACTTTTGCTGAAAATGAGTTGATCATAGAGACACAAAATTTTTACTTCTGCTTTTTTCCTCTCAGTGTAAGAGCTACAGGCATTGTCCTCATGGGAATAAAATATTAAGGTGGCCCACAGTAGGCAGAGCCTGGTACAGAAATGTGACTTCCTGTTCTTGAAAATGTCCCCCACTGTATCCTCAGAGTCACCTTTATCATCAGTCACCTTCTCTGTCTCCTTGCTTAGAGATTGCTTTATTTCCCCCGTGAAAGCCCTGCCTGTGTTACATCTGCATTTTCCAGCAGTTTTGTGGACTGGCCACTAACTTCTCTCCAGATAAGCTCATTGGCTATTGCGATCTTCGGTTCTACTTTGTTCTTCTGGATTAGAACAAGCCCACATTAAAAAAAAAAAAAACAAAACACTTTTGTTTTCCATTTACTTATCTTTGGCTGTGCTGAGTCTTCATTGCTGTGTGCGGGCTTTCTCTAGTGGCAGCGGGCAGGAGGCTGCTCTCTAGTTTCCACCTGCAGTGTGCCGGTTTCTCTTGTGGCTTCCAGGTTCTAGGGCGTGGTTTTCAGTAGTTGGGATGCACAGGCATGTGGAATCCTCCTAGACCACGGATGGAGCCCGTGTCCGCTGCGTTGGTGGGTGAATTCTTAACCACTTAACCACCAGGGAAGTCCCAAGCCCACATTTTAGAATAAGTTTCCCAATGGTCATTCAATAGATAAGCCAGCAGGACTTTTGGCTATAGAGTAATTGTAGAGTGAGTTAGATTGAGGGAACCACAGAGCATCAGAACTAAAAAGACTCAGGGGCCGGAGGGACTGGGTGATTCACTCAAGGTCCCCCAAGGTCAGATGGCAAATTGGTGGCCAAGCTGAGGTGAGATTAATGGCAGGTGCCAGTTTTCTCGGGCTTACACCCTGGTTCTAGTTTTTGCATATTGGAAATCTGGTCATTTCACTTTAAGTTTAAATATACTAAGTAAATCAAATCATGTGAAAAGGGAAACCGGAAAATAATGGTTCCCGTCAGCTTGGGGAAGTGAATCCTTCTGTGACTTCATCATCATTTACCCAAAGTAGACTATTAAAAGTTCCTTTGGACTTCCCCTGCCTCCTTGGAGGGAGTAAACACCTACTTGACCTTAACCAAATAAAGCTGGTATTTATCAACTGTCTAGATCGTTGTCAATGATGATTAAGAGGTTGGGAACTTCCCTGGTGGTGCAGGGGTTAAGAGTCTGCCCGCCCATGGGTTCAATCCCTGGGCCAGGAAGATTCCATGTGCTGTGGGGCGACTAAGCCCGTGCGCCACAACTACTGAGCCTGTGCTCTTAAGCCCGGGATCCCCACCTGCTGAAACCTGCGGGCTCCAGAGCCCACGCTCTCCAGCCGGAGACGCCACCACAATGAGAGGCCTGCGTAGCACAACGGAAGAGTAGCCCACTCACCGCGACGAGGAAAGCCCCTACAGCAACGAAGACCCAGCGAGGCCATAAATAAATAATTTTGTTTAAGATTCATCTTTTAAGGGAAAAAAAAAAAGATGAAGGGCTTGGACAACAGTGTGTTCCAAGCCTTGCTGCCTCTGCTGTCTCTCCACAGGTCTAAAATCATCTGCATTTTTAATAAGCGTCTCAAGTGTTCTTAACTTCAGCTGACACAAGAATCATCTGGGATGCTTAATAAAAATGCAGATTACCCTCTCCTTCAGGACATTTTGGGCTTCCCTGGTGGCTCAGCTGGTAAAGAATCCGCCTGCAATGTGGGAGACCAGGATTCAAGCCCTGGGTTGGAAAGAGCCCCTGGAGAAGGGAAAGGCTCCCCACTCCTGTATTCTGGCCTGGAGAATTCCATGGACCATATACGGGGTTGAAAAGAGTCGGACATGACTGAGCAACCTTCACTTCAGGGCATTTGTCCTAATCAAGCAGATCTGCCATGTGGTCTGAGCATTTTGATCGGTGGCCCTCATTTGGAGAGAGACTGACTTGGGAATCTACTTCTTAGTTGATCATTCTAAGTAGCCCTTGTTTCTTCCTCCTTTCTGATGACTTAGAATGAGAGGAAGGGACTCTCACCCATCATTTATTTTCCCCCATTACATATTTTTTGAGGGTCTGGCTTCCCTAATGGCTCAGAGGTTAAAGCATCTGCCTGCAATGTGGGAGACCTGGGTTCGACCCCTGGGTTGGGAAGATTCCCTGGAGAAGGAAATGGCAACCCACTCNCTCACCCATCATTTATTTTCCCCCATTACATATTTTTTGAGGGTCTGGCTTCCCTAATGGCTCAGAGGTTAAAGCATCTGCCTGCAATGTGGGAGACCTGGGTTCGACCCCTGGGTTGGGAAGATTCCCTGGAGAAGGAAATGGCAACCCACTCCAGGATTCTTGCTTGGAGAATTCCATGGACTGAGGAGTCTGGTGGGCTACAGTCCACGGGGTTGCAAAGAGTCAGACACGACTGAGTGACTTCACTCACTCACTACATGGCCAGAGCAGAGGATATAGCAATGAACAAGTCAGAATTTCTTCCTTCTTGGGGCTGACTTTTTCACTTAGTGATACATATCCAAGGTTCTCCCATATCTTGACAGCTCTTTTCCTGTTAGAGCTGAATAACAGTTCACGGGATGTCTGGATGTATCACACAGCTTGTTTATTCATTCATCTGTTGAAGGATATCTTGGCTGCTCCCATGTTTTAGCAATTATCAATAAAGCTGCTATAATTAAGTGTGGGTAGGTTTTTGTGTGGACATGAGTTTCCATTACCTGTTTACTTATGTACTTATTTTTCAAGCTGTAAGTCTGAGAAAATCAACTGTTGGAAGATTCTGGGAGATGTTCTGACAGGCTGCAGGGGCCAAAGATAGAGACGACACTCATCCAGTTCCCTTTTTCATCCTTTCAGATTCACTCAGCAAATGATTAAAACACCAGTAAACGAACCAAAAAAAAAAAAAAAAAAAAAGAGGAGTCACTGCCCAGTAACTTTCAAGAGCTGGTTTCTTGTGCGTTTCAACTTTCTTCTTTTGCTCTTCTCAGTGGAGCCAAAGGGCAAGAAGCTGTGTGTGTGTGCTCAGTTGTGTCTGACTCTTTGCGACCCTATGGACTGTCACCCATCAGGCTCCTCTGTCCATGGGATTTTCCAGACAAGAATACTGGAGTGGTCGCCATTTCCTCCTCCTGGGGATCTTCCCGACCCAGGGATCAAGCCTGCGTCTCCTACACTGCAGGAAGGTTCTTTACTGCTGAGCCATCAGGGGAGCCCAGCAAGAAGGTATAGGAAGTGTCACTGTCGGTCTGAAGAGGGTTTTCCAGGCTTCCATGTGCCTGGTTTTCAGCATCTGGTTCTCTATAACCAGATCATCCACCTTTGTGTTTGACAGCCCTTCACCTGTCACCCACTTCTGAGCTTCACTGAGAAGGTACTTCCTGTCTGTGCAGACCCAGTCTTCACTCATCACCAAATGCAGAAGGAGGCAGTGGGTGCAGCCCTGTCACAAAGGCAGGGCTGGCGGGCCCTACGCTGACCTCAGGCGATGCCTTCTTCCTCTACAACGTCTCATCCCAGCAGACTGAGGGGGTGACTACATCTGGGAATCTCAAATCTGAACGTAAAGTTGACAATAAAAAGATGAACAACCCCATTAAACAAATTAGGCCAGAGATTTCAACAGACATTTCACAAAGAAAGATAGGTAATAAGCAATCACAAACAAATAGGTAATAAGCAATCAAAAAAGCACTCAACATCATTAGTCAAAGCAAGTGCAAATTAAAACCATGAAGAGATACCACCACCCAACCCCCAGAATGGCTAAAATTAGAAAGGCTGACAACTCCAAATGCCAGCAGAACTGTGGAGCAACAGTGTAATTCTCAGGCATTGCCCAATCCTTCCCAGCATCAGGGTTTTTTTCCAAGCCAGTAGGAGTGTAAAATGGTACAAACACGTGGAGAAAGGCCCGGAAGTTTCCTATGAAACCAAACATCTTATACCTATGACCCAACAATTTTACTTCTGGGTGTTTATTCAAGAAAAAATGAAAACATGGTTACCATGAAATTTGCATAAAAATGTTCATTGCACCCAAATCTGTAAATAGTTTAGATATCCATCAATACAGCACCATACTGTGTAGTATATCTGTGCGTGTGCGAAGTTGCTTCAGTCATGTCCGACTCTTTGCAACCCCTTGGACGGTAGCCTGTCAGGCTCCTCCGTCCAGGGGATTCTCCAGGCAAGAATACTGGAGTGGGTTGCCGTTTCCTCCCCCAAGGCATCTTCCTGACCAGGGATCCAGTCGGAATCTCTCACGTCTCCTGCACTGGCAGGCAGGTTCTTTACCACTAGCACCACCTGGGAAGCCCAGTTTAGCTATACAGTGGACTATTCAGTGACAAAAAGGAAGGAACCGTGACATGGATTCTCAAAAACGCCCATGCCTTTTGCTGTGTTCCTTGCTGCTCTGGTCCTCCAGACCTCTGAGTGTAGAGTTAGGTCACCGGGTGCTAGGAGTGGAGGAAGGTGAGGTGGTGAGACGGAAGCCACGGTAGAGACCAAAACGGTGTGTGCACATCCTGGTCATGACTTGCTATCGTCTGCTTTTCTGATGCCACATGCTTGTGCGTATGCAATCTTCTCTTCTTTCCCCCCGGTGTCTCTCTGAAGCCCTGCATGACCCATCTAAGTCTGTGGTCCCTCTCATCTCCTTGTCCCCTCCCCGGTCCTGGGATAGATCACTGTTCAGTATCCTCCGCAGGTCTGGAGCGGAGGTCGGTGTTTGATAACTTTCTTATTCTGGGTCTGTCTCCAGTGCCTAGCACGGTCCATGTTCAAAGTGCTCAGTAGATGCTGTGAGAGCAGCAAGGGAGGAAACGAGACTCGGCCAGGCTCCGAGTGAAATGACTTCCCCTTTCCACGCATGCCTCCATCCCTGGAAGGTATTTATAGACAGGCAATGTGGGCGTGGAGGAGGATAATACGGGTGGGAGAGTCAAACAGAGAAAGACTGTGGGGGCATCTTTGGATGCCTTTCTTTGGCTCACTTTGGAGGGAGAGACACCTGCTTCTGAGGTACCTTAAATTCTGGAGAAAATGAGATGTCAGGAAGTGTGGAGACTGGCCACTTGGTAGACAGTCCTGAACAACAGGGTACAGGATAATATTCAGAGGCTGGGAAAGTGACAGGGCTCCATGATAATTGCGCTTTAAATTCATCAAAGTCCTGTCCAGGTCTGGTCTGGCAGCTATCCCCACAAACTTCCCAGGGGCATGGACTCTTTCCAGTTCACCATGCCCCGCTTCTCGGGTGTGGTCCTCACTGTCTGACCCAGGCCAGCGGGTGGAATTCCAGCAAGAGGATGGCGGATGGATGGAAGGAGAAAAGGGTCCTGGGGAGTATGTCTGGAGCTGCCACGGCGGGGGGGGCGGGGGGGGGAACGACTTTTACCTGGACCCTATTGGTCAGAACTTAGTCACATGGCCACACCTAACCGCTAGAGTGGCGGGGACAAATACTCTGCATAACCAGGTACGGGCTAAAAATTGAGCATTCCTCTTGTATAGAAGGAAGAGGGGAAAATGGCTTACAGACAGCCTCTCTGCCACCGATGGACAGATGAAGAGAAACATGTATTGAGTGAGACTACTGGCGTTGTGCAGAGAAGGCAATGGCACCCCACTCCAGCACTCTTGCCTAGAAAATCCCATGGATGGAGGAGCCTGGAAGGCTGCAGTCCATGGGGTCGCTAGGAGTCAGACACGACTGAGCAACTTCCCTTCCACTTTTCGCTTTCATGCATTGGAGAGGGAAATGGCAACCCACTCCAGTGTTCTTGCCTGGAGAATCTCAGGGACAGGGGAGCCTGGTGGGCTGCCGTCTCTGGGGTCACACAGAGTCGGACACGACTGAAGTGACTTAGCAGCAGCAGCAGCAACTGGCATTGTGCATGGTATTTCATATATGAGTCACTTCTCCCCAAAACCTTGGGAGCAGACACTGTGTGCCATGCCATCATCCTCATGAGGAAACAAGCTCAGAGGGTTGGGTAAGTCGCCCAAAGCTACACAACTAGTAGGGTCGGAAGCTACGACGACTACAAACTTTGGCCCGGATTGCACGCTGAATGAAAGTCATTCAGTTGTGTCCGACTCTTGGCGACCCCATGGGCTATACAGTCCCGGGAATTCTCCAGGCCAGAATACCGGAGTGGGTAGCCTATCCGTTTTCCAGTAGATCTTCTGGATCCAGGAATCACCCGGGGTCTCTTGCATTGCAGGCGGATTCTTTACCAACGGAGTTATCAGGGAAGCCCGGACTGAACACTGGCATCCCCCCAAATCGTATGCTTAAGCCCTAATCCCCAAGGCAAGGGTATTAGGAGGTGGGGCCTTTGAGCTGGAATCAGCTGTAGATGAGGTCATGAGGGTGGGGTTCTCACGGTGAATTAGCCTCCTGATTTCCAGAGTGCTCTCTGTCTGTGTCTGTCTCACTTTCTCTCTCTCCTTGAGGGAGTCTCCACAAAGAACCGAACCTGCTGGCACCATGATCTTGGACTCCCTGGTCTCTGGCGTTTTGTTACAGCAGCCAGAGCTGACTGCGACAGGCTTCAGAGCTTTTCACCCACTTTCTCCTGCCTTGGGAGTCTCAGAGCAGCAGAGGGTGGAAGGAGAAGGATGTTCAACCACCTTTTTCTCCTGTTCAGACCAGCTCCTCAGGCCAGGAAAGGAAGCAAGGGTTGGGAGGGAAAACAGTAACTTATAAAATAAGCATCTGGGGACTTCCCTGGCAGTTCAGTGGATAAAGAATCTGCCTGCTAATGCAGACGTCACAGGTTCGATCCCTGGTCCGGGAGGATTCCACATGCCGTGGAACAGGTAACCCTGTGCATGACAACCACTCACCCTAGAGCCCGCAAGCTAAAACTGCTGGAGACTCTGCACCCAGAACCTGTGCTCTGAAACAAGAGAAGCCACCGCAATGAGAAGCCCATTCACCACAGTGAAGAGTAGCCCCTGCTCGCCACAATTAGAGAAAGCCCGCACGCAGCAATGAAGACCCAGCACAACCAATAAATACACAATATATATAGTAAAGAATCCCTCACTGGATAACTAAGACCCTGTGTGCCACAGGGCACGGCCAATAAGAAAACATAAAATAAAATATTCATTTGTCTTCTCATTTTTAACTCTTAGGGTGAGGGGTGCAGATGGCATGCAGGAGAGCAGTATTTTTGCTGATCTGGTCCTCACCAGAGCTGGAACTGGCTGTTCACGAGATGGCTGAGATTCTAAGGGCTCTGGCAAGACCCTCCTTACTGCCTCTGGGTGTCTGTTCCCCATGCATCCCAGCAAAGGAGGAGGGTGGGCCGGAGCAGGGCTCCTCGGGCACCAGAATCCTGGCGGAGCTTTGCAAAGATTATTTTTCTTCCTCGTCACACGGCTATTACCCACTTTCCCTCTCCCATGAGGGTCCAGAACCAGCTATTATAGTCAAGTGATCTTTCTTTATATTTTTTAATTTTTAAAATTTTATTGTGGTAAGAACACTTAGCATGAGAGCTACCCTCTTAAACTTTTATGTGCTTAACACGTTATTGTACAACGTTGTACAGCAGAGCTCTAGGACTTCTTCATGCTGGTGACCTGAAACGCTCTGCCCATTGATCAATAGCTCCCCGTTTTCCCCTCCCCCAGCTCCTGGTGACCACCATTCCATTCTTTGATTCTATGAATTTGACTACTTTAGATTCCTCAACCAAGTGGAATTATCCTTCTGTGACTAGCTTATTTCGCTAAAGCATAGTGCCCTCAATGAATTGGTGGTGTTGCATGTTGCAGAATTTCCTTCTTGTTAAGGCTGAACAGTATTCCCGTGTGTGTGCGTTTGTGTGTGTGTGTCTGTGAGATACCTTCTTTATCCATTCATCTGTTTTTGTTTTTTCCTTGTATAATCTGTCTAACATTTTTTGGAGGATTTGATTTTTTGTTGTTGTTTCCGGTTGTGCTGGGTCTTTGCTGCAGTATGCAGGCTTCTCTAGTTGTGGTAACATGGGCTTAGTTGCCCTGTGGTATATGGGATCTTAGTTCTCCAACCAGGGGTTGAACCCATGCCCCCTGCACTGGAACATGGATTCTTGATCACTGGACCATCAGGGAAGTCCCATCCATTTCATCTGTTGGCAGACATTTGGGTTTTTCTACATCTTGGCTATTGTGAACAGTGTTGCAATAAACATCGGACTGCTAATATCCCTTTGAGATCTGGATTTCAGTTATTTGGAATAACCCCAAAGTGGGAGGGCTGGATCATCTGATTGTTCTATTTTTAATTTTTTTGACATATTGTCTTCACTTCAGTTCAGTTGCTCAGTCATGTCCGACTCTTTGCGACCCCATGAATCGCAGCACACCAGGCCTCCCTGTCCATCACCAACTCCCAGAGTTCACTCACACTCACGTCCATCGAGTTGGTGATGCCATCCAACCATCCCATCCTCTCTCGTCCCCTTTTCCTCCTGCCCCCAATCCCTCTCAGCATCAGAGTCTTTTCCAATGAGTCAACTCTTCACATGAGGTGGCCAAAGTATTGGAGTTTCAGCTTTAGCATCAGTCCTTCCAATGAACACCTAGGGCTGATCTCCTTTGAATGGACTGGTTGGATCTCCTTGCAGTTCAAGGGACTCTCAAGAGTCCTCTCCAACACCACAGTTCAAAAGCATCAATTCTTCGGTGCTCAGCTTTCTTAACAGTCCAACTCTCACATCCATACATGACTACTGGAAAAACCATAGCCTTGACTAGACGGACCTTTGTTGGCAAAGTAATGTCTCTGCTTTTCAATATGCTATCTAGGTTGGTCATAACTTTCCTTCCAAGGAGTAAGCGTCTTTTAATTTCATGGCTGCAATCACCATCTGCAGTGATTTTGGAGCCCCCCAAAATAAAGTCTGACACTGTTTCCACTGTTTNTGGTCATAACTTTCCTTCCAAGGAGTAAGCGTCTTTTAATTTCATGGCTGCAATCACCATCTGCAGTGATTTTGGAGCCCCCCAAAATAAAGTCTGACACTGTTTCCACTGTTTCCCCATCTATTTCCCATGAAGTGATGGGAGCAGATGCCATGATCTTCGTTTTCTGAATGTTCAGTCTAAGCCAATGTTTTCACTCTCCTCTTTCACTTTCACCAAGAGGCTTTTTACTTCCTCTTCACTTTCTGCCATAAGGGTGGTGTCATCTGCATATCTGAGGTTGAGATTTCTCCCGGCAATCTTGATTCCAGCTTGTGCTTCTTCCAGCCCAGCGTTTCTCATGATGTACTCTGCATATAAATTAAAGCAGGGTGACAATGTACAGCCTTGATGTACTCCTTTTCCTATTTGGAACCAGTCTGATGGGCTTCTCTTGTGGCTCAGCTGGTAAAGAATCCGCCTGCAATGAGGGAGACTTTGGCTCAATCCCTGGGTTGGGAAGATCCCCTGGAGAAGGGAAAGGTTACCCACTCCAGTATTCTGGCCTGGAGAATTCCATGGACTATACAGTTCATCAGGTCCCAAAGAGTCAGACACGACTGAACAACTTTCACATTGTCTTATTTTATTCAAATACCAGTCTGCTCCCTGTCTGTCTCTTATACACATCTAGATGTGTATAAGAGACAGACCTAGAACAGATATTAGAAGAATAAACTTGTCAAGCTTTTTAAGATTTCATCAGGTCCCAAAGAGTCAGACACGACTGAACAACTTTCACATTGTCTTATTTTATTCAAATACCAGTCTGCTCCCTGTGGTCCTGGAACACTCAAACAATAAAGCAGATATAGTCACATGTTAAAGACTGGTCTTCAAACATCACAGGTGATGATGCCACTCTTGCCCAGGATCTTGGCAACATAAAACCACATCCACAGCTCAGTGGCCACCAAGCCATTCAGCAGAGCTTTCTTAACTGTGAGCTGTTTGCCGTTACCAGTTCGAGCAATATGGACAGTTTGTTCCAAGCTCTGATTAGCTGTAGGGACCTCAGCAGGAGTTGGAGGAACCTGCTCAACTGTTTCAAAATATGGCCAGTTGGGGCTTTAAGTCACAGCAGCGTCGACCAATGGCAGGGTTTCTCGGCAAGGTTATGGGCAAACTGGGCCGCGGTTCTAGAATGGAGAATCCATTGCCCTGAATGGCTGGCTGAATTTTACCTGCCCGGAAGGCTATTTTTTTCTTGAAGAACCTACATACTGTTTTCCAAAGCAGCTGCACCAATTTACGTTCCCACCAACAGTGTACAAGCTTCCTTTTCTCTGCCTTTTCATCAATACTTTTGCCTTTTTTTTTTTTAATAGCCATCCTGACAGATGTGACATTTTGTCCTGAGAAACATAAACACTCCCTGTGGGTTAGTTTTCTCAGGCTCCCAAAGTGTTGGAAAGAGCAACTATATGGTCAGGAAGTGTCTACAGAAGGACTTATATCCTTTATTCAGAACTAAATATTTTGAATTGTGTTCACACAAGATGTTTGAGCAGATTTAAACAAATTTCATTATAGGAGTCGTAAAGCATCTCTAAGAGAGCACCTTCAGCTCTATTTTATGTTTTTTTGTCTTAACATTTATTTATTTATTTGACTCTGCCGAGTCTTAGCTGCAGCACGTGGGATCGTCCATCTTCATTTTGGCACATGGTATCTTTAATTGCGGCTTTCAAGCTCTTACTTGCGGCAGGTAGAATCTAGTTCCCCGACCAGGAATCCAAACCCAGTCTCCCTGCATTGGGAATGCAGTCTTAGCCACTGCACCACCAGGGAAGGGAAGTGAAGTGAAAGTCGCTCAGTCGTGTCCGACTCTTTGAGACCCCGTGGACTATACAGTCCATGGTATTCTCCAGGCCAGAATACTGGAGTGGGTAGCCATTCCCTTCTCCAGGGGATCTTCCTAACCCAGGGATCAAACTCAGGCAGATTCTTTACCAGCTGAGTCACAAGAGAAGCCCAGATGACCAGGGAAGCCCCCTCCAACTCTTAGCCTCAGTATTTGCTCCCTAAGCTAATTTTGTCTGCTTGGTTTTGGTGCAGGGAGCTCTGGAAGCAGTGGAAAAGCCTTCTTGGAGCTTGCCTTCTCGAGGGGTTTAAATGGGAGATTTAAACACAGCATTGTGTGTGAGATCAACTGCCAAACAACTTCAGTTCAGTTCAGTTGCTCAATCGGGTCCGACTCTTTGTGACCTCACGGACTGCAGCACGCCGGGCCTCCCTGTCTATCACCAGCTCCCGGAGTCTACTCAAACTCATGTCCATTGAGTCAGTGATACCATCCCATCATCTCATCCTCTGTTGTCTCCTTCTCCTTCCAGCTTCCATATTTTCCAGCATCAGGGTCTTTTCAAATGAGACAGTTCTTCACATCAGGTGGCCAAAGTATTGGAGATTCAGCTTCAGCATCAGTCCTTCCAAAGAATGTTCAGGACTGATTTCCTTTAGGATGGAAACTTTGAACCATCCAATAATTAAGTAGGGAAATGAGATCAACATTTGTCTAGAGAAATCGATACCTTCCCATATATAGACAAACACCAGTGAAATGAAAAGACCAGGGAAAAAATGGCTGATTTAAAGTATCAATAAGGGACTCCCCCAGTGGTCCAGTGGCTAACACTCTGTGCTCCCAATGCAAGGGGCCTGGGTTCCATCCCTGGTCAGGGAACTAGATTCCACACGCCACAACTGAAAGATCCTACGAGCCACACCTAAGACCCAGCACAGTCCGAGAAATATGTAAATATTAAAAAAAGAAAGAGAGGGAGCCTTTCCTGTGCTCTCTCCTGCTTCCTCATCTTAAAAAAAAAAAAAAAAAAAAAAATCAATGAAACACAGGGAGTTCCCTGCTGGCCTAGGATTTGCTTTCACTGCAGAGGCCCGAGTTCCATCCCTGGTCAGGGAACTAATGAGCTCCTGCAAGCCATGCAGTGCAGCCAAAATAAAAATAAAGTTAAAAAAAAAAAAGTAAAAAAGTAAAATGGGCTTTCCAGGTGGCACTAGTGGTAAAGAGCCCGCCTGCAATGCAAGAGACCTGGTTTGATCCCTGGGTCAGGAAGATCCCCTGGAGGAAGGCATGGCAACCCACTCCAGTATTCTTGCCTGGAGAATCCCGTGGACAGAGGATCCTGGTGGGTTAGACACGACGGAAGCAACTTAGGTCACGTAAAGAAAAAAAAAAAATCCACAAAACAGATGAAATATTAATATCTGGGAATAAACAGGACAAGAAATGTGCAAAACCTCCAGGAGGAAAACTTTGAAACTTTCCCAGGGGACATGAAACTGGAGACACAGTGTGTCCTTGGACAGGAAGGCTCAATGTCATGAAGATATCAGTTCTTCCCAAGGCAGCTTACAAATCTAACATGAGCCAAATAAAAACACCCAGAGGCATATTTTTTTCCTGGACCTAGACAAGCTGATTCTAAAGTTTATGTTAAAAATGTAAAGAAGAAGGAGAGCTGGGACAAGGCGGAGAAGGGAGAGCGATGGGGGAGGAACAGCCCCATCAGGGGTTCTAACTGCTGGGGAGCCTCGGGGAAGCAGCCCCTCCACGCCTTGCAAGGGCCAAGGAACAGGACCCTGCCACACGGAAACTCAGTACAAAACACATCCTCTCACTCTGCTGAAGGCTATGGGGCAGCCTAGAGGGGAGGGGAGTTTGGGGGAGAATGGTTACATGTATATGTATGTCTGAGTCCCTTTGCTGTTAACCTGGAAGGATCACAGCATTGTTAATGGGCTATACCCCCATATAAAATGTGTTGTTTTTTTTAATGCATTCTCTCAAATCTGAGAGCTGACAATGGCTCTTTTAATACGTGGTATCTGAGCAACTGGATAGCCATCTGGAAACAGAGATGGACCCAAACTCACTCTCACTGATCACAGCCTTCAAATGGATCAAAGACAAATACAAAAAAATTGAAAATAATGGATGAATTCTTTGCCCTCAGTAAGAACAAGAGTTGTGGGTGGGCACAGGGCTGAGCAGGAGTGGGACCCTGAATGAATTGCCAGCTGTGGGAGCCAGCAGTGAGTAACAATTAGCCCGAGCAATCCTCACTTTCTTTTTATTGACTTGTTTCTTGACCTGAGGCTTAGAAAGGTAACTTGACAAAGTTACCGACCTGGTGACTCACTCCCCAGACACAGGCGGTGACCTGCCTGAGGCCACCCCAGAATCTGGGTTCCTCACCGCGGCACCACTGCTCCCGGCTGTAGACAAGATCCACCGGCTGCTGAAGCAGGGCCCGGGGCTTGGAGGCGGCGGGCGGAGGGTGTCACAGGCCGGGTAAAGGAGCACTCCTGCGTCTGGGGCTGAGACAGTGTTCACTGGGCGCTGGTCAGGAAATGTTCTCAGAGCAGGGGTATGTAGGGTTGGGGGTAAGTGGACAAGCAGAGAGGAGAGACCTTGGGTTCAGATGAGAAAGATGGATGTTGGCAAAGCCAGGGATACTCAGAAAGGGCTCAGTGGGCCAAAGGGCCAGAGGACTGGCCGACTGTAAAAGGCTTTGAACACCGAGGCCATCATCAGTACCAGTCCCATTGTACTTCCTTTACCACAGGACCACCAGAGAAGTCTCCCATCACGCTTTAATGGTCTGTAAGACGCCCACAGATCCCTCAGGGCACCCTGGGGACAGGGCTCGCTTTCAAGCAGATGAATGAAGTGGTCAGAGGTGAAGGCCTCTGCCCAAGGCCACACAGCCTGGAACAAAGCCCTGATCTCCTACCTCCAAGCTCACTCTGTCCTCTCAGCACACGTGTGGGTCAGGAGGCTGCACTTCATCCTCTCAGCAACCTGGCAGCCGGGGAAGGTCTCTCGGCAGAAGGGGAAAGGCATGCTGGGGAGTCTGGGGACCATCAGGATGGGCTGGGAAAGACAGGGTGGGGGTCAGGGAGCCTGGGGAAGGATGGCCCTAGGGGCCAGCTCCTGGACGCACAGCTGCCCCCACGCCGGCAGCCCCGTCTGGATCCTGCCTCTCCGTCCCCGCCTCCTCTCCTTTGCTGCTTCCTCATCCAGGCGTCAGGACTTGGCTTTCCTCAGGGCTTCAGCCCGCATCCTGCCCTGGTCCCTCTCTGAGAGCAGGTGCGATCTCTCGCCCGGGGCGGGGACTTCAGGGCCACCTCACCTCTGAACCTGATCCGAGTCCCCTGCCCAGATCTGTCTCCGGAGCCAGAGGGGAACACCTTCTCGGCTCCAGATGTCTGGCTACAGGCACCTCACATGCAACTGTCTACCCTCCCTCCCCACCTCACCCCTGCTCCCTCTCAACCGACAGCAACCTCAGGGCCCCTGCTGCTCAAGAAGGATCCCCACGGTTATCACTCCCCTTCCTCTTCCTCGACCCCCCAACCCATCCTCCCACACGTGGCTCAGACCAACCAGCTTCTGGTGGCTCCCCCTGTGGCCCCTCCTGCTCACTGGGACAGCTGCTCACCCAAGGTCTCCTCCGTGGTCCCCGTTCTTCGCTGTTCCAGCCGGAAAAGACTGTCTGCTCCTTCAGGGCCTGTCCTTGTACATCCCGACACATGAATGTTCACAGTGCACCGTTCAGGACAGCTAGAGTGGACACAACCTGTATGCCTATGACTGCTGCCGTTTACTCGCTAAGCTGCGTTCGACTCTTTGTGACCCCACGGACTGTAGCCCCACCAGGCTCCTCTGTCCATGGGATTTCCCTGGCAAGAATACTAGAGTAGGTTGGCATTCCCTTTTCCAGGGGATCTTCCCGGCCCAGGGATCAAACCCTCCTCTCCCGCACAGCAGGTGAATTCTTTACCACTGTGCCACGTGAGATGCCCCACACCACTGTATGAATGGATAAAAAAGACGCGGTGTCTCCACACCAAAGCGTGTTAATGGCGGTAAGGAATGACATCCTGATTCGTCACCCCAGGGATGAGCCCTGGAAACATGACGCTGAGTGCAAGAAGCCCGCCACAAAAGACCACGCATTATATGATGTCACTTATGTCCAATGTCCAGAATAGGTAAATCCATAGAGACAGAAGGCAGATTAGCCGTTGCCAGGGCCTGGGAGGGGTTGGAGGAAAACAGCAAGTAACTGATCATAGATACATGGTTTCTTTGCGGGATGATGAAAAGTCCTAAAGTTGATTGCATCACCTGTGAATACTGCTAAACACTGTTGAACAGTCTACTTTATTAAAGGGCTCCCCCCGCTCCATTTTCATTTGTGGCCACATTCTGCACCATGTGGGATGTCAGTTCCCCCACTGGGGACCAAGCCCCCAGTCCCTGCATTGGAAGCCTCCGGATAGTCTACGTTAAGTGGGTGACTTGTGGGACTTCCCCAGCAGTCCAGTGGTTAGGACTCCAAGCTTCCATGTCAGGGGGCCTGGGTTGGATCCCTGGTCTGTGAACTAAGACCCCCACAATCTGCATGGCATGACCAAATAAATAGGTGACTTCCACATAGTGAACTGAATCTCGGGAAAGCTATCCTTGGAAAAACAAAAATCCCCAAACACCAACCTTCCAGAGTTGCCCACTTCCACCTCCTTCTAGTGGAGTCCTGCTTCATCCGGCTCCACCTGGGGACTTGGGTGGAGGGAGGGGTCTGTAACTCCCCAGCCCTAGTCTAAGAAGCCCCCAAAGAACCACACATTCCGTCAGTAAGCAAGCTCTCCATGCTATTCTGTGAAAAACAGGGCTCAGATGGAACCTGGAGAATTTGAAGGTCAATTCAGGTTCGCTGGTTCACTTGTTTGGGAAACCAAGATGTCCTGACTTGAAAGTCAGCTACTAGAGGGATGAGTGTTGAGCAAAGGCAGACACGGCGCCCATGACCCTTCTCCTTCCAACCTGCCCCCTGCCTGGGAGCGCTGGGCAGGCACTATCAATCACCGCCACCCCCTCCAGAATCAGGTCTCCATCGAGCTTCTGTTACAGACTCCCAGGGCACTGCTAAGAAGAGTGTCAGGAGGGCTGCTCAGAAGAGAACAGCGCGGAGCCCACTCAGCCAGCAGAGCTTTCGGTCGTCAAAGCCAGCTGAGCTGTCCCACGGCAGAGTCTCTCCCCAGAGGCACTCCCCGCCCAGGAGTGACAGACCCAGTGTGGAGGAGGGGGACACAGCCACCAAGAAACTTGTGACCGGACTAGTGCAAAAGCAGTCATTTTCCTATTAATTCTGAGGCTATTCTGAAGCCACAAGTCAAAAGGGGGCAAAAGAACCTGCAGGTTTTCACTCCAATGGCCCCGTTTTGGATCAGCTTTGGAGAAGCCAGCCTGGGTGGACCCTGAGCCCCTTGGCTCCCAGGCAGGCCGGCCACAAGCAAGGCGGTGTGCTGGGCTCCAAGGACACAAGGGAAACTCCTCAGGTTTGGTGGTGTTTTCTCTCTAAACAAGTCCTACTTCACCTCTTGTTGCCAGTGCTGTGGGTGGTGACAGGCTCAGGGTCACCCTGAAGAGGCCCACTGCGCCGCCGAGACTCCCTCCACACGGCTCCTTCTGTCCGTCTTTCCCTGATGAGGGGGGGCGGCGGGACGAGAATCAGGCCAGCCACTCTAGGTCCTAAGTACTAGATCTGGGCTGGTTTTCAAAGTGTGGCTGTGCCTTCTGTCAGAACCATCAGGCATGCCCGCGGGTGCCCTCCGCCCTAATGGCGGAGCTGAGGGTGGGGCCTCCGACTCGACACTAGGAACCTGCTCCCAGGGATTCTGATCAACATGACATGGGCATCACTCTTCCCGGAGCCCAAGAGACCCACGTGGTCCCCCAGAGTGAGCTGAGTCGGAAATAAGCACAAGCACCCCCAGTCCCTGACAGTCTTTAGGTTTTTTACTTTAAGGCAAAGGAGTCAAAAAAAAGGGAAAAAATATATAGTGAAGAATTCATTGTATGTTTATTATTCACAGTTAATCACTACCTACCAAATGCTATCCGCAGAGTTAAAGGATTAAGTACATAGGTCTTTTTAAACACTGATTTTCTTTTAAATATATACACACAAAACTTAGTTCTGCAAGGCTGCATGATATACACCAATTCCAAAATAAAACAATCAAATGGTCCAGGTGCAGAATGCCAGAGATTCCTTGTATTATCAGGAGAGAAGTGAATGGAGAGTGGCGGATGCTCTGTCCAGGGCAGTGCCTCCTGGGCCCCAGGCGCTCCGGGCCGAGCCTGGTCCACGACCAGAGTCCAGCAGAGATGCTGACTGACCACTTCAGGAGCTGAAGGCCACCACCAACTCCCAGCGGCTCTGTGTCTGTTGTGGGAACGGGGCGGGTGGGGAGTGGATGCTCACGGTGCATCACCACGAGGGACAAGAAGTCAGCAGGAGGCGGACGGACAGAGCTCTGCCACGGACTCGGCCTTCCTATTCCAACCTTCCTTCCACCTGCCCCTGCGTCAGAGACACTTCCTTCTCGGGGGGCCAGGTGGAGTAGCTACGAACACAGCCCGCTGTGAATGCAGAAACGAAAAACCCCCCCAGCTGCTTCCCAAACGCGGCCTGAAGCTCACCTGGGCGGGTCAGGCAGGGGACACAACAGTTGAGAGCCATGAACAGATACCCCCAGCTTTCAGAGCAAGGAAGATGAAGTGAAAATGCTCGCTTTCTCCCCGTGTAAAACATGGTAGAACCTGATACAGTTTAAACTCCTTGGACTTTCCTGCACTTGAAACTGGCTGGCTCCAGAGACTGGTTGCTGTGGCTGTCTGGGACTAAGGAGGGGACAGATAACACCCGAAACTGCAAGGTCAAGGACCCAGCCCCCCCCGCCGCCCCCACAGCCAGATGCAGTCAGACGTAGGGAGGCAGTAACCTGGTTCCACTGTGCCCTGGCTCCCTTAACCTCCAGGGGCTACAAATGTTAAAGCTGAACCTTAAAGGCTCTGGCTGCCCACAAGCAGGACGCCCACATCCTCCTCTCGCTTGTCTCCTCTTCTCTACCCTGTCCTCCCCTCCCCGGGGGGAAACTATTTACACAGAGTAGGAGACTAATTGGCTGACTGTCTTTAACTTATTTTTAAAACAAAACAAACAAGAAAAAGAAAACACCACTCAGAAGCAACCCTCGAAATAAGGCAGAAGGCACTATGAAAAACAGCATGCTCAGAACACCACTTGAAAGGGAAATGGATATAGAAAAGACACAGGTTTGGGGCCTGGCTCACAGGAAGCCCTGGGGGTCACCAACCACTCCTGTCACCCCCACTCACGCCCTCCCTCCTCTAGCAGAAGGTGAAGGGCCGGGGCCGCCTGCTCCTGTGTGTATATAAAACGCAGAACACAGGAGCGGCTGTTCTGTCTTCCCAACTAAAACAGACATTTTGCATAGAGAAAATATCAGCCCACGTGGTTTCTTTTCTTTTATTATTGGCATCAGCTAGGACTATATGTGGCAGTAAATGTCATGCATTGATGGACAGAAGAGGAAAAAGGATGAAAAAGGACAGAGGAGGAGGAACAGGAGCAGCAGTGAAAATCTGTAATAAAAACTCTTTTCTTAATTTATAGGTAAGTTTTGGCATTGTTATATCCAACTCCCCCTCCCACCCTTCCCACCCCCCCGAGTTCCAACCAAAGTGAGCCGGTCACCAGGTGACCTGGCCAGGTGTTCTGAGCTCCCTCACAGGCTGCTGACAGAGGCAGCTCGTGGGTTTAATTCTTTTGTGTGTGTTTAAAATTTTTCGCTTTCTTTAAATAATCTCTTGACTCTTAGACGTTCCGGTTCACGGGGGTGACGTAATTGCGTGGGAACATGCCGGTCTGCCCGTGGCAAGCCCCTTTCCACCAGTTGGGGTCTGAGTTATCCATGACGTGGATAAAGTCTCCCCGACGGAATCCCAGCTCTCCATCCTCCTGGGGGTCAAAGTCANTTTTCGCTTTCTTTAAATAATCTCTTGACTCTTAGACGTTCCGGTTCACGGGGGTGACGTAATTGCGTGGGAACATGCCGGTCTGCCCGTGGCAAGCCCCTTTCCACCAGTTGGGGTCTGAGTTATCCATGACGTGGATAAAGTCTCCCCGACGGAATCCCAGCTCTCCATCCTCCTGGGGGTCAAAGTCAAAGAGGGCCTGGACGTATGTCGGCTGCTGCAGAAGAGGGCAGGGAGAAAACACACATTGCACCCTTGACTGTGGCCAGCCCCCTGGAAGCGGGCCAGTGACGGGGAAACCAATGCGGGCAGCCTTTGCACACCTTCTGAAACAACCCCTCCACAAATTCTTACGGAGTTTACTCCGGGGTGGTGGTGGGGGGGCGTCATGTAATCTTTCACCAATGATGGAAACCACTGCAGGGTCCCCACTGCGGGGGCCAGCCTCGCCCCAGCATCCAGCAGCAGGTACTGCTTCAGGAAAGAACTGCAGAAGCAGGCCCTGGAGCTTTGCTTACAATCCCAGATGAGGAAATGTTCCGTTCCCATCACTCTGTCACTGAGGAAAAGTCCAAAGGGTAAGGCTTGTACACAACAGGCTGGTGCTGACCAGTATGTGAGGTGTAGGATTTTAGCCATGAGTGTGGACCCCACCCCCTTACAGGGGTGACTTTCCTCACAGTCTACTTCCAGGCAAAGTGTGTGTGAGGGTGTGTTAAAGACCCTGGTCCTGGAGACACAGGGGAACTTCTGCAGCACACTGCTTCACAGAAGCAGACCCTGGGAAATGCAAAACTCTGCTTCAAATCCAAATCAACATGAGTTATTAATGAGCATAGAAAGCCCTGAAGTAACCCTCCAAAAAAACCACACAAAACACACACCTGCTCGCCGACGGAGCTATTCTTAACTGCTTAAGAATGATCCCAAGCTCTCTTCTGAGGCTTACCTGTGGCACCTGCTCTATGTCCCGGAGAAATATCTGCTGGTTTCTGGAGACGGATGTAGATCTGTGGTAATCTACCAGCTCATTCAAAGAGTTGAACTTGACCACCCAGAGGAAGTACTTCCCAGCCCCGTCTCGGAGCACCTTGAAGTGCTGCACGTCGCTTCCGAACCTGGGCAGAGGGCAGAGGGCGCCCGTGAGGCACGCCGGAGGGCGCTGCCTGGCCCCCCAGGGGCCACCTGCCTGGCAAGCAGGGCCCCTGGAGACCTGCTGTCTCGGCCACGCCCTCCCGGGCTGAGGAGACCAGGACCACAGCACAACTTGACTCCCTCGTGGGTGGAGAGTGCCCTGAGACCCTCCATCAGGATGATGACTGCCAGCGACAACAGGAAGAATCCTCGCCAGACAGGAAGCCCTATTAACCTAATTCTGAAGACATTTGTTAAAAAAAAAAAAAAAAAAAAGCCCCAACCTACAGAATGCTTCTACATGCCGTGGACTGTGCCAAATGAAAAAAAAAAGAACTGAAATCCTGGGTGACGTCTGCAGACTACAAAAGGTAGGATAAGAAATGAGGTTGAGAAAAGGAGGGATTGGACACACTACAAACAATTCTTCTGTAACTGGGAAGAATTTAAAGTTGTGTTTTCTAATCAGGGATTTTAGTTCTACACATGATGAAAAGGTCTCAGAAGAAAAGGACATGTAGGGACAATAAATAAAGTCCCAGGCACCTCCTCACCCCCCAAAGGCTTCTCTACCACCTGGAGAAATGACAAATGGTCTCTTTACAATGGCCCAGAAAAACAGCACGATCTGGTTGAGTGGGAATGGCCCACAACCATCATGCTCTCTGCCTTGAACATCAGCTCAAGCAAGGCCCCACCTGTCCTGCTCTCTGCTGAGTCCTCAAGGTCCCCACTGGCATCCAAAGATGCTCTATGAAGATCTGTTAAATGAACAAATGGGGGCCTCGTCCTCCCATCATCCGTGTTAAAGCAAAAATATTTCTTAAAACCAACCCAGCAGGTGGCAGCACTGAGCTTGAAGGCAGTCACGGAGTACAGGTGCAAAGAGCTTAGAAACTGCACTCCTAGTTCATGAGAAAAAAGGTGGATGAGCAAGAAAGCTTTATTGAAGAAGGACATATTTAAGCAGCACTTCTGGGCTCAGGGAAGCCCTCTACTGCTGTGCATAGCACGTGGCTTCTGAAAGGGGTACAGGGTCCCTGATGGGGTGAGCTGCTAACGACAGGAGTCTTTCCACCACAGATGCCCAACACCTTGAAAACTTGAGCCTATGGATTCTTGAACCTCCTTGGCTCGGGAGCTTGTGTTATTAAGAGGTGGCTATGACACCTGTTTCAAATTTTACTTCTAAAGCAAGGGAAACGTAAGCTCTTTAAAGATTTTATTTGATAAAATGGGAGCTTTCCGGCAGCCACCTGGTGAGCATGGGCAGGGATCACGGTCATCAGACAACCAAATGTGAACTGCCAGGGGCTTGTGGGCACCAGTCAAGGATTAACTGCCTGTACCTCGTCTTCCACAGTTGGGTTTATCCCTGGGTCTGTGTAAGGCGTAAGGAAGAGGAGGAAACGCAAGTTAATAAGATGCATAAAAACCCTTCCACCTCAAGGTGCTTCTCGCCCTCGTTTGCATGTGTTTAGTCAGGCACGTCAGAAAGCCACTGTTCTGCGCGTGTGGGAGTGAGGGGCACACGGGAAACCTCTGTCCCTTCCCCAGTGAACATAAATTCTGCTCTTTAGAAAAGTGAGGCCTATAAGAAGAAAAGGGAAAAGCCACTGCTAGAAGAGGAACCTGATCATTAGAGGGCTGGATTGTTTCATGATGGGACTCAAACCAAACTATACTGGAAATGTAGCTGAGAATACTGACAACGTTCCCTGAAACCACCTCCCACATCTTCACAGAGAAAAGGAACACAAAAATTTTTCGATTTAAACCTACAGTAAAAAAAAAAAAACCAACACTTTAACCGCACATTTGGTCCTAAAATGAAACAAGATATTGAGGTGATTTCTGAAACTGAAAAATCTTTATCATTCGTAAATGGCAAATAAACTGTTTTACAGTCTTCATTTTAAATGTATATTAAAGTGACCTGAGTTTTAATTTAATCAGCCCTTCATCACATAAATGATGAGGTGATCAGTAAGACTTCTGGTGTGGGAGTGGGGGTAAGGGCAGGTTTCCTGTAATATGAACTAGAAATTGACAGAGTCAAAACACATATGGAAAGGACAACTGGAGTCAAAATCCTTATGCCGTGGGTAGGGAGTGATTAGCTGAGAATTCTCAAAGTTCCAGTTTATATTCTCCATGATCCCCACGGTGGTATGACTCCCTGCCTTCCCCCACTGCAGATCAGCTCCCTTCCACATTTAAATTTACCCCCGGGAAAAGCAAAAAGCCCCCAAACTCCTGTGGTCGCTTTTTGCTGATGCTGGTACTTTGGCTGGACACCTGGAAAAGGTGCACGAGGCAGCTGACCTGATGACCAGCTGCTGTCAGAGAGGGTGGCGGGGAGCACTGCGGGCTGGTGGGGGCAGGGAGCACAGCCGAGCGCTTCCTCTCTGACGCTCAGCTGCTCGGCAACTGAAGACGGTATCCACTGCTGCTGCTGCTGCTGCTGAGTCACTTCAGTCGTGTCCGACTCTGTGCGACCCCACAGACAGAAGCCCACCAGGCTCCCCCGTCCCTGGGATTCTCCAGGCAAGAACACTGGAGTGGGTTGCCATTGCCTTCTCCAATGCGTGAAAGTGAAAAGTGACAGTGAAGTTGCTCAGTCATGTCCAACCCTCAGAGACCCCATGGACTGCAGCCTTCCAGGCTCCTCCGCCCATGGGATTTTCCAGGCAAGAGTACGGTCTCCACACGGGCACCTAAATCCAGTGCTGCGAGAGACAAATTTTAAGAGGAGCCAGAAATGAGGATTTTAATATACAGTTTTCTGACTTAAAACAGGCTGTTTAGATGAAACCTCTCCTAGGTTGCAACCTTCAGTGTATGGAGCCAGACACCTGGCCCCTGGCTTCACAAGGTCCATCAGCTGGAGACAGGATTCCAGGCAGTCAGAGCAGGAAATACTTACTTGACGGAGAGGGAGAAATCCCCAGGAGCACTCTCGCTCTCTCGGATAAGAAAGGCCCCATCATGCCGCTGTTTGCTGAGCATTTCTTCTGCCTTGGCTCTGGGGATTTTGCCAAAAAACCACCTAAGGAAGGAAGGCAAGCCAGTCAACATCTGCTTCCCCACAAAGAAAACGGGATGTCCAGCCTCCCAAACGTAACAGCACACTCCTCGCCAAGGGAAGAGCTTCCCTCTCAGCCCTCCTGTCGGCACACGCCCGTCCCGGCTTGCGAGGGGTACTGTCTCCTCCCTTCCCCACTCTCCAGAAAGTGACTCATAAGACACGATCATGGGCCACTCTTTCTACAGAGGAAGGCACTTAAAGATGGGCCTCCTGAGCCAAAGCGCAGTGGGCCCCCGGCTGACTCATCAGCAAGGCACCGGGGGAAAGCCCAGATCTATTGACTGGAGCACAGAATGAACCATTTAAGGTGAGACAGGCCTTCCTGCAGCCACTTGATAAGGCAGCAGCCTCTACAGTGGGATGAAGAGAGGGCGGGGCAGGAAAGCTGGGAGGCCCAGAAGCTGGGCCACTTCTAAGGATACCAAGGGGAGAGGCTTGGGCTGGGAGGGAGCAGCCCTGGCAGGCAGCTGTGGCTGACGCTCCTCTCAAGGCCTCTCTCTGCCGTCACGGCTCAGAGGTTGGTTTTCAGGAATCACCAGGAATACTATGGTCTACCCGGTGCAGAGCTAGCTCGTTGCATCTGGAGCAAGTTACAGAGTCTCCTCTCCCAGTGCTGATTTACTGGGGTCACAAGAAAAAGTGGGTGAAATCATGGAAAAGGGCAGGAGCGGCTGGTGCAGGCAGGAGGGGCTGGTGCAGGCAGGAGGAAGAGGAGAAATCTCTGAAACAGCTTCAGCTCACAGGCGCCTCATTTCTCACAGGAAAGCCACAAAGAATTAGGACAGATGACTGTGAAAACAAGGTTCTCTCTGCAGAGCTGTCTTTACTGTTGTTATTTAACAAAAAGCAATTGACACCACTTGTAGCTGATAAAGACCTACTTGCCTCATCTAACATGCATTAAATGTGCAAACTAGAATAACACAGGTAGCAGAGCGTCCTTTAAAGCTATCCATCTAACACGTATCTATCTTACTTGTAAGTGACTGCATGCAAGATGTCTCTGAAATAACTGTCATTACTGTCCAGTTGCTAAGTCACGCCTGATTCTCTGCAACCCCATGGACTGCAGCACGCCAGGGTTCCCTGTCTGCCACTATCTCCCGGAGTCTGCTCAAATTCATGTCCATTGAGTTGGCGATGCTGTTTAACCACCTCATCCTCCGCCATCCTCTTCTCCTTACGCCTTCAATCTGAAATAATACACTCTGCTAAAATTCAAAGAGAATGATGGGGGCTGCTGGGAAGGGTGCATTCAGAAGCTGCCGTTAGTGACTTTAAACAGGCCTGAAGTCTGCAGCCCTGTGTCCACCTCACTGGAGGCAACGCACTGCCAAGCTGCTGGGGAGCTGGCACCACCTATCTTCCTGTGCCTACAAAGAACTTGAGGGTGAGTCCTCCAGGGCCTGGAAGGAAGGCCACATCAGAGAAATCGGGCAGTCACACAGCAGAATGACAGCAGCCAGGAAAGGACAGCTCCCAGTGCTGCGACCTCGTAGGTACTTTCTGGTTTGGTCTGTGCTCCTGGGTAGACAGCGCACACGCCCTCGGCAGTTCTTGGGCTAAGAGGTAGGCGGAGTGAAGCTCAACTCTTTCCTCATAGACTGCCAGCCATCTTCCCACCAGGCAGGCATTTTCCTTTCTGTCTTCCTTTGTTAAGGTGTAAGTAATGGATCTAAATTAAAATAGCTTAGATGTGCGTGAAATAAAAATAAAAAGCAAGACTTTTCTCCCAAACTACCCAGAGGCAGTGATTGTTGGCAGGTAGGTGTGTGTGTGTTTAGATCTTCCCCTTATGGTGCACAGCGGTACAGATACAGAGGAAGTATTTTTTTGCTCCCAGCTTGAAATTAACTAATTTTTATTTTCAACTTAAAAAAAAATGCTGTAGTGATGCAAAGTACTGACTGGAATTTTTACAAAGTAAACACACTCTTATTATAAGCACCCCGACTGAAAGACAGAAAATTAGTTGCGGAGTTTGGTGTCTGCTCCTATTTTCACTAAACACCCCCGCAACCCCCACCAAGAGAAAGGATGTCTCACAATAGAAGGGATATGATGCTACGTGAGGAACAGCTGTCACTCTCAGTTAAAACATTTAATACCATGTACACTTCCTTAGCATTTCACATTATTTATAACTAACTTCTTTCAATGGTGATATTTGGGCTTTCCAGGTGGCTCAGTGGTAAAGAATCTATTTGCCAATGCAGGACACACACACAGGAGACTTGCGTTCAGTCCCTGGATCAGGAAGATCCCCTGGAGGAGGAAATGGCAACCCACTCCAGTATTCCTGCCTGAAAAATTCCATGGACTGAGGAGCCTGGAGGGCTATAGTCCATGGGTCACAAAGAGTCGGACATGACTGAGCATGCATGCAGTGAAAGGTAATATTTATGTGGAATTATATGGCTATGGTCAGACTGTTTAAACTTTTTAAAAAATATGGGTTTATGCTATGATACCATGAGAAGCAGCAGCTTATTTCCAAATCAAGTCTATATTACATCCCATAGGCACACATCCACAGGCATTTAATGTGAAGAGCATATATTTGGATCCACCCCAGTATATACAACTCATGCTGCAACACTAATGCCAACAATCATTTCGCAGTCTGTGTTTAATTTGTTAGCTCAAACGCTGTATTAGGTCATACTCCATTTTAAACTTCCCTTTTCCTCCCTAACGAAAACTTTAAAAGGGGGGAGAGAGGGGACGGGGAGGGAGGGTGTTCCATGCCTCCCACAGCTCTGAAGCCAACTCTGACCCTGTGCTGCTGGGCATCCATTCACAGAGCAGCTCTAACTCCTGAAACAGGCCTAAGAGGCCAACCACACCCCCAGGTTCAGGGTCGTGGTCTTTTCTGTACTATGCTTTCTTTTTTCAGAGCTCGGATGGATGAGCATTGCTTGCCTTCCAGTCAGTCTGGGAAGGAAGCACCACGGGGCCTGGACTCGATGCTTCCTGATCAATTATTATTCCGAAATTCCCTACAGTGGGGAGACAGGAGCAGGCATGAGAGTGGTTTTTTCAATCATCAGGCCAGTAACTGCAGCTATCCAAGGAGGATGGCCTTTTCCTATGTTTTCAACAGTCAGATCTGAAATGCCTAAGTCACCTGAAACAATCTGAAGAAAAAGATTTAGAGCCGCAGACAGTTTATTTAATATAAAAAATTACAGCCTGCTGTTCTGCCGAATTTCCCTTCAGCCTGGAAATATGAAAATGAAAGGGAACTTAAGTTGATTTTGTTATCACTGGATCTACTGCTGAAGTCAGCAAACTATGTATGACACTTGGCCTAAATCTATCTGAGCCTGGTATGACTTACTAAGACTATTTAAAAAATTTTAAGGGTTATTTAAAAAATTCAAACAAAGACAAATACGTGACATGACAGAGACTGCACATGGCCCTAAGGCTTAAAATATTTATTATCCAGCCCTTTACAGAAAAGCTTGAGCAAATCCTGGATCTCCTGAGGCAGGACTGCAGGAGCAGACGTGCACATTTTCGGCTTGCGTGGACCAAGAGGTAGGAAGCCCTGTATGACTCCCAGTGACCACTCCCCAAGTGCTTTTCCTGAGGGGTGTATTCTGTGATGCAGTCCGTGAAAAGCCCACACAGTCCCCAAAGCAACTATGGAACCTAAGCGGCCACAAGAATGCAGAAGTGTGCTTAGTACACGTCCCAGGAATCTGTCATGATCTGCCTGTCTTTGGGAGTATCTTGGACAGCACTACTTGCACCAACATTTTAGTAACCCAGGCATCAGTTCAGTTGCTCAGTCGTGTCCGACTCTTTGCGACCTCATGAATCACAGCACGCCGGGCCTCCCTGTCCATCACCAACCCCCGGAATCCAACCAAACCCATGTTCACTGTGTCGGTGATGCCATCCAGCTATCTCATCCTGTTGTCCCCTTCTCCTCCTGCCCCTAATCTTTCCTAGCATCAGGGTCTTTGCATGGCTAAATGTTCAGTTCAGTTCAGTCACTCAGTCATGTTAAAATGTTAAATGTTAATGGCTAAATGCTAAAACTTGCCAGTCTAATGTTACAGGGACCTCAAATGAGGGACGTTATCAGTCCATTGACAAGGGGCCAGGAATCTCTTCCATGGAACGCCTCTGAGTATTTAGTATTTTGGCTTTTATTGTCATGGACAAATTGGTCCCAGCCTTTCTGCAAGCATTTGGGTCTGAGTATCAATTCAAAACTACTTACTGAGCTACTATGTGCAGAAGCAAGGCATGAGTTGCAAGGGAGTATAAAAGCAGAAGACAAAAATTCCCCAAGGAATCTAGTATCTTTTTAGGGGAAGTGGGGAGAAATCAATCTCATATAGCTATAAAGATCCAAGACAGTCCAAGTTTCAAACAAAAAACTAGAAAAACGTCCTTTACAAATCAGACTGTTTTTCTCCTTGTAAATCATTCCATGAAACATTTAGTGAGCCATCAAAAGGTGCTGGGTTTTTTTTTTTTTTTTTGAAGCATAAGCAGTTTCCTTGAAGACCCCACAGATGCTTCATTCTGTATAGTTCTGTATCTATACAGAATAGACATTAATGGGTTTCTTCCCATTGCCAAACTGAAGGGTAACCCACCCCTCACTCTCCAGTGATCTTCCTGGAAGTGATCTCTCAGAGAACTTCCTATTCATTGTGGAGCCGTTTTCTTATACCATAATTTAACTACAGAGCCTAACTTCCCAGTACCAAGGTCGGTCTCTACACATAATGAGAACTGTGTAAGAGTTCAGTGACCAGAACCTGAACCTGACAGACGGTTAAGGGGGAAGCTCCGGAGTCATCTGTTTTATGAAAGGCAAAGCATCATCTTAGAGCTGATTCGGTTCGTAAGGGTGCATTTAAGTCCCTTCACTTGCTGGAAAAAGGGGTACATCTGTGGGGAGAAACTCACATTGCTCTATAGTTTTCTACAGTTAGTCTTTTACAACGAGAACTATATTCATACATCAGGAGCTTAGGATGTACACACACTACTGTATGTAAGACAGATAACCAATGAGGACCTACAGTATAACACAGGGAACTCTACTCAATATTCTGTGATAACCTTTATGAAAAATGAATCTAAAAACTAACACAATATTGTAACTCAACTACACTCCAATAAACTAAAATATTTAAAAAGAGAACTATATTCATAAATTAGTGGTTTTAAAATGGAAAAACTGGAAGCTTCTCAATTTGCAGGATAGAGGGGAAAGCGCTGTGCCGCGGTCAAGGCCCTTGTGCGCTCTATGGCACCGGGGTAAGATGACGTGAGGTCTGTGTAAGACAAGCAGAGGTTAAGATCTTTACTCCAGTATCTGGGGGAAGAGAAGCGCCAGGGACACAGCACCACAGTGACGGTGAGGGGAAAGGGCAAACGGGCTGCTACTGGAGGCGGGGCCGCCGCCTAAGAGTCTTTACCATTCTGTTGCTCAAACAAGCAGGAAACATCTACCACTTCTGTCTCAGTGGCATTCTAATCTGAGCACTGAAAGCCTCCATTCTCCCTGACATACAAGAAAACGACTGTGTCTGAGGCAGGAGCAGAGAGGATGCAAGATGCAGGAGAGAAGGGTGGGAGGGAAGTGGCCTGTAAGGGCTCCCAGGACCCCACCCTGTCACAAAGCAACATAAAAGGTTCTGGAGTTAAAAACAAAAATTTCCCCACTGTTCTCAGCAGCCTGTTGTTTTCTCTGAAGTGGGAACACTCAAATGGAGGCTAGGGCAGTGATTATAGTAACACTGACCGAGATCCAATTACAGGCCCAATACTGTGCTCTGGTAGTATCAAGATTATTAAGACATAGTCCCACAGGAAAATCAAACATACCAATACAAAACCATGTGACAAGTACCTCTTCTAAAAACTCAAAAAGCACAGAATCTGGCATTTTTTGCAAAATGCAAAACACATCTGGCACCAAGGGTTTCACAGAAGACTAATTACGGACCTAACTTTTCTCATCTGCAGATCACTGACAAGCATCACTGAAAACACGGACCATTACTGACTATTATGCTCCCCTTATATGTTCTTACGAACATGGAAGATCAACGTGCTCTGTTAACTCCCTGGGAAAACAGAGTAAAAAGCTTGACATCCGTCCCAATGATCTCAATTTTAGAGACAAGCAGGCGTGTCTGACCCTGGATGGTCAAGCAGAGCCCAACTTACGGATGTGGTTTCATTTCTATGTAGTTCTTGGGGATGAAGCCGTCTTTTCCATTGAGCTCTGCCTTGTACCAGTTCTGATCACATTCTTCATTCAAAACCTGAAAAAGAATTCAAACAAGGAGAGAAAACAGTCACTTCCCTTTCACTCTTGGGTGGGAAGCCATGAGGGTGATTATGGTGCCTTTTGGGTTTGTTTTTAAAAGGTGTTCTTTTGGACTATGATCACATGGACACCGAACTTGTGATTTCCAACAAGCCGAGTTATGGCAACTTAAAAAGAGAAGTTGTCGTCTCTGGAAATGAGAAGTTCAGACTCCTAGAAATCTAGCATTAATGCCTCAGCAGAAAAGGAAAGGGAGGGAGAAATAAAAGGTGAGTTTCTGTGAGGAGATTCTGGAGCACAGCTGACCAGAGAATGAAGGGACAGGGAAGGTGCAACTGCACAGGTGGGTGGCAACAGAGTACGACGAGGCCCTGTTCAGGGGTCTTCTAGCAGATTTCCATCACGAGACCCCACCTGGGACTCTCCCCATACTGTCTCTGGGTTACCCCAAGTGTGGGTCAGCCACGGCACGCCGCCACCTGCAGGCACCACTACGTGCCCTTGTACGCAAAAAACGTATTTTAATGAAGAAACACGGCAAGTCTTACTTCACTTATCCTCAAGGGCAGTTAGAGAATGCTCAAAGCACACCAACCAGCCTAATTAGGGGAAAGACCCAGAGGCCATACAACTGAGCCACTGCATTCTACAAAGTGAAAACAGACCTAGAATTGTGACGTAATCCAAGGTTACGAGCTAGCGAAGACGACATAGATTTTCAGAACTCAAAGGAAGGTGCTCTCCAATACTGACTTATATGGACAGGTCAGGCCAAGATACCGTCATCTGCAGAATACTAAAAGAAGCAGAATAGAGCTAGGCACAGTATAAAATCCACCCTCTGAATACCAGATTTCTAACAAAAGGCAAAGGGTATAAGGCATTAAAAAAAAAAACTACTAACTTAAAAAAAGAAACTGAAATGTGAGGCCAACTCCACAACACTAACACAGGAAAATGTTGATGAGCTGACTAGTACGGTGGTAGCTAATCTAGCCTACGGAGCAAAATTCTAAAAGGAAGCTGGTAAAATTCTTTAAAAACTATTTATTCATGACACTCAACAATGCTGGGCTCACTGCCAATTTACAACCTGGGCTGCTTGGTGTACGTGTCGTGCTGGCGTTTCAGAGTGAGGTACACCTTTGGAAAGGACAGACGAGGCTGAGAGATACCAGCAAGCAGTGAAGCTGCACTAAAGATGCCTCCCAGCAACTTCACTTCTGAAAGGAGGCTACAACGGAGGAGTCTTACAAAGCTGGTGCCTACTGGTGATGCTGCCTAACCTGAAGTCCTCAGAGTCAGTCACTGAGCTGAAGTGTGCACAAGCCAAGGCAGCAAATCTTGCAAGGGCTAATGTATGGGATAGCTGAAAGAAAAAAAGAAAAACCAGCTACTGGTAAATCCCATCAGACTCAGATGAAAACCTTTTTCTTTCCATATTTTCCCTTAAATTTTCAAAAACTGTACTGTGAACAGAGAAGTCATTCTGTTGCTAGGCAAGTATAAAGCGCACGCACACTCGCACACCAAGGACAACAGCTGGAGAGAGAGGGGCTCCTGAGGCGCTCCCTGCCACAATGACATCAGTGCGTAGCCTTGAGCACCACGACTAATCCACCCGGATCCCAGAAGATTCCAGAGCAGGAGAGCACCAGAGCAGAGGAGCTTCAGGCCAGGATTCTCGTGTCTACCAAATAGAAGGGCCGGGAGAAAAATGCGGTCTAGTAATTATCTCATAAAGCATCATGGCCTGTTTGGACCTAAAAACATTGTAAGGTAAAAAAGGACAGTTCCCCAGATTTGGCCCCACCTTTAGAATACGGTTTTCTGCAGAACAAAATTAATACTTGTTGTTTAGTATGCTCTTCTTCCAAGAAGGTAGGGAAATATGGAACTAATACGTTGAGATCATCATCATTACTTTGGCTGCGTGGCTTGTGAAATCTCAGTTCCCCAACCAGTGATGAACCTGGCCTCGGCAGTGAAAGCCCAGGATCCCAACCCCTGGACCACCAGGGAACTTCCCAACACTTAGATTATTTTTCATGTACTGTTTGAATATGGGAGGCTAAAATTTTAGTTCTCTGGAACATTCTAGTATCCAGAATACTGCTTTGCCAGAAAGCCACGGTGCTGCTGCGGGGTGCTTCTAAAGCTCTGCTGCTGCTGCTAAGTCACTTCAGTCGTGTCCGACTCTGTGTGACCCCATAGACGGCAGCCCACCAGGCTCCCCTGTCCCTGGGATTCTCCAGGCAAGAACACTGGAGTGGGTTGCCATTTCCTTCTCCAATGCATGAAAGAGAAAAGTGAAAGTGAAGTCGCTCAGTCTGTCCGACTGTTAGTGACCCCATGGACTGCAGCCCACCAGGCTACCCCGTCCATTGGATTTTCCAGGCAAGAGTACTGGGGTGGGGTGCCATTGCCTTCCCCGTCTAAAGCTCTATACACGATAAATTCAGCGCAGACTGGTTCTGCAGGAGAAAGGGCCCTGCTAAGCCAGGGCCACGGAGAGTGAGGACCAAAGCTGCCACCCAGCAGGCCAGCAGCTTTCACAACTCAAACCAGGAAAGCCCAGATGGCATAATGTGAGAGCTGAAAGGAAGTTTAAATGCTTGAGAGAGTGAAGGGCATAAACTGACACAAGTGAGTCTAAAGCAGAGCTGAGAAGGGCACCAGGACCAGAGGGATCTGTGCCTACAGAGAACGTGCTGGATGTGCTGTGGCTTTAGATGAAGTTCCCGCTCTCCCCAAGTGACCTGCTCAAGCCCAGGCAGAGTTCTGAGAAGGAGCAGACTGCTCCTATCACCACTTCCCCAAAACACAGGCAACTCACCCTTCACTCATTCATGACCTCTTAACAAAAGAGATGATTGAGTTCAACCACCACATTTTCATTCTGGTTTGAAAATTCCAAGGAATGTTTTTAGCTGTTACCCCACAGCTGCATGTTCTATGCCAACCCCCATATTCCCTCGAGTGATGACTCTGTGGCCATCAAAACACTTTGGTTTAACGGAAGCAGACTGATCAAGAGATGAGATTGTGAGAGGAGGAAGAGACAAGTCTTAGTGAAGATTTCATTTGTTCTTCTGGTTGCAAAAAGACTGAAAGTAAGATCACAGTCACAACAGGAAGAAAACTGAAAGATAAGGAATGGTCTGAGGTTTGCAGACGAGAATTAAAACTATTGCAATCTGTTCCATGGAAGGAACACAATGGCTGCTTTTGAGCTGTAGCTAAAGCTAAATTTCTCAACCTGCAAGCTGATAAACCTGGGTATATTCAGCCTGTGAAAATTCACTGAACTGTGTACTTATGATATATTATTTTTCTATATGTATATCATACTTCAACTGTAAGAAATATTTCGGTCAAGAGAACAGTAATATTATAGTCCAATTTACTTGTAAGCAACACATACCAGGGCTTCATTCACCTCCAGGACAAACTTTTCACACCAAAAATACACAGGGGTGCAGAAAAGAACACAGTGAGGCTTCAGAAACCCCTGCCATGACAGCCTGACATCACTAACCTGTGAAAAAATTTAATTCCCGGAAATAAGAACTTTCTGCACAAATGATAACTCAGAGGATTCCACAGGTTATACTTCTGTATATATATATGTTTTATTGGAGTATAATTGCTTTACAGTGTTGGTAGTTCTGTTGTACAAAGTGAATCAGCTATATGGATACATATATCCCCTCCCTCTTAAACCCCCCACCCCTTCTATATTAGATAATTTTGATAACATCACTGTTTCCCCCACCCCACCCCCAATCTGAGACCATTCTAAAGGCAATGCAAATTTCCATTTATACTGCCAACTTAAAGGTTTCCAAATAGTTTAAAAAAGAAAGAAGAAAAAAGCCAAAGGTCAAAGATGCAGGTCTCAGGCCCCTTAGGATACACCTAATGCGACAGGATTTGACAGGCTCACGTGGGCTCAAATTTCAACTTCCCCAACAGGAGCTGAGCGGCCTTGGGCAAACGACCACTTTCAAGATTTTGGTTTCTCATCTATAAAGTGGTGATAATACTTACCACTGAGAGGGTTTTCAGTGGTAAACGGCACAGCATTTCTATACAAATTACTGAAAAAAGGTGTCTTTTAGGGAAATGGTAGATAAAGTTTGTTTATAGACTGCTGTATTTTTAAATATGGGGGGTATTTTCTTGCCTGAACATACCCAGTCATTTGTAAATAAATAAACAAAATAAGGAAACCATGATTTAAGAGAGACAAAAAAGCCGTGCAGTTCTAGAACAGTACCCATCAAAGCTTTCCATATTCATTCTAACAGCTTGCACGGGGTTCAACACTTCCTCAGGGAAAAATTATCCAAAGTTTTATATCTGTTTGTGAAGCAATGTATAAGAGAGAGCATTTGTTAAAAAAAAAAAAAAAAGAAACGATTACATTTTTAAGCTCCTTCACCACATAAAAATAAAAATACCAGTACAGCTGGTCCCTGCATTACAGAAATTCTACATAAGGAAGTGAGGTTTCCCAGCTCTTTAAAGATCAACCAATCCTACTCAGGCAACACTGAAATACTGCCCTGACTTGAAGACAAATGTAAAGAGCTATGGTGATCCTACCACATAATTTCAAACACACACAGACACACACAAAGGCTTTTTTAAAGACTATAAACCTAAGAACAACTGTACAGGGCCCTGGCTAGGGTAACAGTAAAGGAACAGCCATTTAAAATCAGTTCTCTTCAGCCTGTTACGTATTTTATTAGAAACTCTTAGGATGCTCTTCAGCCTCTCAGACTCCTTTAGTATGGATGACGGTGTCGGCCTCAAACTACACTGATTCATTCTGAACACTTTAAATAAGTGCTCTACAATCACCAGCTCCATCTGTTACAGTTTTTGCTCAATATGAAAAACATCTTGGCTACGCTGCTTGCTCTACTGTGTGCCAAATCATGAAAAACACCCACATTGTAGACGAGTTACTCTGAATTTTAATGATGAGATGATCAACTTAAACGTAGTTTAACAATTAAGGCTCCTGGCCCCACAGAAACCTAAGTTGCTCATGTAAGTGCAGAGAGCAACAGCCCTCAAATTCGCGGCAGGCCAGTCTCCATGATGGAAGCCTCCACCTCCGTAAAGACACAGCAGTACCTTTCGACCCCATCAAGACAGCTGACAGGTAGTGGGCCCTTAAAGACCAGAAAGTTGAGAAGTGTATATATGAAGTTTTAAAGCTCTCTCAATTTGGGCAGATTTATAAAAATGTGTGTAAACACCAAATTATGTTTTATTAAAAGAAAATCTATTCATTTAAAAAAGTATTTATGTAATGATACCACATCGAGGGGGTATTTTTGCTTTATGGTGATGAACTCTTTCAACAGAAGTACAAATATCTGAGCCAGGAAATGTGTTTCTGTTCCCTTTGAAATGGATATTTCCAGAAGATTCATTTCTTTGGGGATCAAGAAGCCCTAAATTCTTTTTACATTACTTTCCTTTTAAGAAAGGATTCTATTTACCAAAACTCAAGAAATCCAAAGAGCATTTGTTGATCAACTTTACTTTCTGACCACCAGAGACACAGGCATGGTAGGTTTTGCCCAGAAAACCTCCAAACCTTCCACTGGTAAAAATCACTCATCGCTTGTATAATCCCACTTGAATACAACCAGTAATGTGGTGCCTTTTCTCCTGTCGTCCAAGAGAGGTCTCGCTACCCTCCCTAAGCAGCTGCTATTAACTTGGATCAGTTCAAAAGAGAAATACTGGTGAATCAAGACGCCAAGTCTTCTAAAGGTCCAGGTGTCATCGTTTGAGGCTGACCAGGTGTGACCTCAGTCTGTATTTGGTGCTCTGAATCACTTCAAACACCACTGTTTTCCTGTTAAGAAGTCTTAAGGAGCCGCCTATGGGTCCAAGGTATTCTCGGTCTGGCATTCCACTTTTCATAATTTAGCCACCAACTACTTTCTGTCCTTCTCACCCACTTCTCTAAATGAACCCTTCAGTCTGCCAAGCTAGTCAACTCTGCCAGCTCCGAACAGTCCTCCATGTCGAGCCTCGCGCCTTGCCTCCTCCCCATCTACTCACACCTCACCCGCCGCTGTTTTAGTACTGTACACTGGACTGGATTGCCATTTCCTTCTCCAGTGCATGAAAGTGAAACGTGAAAGTGCAGTCACTCAGTCGTGTCTGACTCTCAGTGACCCCATGGACTGCAGCCCACCAGGCTCCTCCATCCATGGGATTTTGCAGGCAAGAGTACTGGAGTGGGCTAGTGACTTTTGCAGGCTGTTAATTTTATAGCTACAACTCCTCCAGCAAAAGGCTTACAAAGGACAATAATGAAGATCTTCACCTTTTTCCTTCTTCTGAATGGCAGTCAAGATGATGCAGAAAGAAAAATGTCCATACGCTCTCTCTCACACACACAATCACGATCAACTATGTTCAGAGTTCAGGGTCACTCCCGCATTTTTTTAAATGAAAGATTTCCTTTATAATGTTCACATATGTAGGAGGATGAACAATTAAGAAGACTAACCAAATTATTATAAGAATAATTATAAGAATAACCAAAAGATTATTTTTCTTTGAGAAATATTTTAGTACTCAAAAAAAAAAAAAAAAAGGATTGGGTACTCTTATCAACCTCTCCAGGTTTGGTTGTCATTAAGAAAGTTGCCCATGACATTTTAACAAAACAGGAAGGTCGTTCACACTTATGTAACTATTACTCCACCCAGAATAATCTGGAGGCAGTGAAACCTAAATGCACCGGCAGTACCCCAAAATAAACTCTTTATATACCAAAGGGGTACAAGAGTTTCCATTCAAAATTGTCTTCTGTATTTGGCGACTTACGGAAGACCTATTACTTTGGTATAGCTGACTGCTCACCAGAAGAATGCAATGCTCTCAAGAGTGTCATGATTTCAACCGCGGGGGTTTGGGGCAGTTGAGGGGTGGGGCGGGCATGGTGGACAGAGACAAAGATAAATATGAGGGAGTTTCAAGAGAAAATGCTGTGCATTTGAAAAAATCAACAATCCTGCCACAGCCTGCCAGGAATGAGACTGCTAAGCCCTGAGCCAGGTGAACTGAGGACACAATGGCCACCCTTCCCTCCCCAGGGAGCCTGGAGTCTGGTGAACCGCCTGTGGCAACACCATGGGGGGACGCCAGGAGCGGGGGGAATTACAGGCACTACGGCAAGGACTGATTCAACAGAAAATGTCTGAGTTCCAAACACCAAAGGGAAAGACCTAAGTCCAGTTTAGGGGTCACAGGAAAGCTTCCTGGGTGAAGTGTGCTTAGTCACTCAGTCCTGTCCGACTCCCCCAGGTTCCTCTGTCCCTGCAATTCTCCAGGCAAGGATACTGGAGTGGGTTGCTATGCCCTCCTCCAGGGGTCTTCCCAAGCCGGGGACTGAACCCAGGTCTCCCACACTGGGGGGCGGCTTCTTCGCCATCTGAGTCACTAGGAAAGCCCGGGTGAAGCGTGAGGAAGGTTACATTCCCCTAGCCCCAACCGCAGGTTACACTGTCTGCATCTTTAGTTCTGCTCAGCTTGCACAGGACTCTGAGTGGAAGGAACATGGCAGACTTCCCAACTTGCTATCAGGCAAATGGAAGGGTGGATGGTTCCCTCGGTCCACTTGGCAGCCACTGACCAACAGACTGGTTAAACTTCCCTAAGTTAGTAAAACCTTTACTAATGGTATCAAAACTCCTAATCAGAAATGACCAAAATAATCACAAAACTTCCTGGGTGAAGATCCTTGGGTTGGGAAGATACTCTAGAGAAGGGAATGGCTACCCACTCCAGTATTCTTGCCTGGAGAATTCCATGGACAGAGGTGTCTGGCAGGCAACAGTCCATGAGGTTGCAAAGAGTCTGACATGACTGAGGGACTAATAGACACAGATGGCTAACTCTCTAATGATATATATTTAGCTACTGTCCTTGTTCATTAATGGAAGGTTTCAACTTTAGGCTAAATCCTACAACTCTCTCCTCAAAAAACACCAAAAAAAAAAAAGCCTTTCAAGCCAGGGGAACAGCAGTCACCTGTTTTCTAATGACAGGCAAACCTGCTCAGGTTCATCAGCTCTATGCTCTATGATCTAACTCACTTCCTATTGCTTCAGCACAAAAAAGCAGGAGTTTCAAAAAAAGTCCTTTTCTGCCCCAAATTAATGACAACAGAGTTTATTACGTTTTACTCAGGCTTATTGATCCAAGATGTGAACTAAATAGAGTCTATTGATTTATAGTCATTGTGGGACCCAAGGGTCTTTACACCTAGGGTGCTATCGTTCTGAACCAAAAAAAAACAAAAACAAAAACAAAAAACTAGTTCCAAAAGCATTTTCCACTTCTGAAGCAGCTAATCCAGCTCCATGGCAGGAGAGTCCGTAATCCCATGAGAGACAGAGGGACTGGGCTAGCATGTTAAGTCCCCACTCCATTGCCAGGGTGGAGGTGATGCAGGCAATTAAACAGGTTAAGTATAAATACTAAACTGAAAATGTGGATTCGTGCTGTGTTAAGTGTAGGATTAGGGAGCAGAAAAGACAGGGACCTCCTCTAGTCTGGGAGGGAGGGGGAATGCGGTCAGAGAGTAATATCTGAGGGGTCACCCAAAGGCCTGCCTATGAGCAGTCCAGGCAGAAAGCTCCAGTGAGAAAATCGCGAGCTCAAAGTGATCAGAATCCTTGAAGAGTGGCAGTCAGGTTTGCCTTTTTCAAACATTCCACTGTGAGGATGAAGTGGAGGGAAGACCAGGTGAGGCCCACCATAGAAGCCAGGTGAAAGATGTCAGCACTGGGACTGCAGTGGGAAAGTGCGCTGGAGGGAAGCAGACCGATTCAGGATACCTACAGAGGTGGAATCAAAAGAGCTCGGTGGGTAGATGGGACTCAGTGGCCTCCCTCTTGACCATCGATTCTCTTTTTCTCTCTGTAAAGCACTTTAGAAAATCAGCTATACAGAGCTGCTGGCTAATGTCCTTTTAGCGTCCTCATGAGTAAATAGCCTAATTGCAAAGGCAGACGGTGCTCCTGAGCCTCTCCAGGCCCAGTGGGCACTCTCCTTCACCTCTCTATGCCCTGCATGGACCTGCCACGGCTCTCTGGTTCGCAGACGGTGGCTTCCTGCTGGGGATTCTGTGGGTGGCCTCGACCCCCCAGCTAAGGTCTCAGCCCTCTCAGTTCAGTCGCCGCCTCCTCCGGGCTCTGCTAGAGCCTCCCACTTCCTGCACACTACGGTCTTCTTTCTCCAAGCCTCAAGATGGTAACCCGCTTTCTAGCTCCAGGTACTGCACCATCCCCTGCAGTTTCCAGAGACCCCTGCCCATACCGTTCCTGTAAATAGCCTCATTGATAGAATCTCTTCAGGTTAGCCAGTTTAGGTGTGCCATGTGTTTCCTACCAGGACCCTGGCTGAGGTTCCCCTCCAATCAGTTCTATCCATCCTTTGTAACTGATTAAGGAGATATTCCATTATATAAAGTGATAGTTACAGGGCAAATAGATCACAGGAAGTATTCCAAATTCTACTAACTACTTGGGAGAAGAAAACTTAGAAGACTCTTGAGGTCCACCACTCTTAAGCCGCTAAATAATTCTGTCTACTATTAAAGTAGTTACAGGGAACTAAGAAAGGTGATGAAGCAATGAAGACCTAGGACCTGCAATCCCGCCAGCGCTAGGTGGTCCTGACGAGTTAGCTGCACCTGCTGTCCTCTTTGAACTGCACTCTGGTCCATGTTTGAGTGTGTACTATATTGACAGCTTTGTGCTAGGAAGCTGCGATGGGATCTGGGGGAAGAGACACAGTCCTACCTTTGGAAGTGTTTACAGCTAAGGGAGCTATGCATGTAAGATAATAAGGGAATAAGTAGAAAGTGGGATAAGGGAAATGGGTGATTTTGAGCTGACTATGGAATTCATGGGAGAAGGCGATGGCACCCCACTCCAGTACTCTTGCCTGGAAAATCCCATGGACAGAGGAGCCTGGTAGGCTGCAGTCCATGGGGTCGCTAAGAGTTGGACATGACTGAAGCAACTTAGCAGCAGCAGCATGGAATTCACAGCTACATGTTTCCAAATGAGCTGCTTGGCTGATGTAGAAAAAATTCAGTTCATGTCTGGAGGAACTAGAAAAACGGCAACTTCAAACAGTCTAGGAATAGAGCAAGAACTTAAAGGCAGAGCAACTCAGAGTAGGTAAGAAGGTGTGGTAAAACAAGGCCATTGTCGCTTTTATATTTTAATTGGGGTTCAAAAAAGGAGGGAGTTGCTGTTAAGTCACACAGTTGGTATCCTCTCTCTGCAAGGCTACAAACTGCCCTCCTGCGAAATGGAGCAGTCACATGTTTAAGCAACAAATGGTAATAACTGGCACTGTGGATGGCTGGATACGGCTCATCGGCGTGGCGCTGCCTCTCAGGGGTAATCTCCACGGCGAGGCTACTCCACTGCCTCTCCTCGCTGTCTCCACCATGCTGCTCTGCTCAAGTGCCTCCGGGAAGGCTGAAGAGTCTTAGAGCCCAGAAACCTTCAAGACTGGGGTATCCTGTGGGCCTGCCTGGGGTAACTAGATCAAGTGGTCTATTCCAGTCTTCTATCACTCAGAGATTTGACAGACTACCTCCTTCCTCTACTTTTTGGATGACTGTATTGGCAAAGATGAAAACAAGTTAATATTCAGTGATGATGACCACCGGCTGTTCCTGGTGGGAGTATAAAAAGGTTTCACTGAGAAGAATTTAGCCTTAAATATCAAAGATCTGAATTTTCATACCCAGTAAAGCCTAGCCATTCTTAGGACTATTCTAATCAAATGATCACGATATACTGTGCTAAGACTCAAGGAGCAGACAATTATGAGTGTTCATTTTGAGTCAGCGTCTGTGCTCAGTCCTGGGGAGACCACAAGACAGAAATGATCCTTACAAGGGCTGACAGCAGGGAAGGGAAGGGAACCCTGTAACTTAAGGCATCAGAGGTTATGATGGAAAGTTCAGAGTGCTCTGGATGTGAGCACACCTTGGGGAGACCTAATCAAATCACGCGTAGAGGTGGCAAGGAAAGCTCGCCTGGGCAGTATCATTTCAACTGGAAACCCTCAGTACGAGTAAGTCTTAGCCAGGTTTAGGGGTGGGAATCGGGGAAGGCAATGGCACCCCACTCCAGTACTCTTGCCTGGAAAATCCAATGGACAGAGGAGCCTGGTGGGCTGCAGTCCATGGGGTCGCTAACAGTCGGACAGACTGAGCGACTTCACTTTCACTTGTCTCTTTCATGCATTGGAGAAGGAAATGGCAACCCACTCCAGTGTTCTTGCCTAGAGAATCCCAGGGATGGGGGAGCCTGGTGGGCTGCCGTCTATGGGGTCACACAGAGTCGGACACGACTGAAGTGACTTAGCAGCAGCAGCAAGGGTGGGAATGGAGGGCATGGGTGAGAGAGAGAAGAAATATCCCCAGCAGAGGGAGGAGCACACAGAGAGGCTCCTGGGTGCGAAGGGGTTTAGTATGGTCTGGAATGGAAATAACAGATCCAAAGGAGTTTTGTGACAAGTAGAGGCTTGGAGGCTAGAGAGAAAGGGAACTGGCTAAACTGTGCAGGGCTCTCAAGAGTAGAGTAAGGATCCTGGGAGACCAGGGACTGAACCTGCTCTTGAGGATGACGATTCTGGTTTCTGTGCGGCACAGAAATCTGGGAGGGATGCAAAGTGGCAGCAGGAAGACCACTTAATTAAGGGGCTACTGCAGTAAGCCAGGCCAGAAGAGATGGGACATTCTGACTAGGGTGGGGGGATTCTGATTGCCTTGAGAAGACTCTAAGATGAACACAAGAAACCCATACGCATTATTTTCACACTCTTAAATTTAGCCCCCACCCTGTTTGCAGGAACAGGGAACACAGTACAGTTAAGGGTGAGATCTAAGTTCAAGTCGTATCACTAGCTTCCCAAGGCCACATAATCTAAAACTTAAAGTTTATTCTTCACCATAAAGTGAAAATGTATAAAAGGGATAATCCCTCAGTTGTGCTGAGGTGATGTTTTGATCGCTATTAATGTATAAATAAACGTCTACACAAAACTTTTTCAAACAACCAATTCAAATAACTATAATGTACAAACTGTAGACTCTATGAAAATACTCAGTTTGAACTAGTAAACCCTAACACATGCTTACTCACATATTCAACTTTCTCTACTCCCCAAAGTGACCCCAATACAGACATTTTCATTAAGAAAACAGACGTGAGAATTCAGGATATGGCAACTTTTTCTGGGTACCTCTCTAACGGAATTGGAGGCAAATATAGCTGTTGTTGACAGACAGGCTGAGTTACCCCTCCTATTACCGACAGAAGGGAGACTTGTCTTGTAACTAACTAGCTTTCACAGCCTCCTTCAGGCAGCTGCAAGGCTCAGAAGGCAGGAGGGAGGCCCGGGGGGTGGGGCGGGGGCAGCGGGAGCACAGCCACGCAGCTCTGCTCTCAGCCTGTGCTGTCAAAAGGAGACAAGCCCAGCCCCACTCCGCCTATTAGTTTTATCTGAGCACCTACACGCTGCTTCATGTAGAAAATCAGCACTTTCGTCCCACAGAAACGTCACAACCTGCAGAGAATAGGGGGACTAAGAGGACTAAATAATAGGATGTATTAGAGCAAACAACGGGCTTGTCAGGCCCTCAATTCCAGATTACAAGAAGGACTTCCTGATTTCAGGCAGTGTTTAAGGTGGGAAGCTAGTGTGCCACCCACAATTCTGGGTCGCTACAGGACTTAAGAGAACAACGTTGGTGCTGTCTGGAAATTCAAGGGGAAACCAGGCATACGGGGTTCCTCTCTTGCCCACAATAACAAGGAGCTTTCCAAACCATAAAAATGATCAGCCTTTTGATGATCAACTCACGTATGACTACTGTTGGCTACTACAGAATGATTACTACTGAGCCTTTCTAACCTCTCGACGCCTCCCCATAGGTCAAAGGCTATGAATGGCTATGCATAACACATCTATAATGATTCAACTATTAAATCTGAATTGACCAAAACCAAAATGCCCAGGTGAATTCTCACTGTTGAAGTCACAGTTTGGAGCCCTGGGAGGTATAGTGAGGCTGGTTTTAAAATTTGTACTCCCTTTACTGGATGGCCTTCTGTTTTCCCTAGAGTTCTAATGGATTTAACACAATTTCTCTGGCTTTTATATATTTTAAAATTATTACTACTTTTCAAGGATGGTATGTGTAAGAAAATGTCTTGAATACTTACTTATTTCCCTCTTTAGTCTATCACTCTGGGATTTTCCTGATACTTTCTTTGGTTGTATGTGTGGATTCCTAGACTTCAAGGCTTCCTCATTCTTGGTTTTTACAGTAGGGCACCAGTAATACACCCCAAGAAAGGGTGCTGGGGAAGCAAATGATTTCAGTCCTGGCATGTCTGAAATTGCCTTGATTCGTCACTTGTAACTGAATGCTGGTTCAGTGAGGTGTAGAATTCAGCAGAATTCTAGCCTGAACAGCATTTCTTTCAGAACTAGGAAGCTACTGTTTTCTGGTATTTGGAGTTGTTCATCCAAAGTTTACTGGCAATCTGATTATCATTTCTTAACAGAGACTTGTTTATTTATTTTCTAGATGCTTTTAGAACCTATTCTTTCTCCTGGACATTTTGAAATTTAGCAATAACCTACCTGAGGGTGGATCTGTTTTTATACAAATCGCTGGGTAGACTCAGTGGTCTCCCCTCCTCCTCCAAAAATCCACATCCATCACCTGCGAGAAGTTACCTTCTTTCTTCTTTAAAAAAAAAAAAAAAATCTGCTAGTCTTTCCTTTGCACTGTTCTCCTTATTTGACTTCATGAAAGACCTCCAGCAGGCTCGCACGGCATTTCCTGAGCCCATTCACGCCCTCCTAGACAACGATCTCATTTTCTCCTTGAGCCTCAACAGCTCCTCCACTATCCTTCCCAGCAGGTGATCTTTCTTTCTGCTGCTGCTAAGTCACTTCAGCTGTGTCCGACTCTGTGCGACCCCATAGACGGCAGCCCACCAGGCTCCCCCGTCCCTGGGACTCTCCAGGCAAGAACACCGGAGTGGGTTGCCATTTCCTTCTCCAATGCAAGAAAGTGAAAAGTGAAAGTGAAGTCGCTCAGTCGACTTCAGCGACCCCATGGACTGTAGCCTACCAGGCTCCTCCGTCCACGGGATTTTCCAGGCAAGAGTACTGGAGTGGGGTGCCATTGCCTTCTCTGGATCTTTCTTTCTATTTTACCAAAACTACAGGAGCAAACAGAAGAGATCCTTTAAAGCTCCCACCGCCTGTGTACAACCACTTGTACCTGTAATCCTTACCCTCTGCCTTCTATTTCTTTTGTCCATGCTCCTAACCACATAAAATTCTACTTCTGTGCTAGACCCTATGTTTTTGCCTGCTCAAGGACATTAGTGCAGTAATTTTCCCTTATTTCTTGTGCATCAAATTTTTTTGTCTCTACTGGATCTTTTCTATCAGTAAATAAAAACGCTATTATTTCTCCCAACTCTCAGACTGGGATGAAAACAGGCCTCTTTTGATTCTACATCAAAACTCCCTGGAACAGTTGTTCACATCCCCTGTCTCCAGTTTCTTTCTTCCTGTTCTCTCTCCCTAACATTTTATTATGAAAGCTTTCAAACACAGAGCAAAGTTTAAAGAATTTTACCAACCAAGACACATTTACCCACCACCTAAATTATGCCATTAACAATATGTGCTTTATCACATATTTATCTATACAATCTCCCATTAATCCATTTTTTAAATGCAACAAAGTTACTGTCATCAGCATTCTCCAAATACTTCTCCAAAAACACATTATTAACTATTAGTTAAATGTTAAGTTTGCAATGTCTTTTTAAATTTTTATTTATTGATCTATTTTTGGCTGTCCTGGGTCTCTGCTGTTGCGCAGGCTTTTCTCTCTGGGGAGCATGGGCTCCAGGATGCTCGCTCGGGCTTCAGTAGTTGCGGCACATGGGCTTAGCAGTGTGGCTCCCAGGCTTGGGATCCTCCCAGACCAGGGATCGAACTTGTCTCCTGTATTGGCAGGTGGATTCTTTAGCACTGAGTCACCAGGGAAGCCCTATTTTATTTTTCTCATGTATCTCAAAATTGCAGACATCAGTACTCCTTCTCCTAAACATTCCTGCATATATATTATTAACTACAGTTAAATATTAGTTTGCAGTGCTTTCTCTTGGTGTAGCATTTACACAGCCACTGCCGCCCCCCAGCAAGGCTCCCCATGCCCCACTTCCCGCCCTGACTCACCTTGTCTGAACCCACTCCCAGTATGTTTCTGCTCTCTCCACTGCGACTACTCAGAGGTCCCCAGTGATCGTGATGGCCTGTTACTGAATCCAACGGTCAGTGCCCCGCCCCCACCTGACCTGGCCCATTAGAAGCCACACGGAGCGGCCACCTACTCTGCAGTGAACACTTGTCTGGCTTCTAGGGTACAACACATGCTAGGTTTTCTTCCTATTGAACTGGCTGCTCTTTTTGGTCTCCATGGCTAGCTTCTTTTTAGCTCATTAACTGTTAAAGGGCCCCAAGGGCTCCATCCCAGAACCTATTTTCTTCTCTACCAACACTCATTCTCTTAATTTTCTCAAATAGTCAGATGGCTTTTATAGACCCTAAATCAACCCCTTCTCTCCACTTCCACAGCTAGAACTCTGGTCCAAGCTGCCAACAGCTCTTGCCCGGATTCTGCCCAACTGGTCTCACGGCTTTCATTTTATCCCCTTCAGAATGTCCTCTATTCTGCAAACCAGAATAACATTATTAAAATGTAAGCCATGCCTGTTGTCACAGCCAGGAGGCAGCGAAGCAAATGTGGCAACTAAGTGTACTGCGGTGTCCTGAAACAGAAAAAGGACACTAGGGCAAAGCTAAGGAAATCCGGATTATACCAACTTTAGTCAATCACATTTGCCCGGAGCAGTTCACGAACTGTTAAAAAAAAAAAAAAGGTACTAATGCAAGATCCTAAAAACAGGGAAAATTTGGTGTGGGGCATACTTGAACACTTTGTACAAGTTTTCTGTAAATCTAAAACTGTTCTGAAAAGTAAAGTTTATATATTAAAAAAAGACTGTGGATCTGCTTAAAATCCTTCAAAAGTTTCTCATTTCTCTAACACTCACTGCTCCTCAATTGTGTATTCACATTTAAAACTGAGGCAACACAAAAGCAGTCTAGGGACTTCCCTGGTGGTCCAGTGGCTAAGACTCCAGGCTCCCAATGCAGGGGGCCCGGGGCTCCACACCTGCCAGGGAACTAGATCCGACATGCTGCAACTGAGAGCCTGCGAGTCACAGCTAAAGACCCTGCAGGCCTCCACTAAAAGAGTCTGCATGCGCAGGGAAGACTGAAGATCCCAAGTGTTGAGGGCTGCAACTACGACCCAACACAGCCAAATAAATATTATAAACACAAAAGCAGCCTAGGAACTCTACTGGAAGTGGGTGAGGCTTGACAGAGAGTTTGCTTCATTTAAACAGAGCTCTAGATGCAGGAAACTTCAGCAAAAGTACCAGAACACTATTTCCAACGCCACAGAGTTTTTCTGAGACAATTTAACGCAGAAGTACTATTGTCTATTATTCTCAATGGCAGTTCTACCTTTGTTGACAACAAATTCTCTCATATTATGACCTCTCTTTGTTGACTGTTCTTTGTATTGTGTAACACAGTTAACAAACACTGGAAGGGAGTGGGGAATGAGTATGTTCACAGATGACCTACAAAAGGCTATAATGTAACTTAAATTGGGATTAAAAACCACCATCATCACCACCACCAACAGCAGCAGCAAATCACCTATAATGGAGAGAATAGTTAATAAAACTCATTATGTCTTTAAAACTCTAAACAAATGTTAAATATAAGGATTTAAAAACAACAACAACAAGGTAAAATGCAATTTGCTATCAATTCATCTTAGCAGGCCTAACGGTCTCATTTTTACTTTAAATATTTACTTACCTACAGAGCTATTTTTCTTACTCTATACTTATCTGTGTGGACAATGAATCTTGTAACTAACATAAGTGGAAAGACAGAGATGATCAATTCATTTGGCTAATATGGCAAACCTTATCAACTGTTTGGCCAAAGCCCACAGCATTTCCGGCCTGGCGTGAGGCAGCCCAGCGATGAACACTGTGCCTCCCACTACTTGCCCCCCCAACTCTCCAGTCTTCCTGCCATTTCCTTCCTTGAACTCCAAATTCCAACAATACTATTGCTACTGCAAGCTGCTTCCCAACTGCCAGGCTGTTTTACGATTTTTCAGACTCGGTATATGTGTTTCCTCTGGTTAAGATGGCAAAATCAAGGTTTAAGGGTCACTTTCTGCTGCGATCATGGATCTCTGTATTACTGCCACAGCTCTACCATCACACCAGCTTCATATATTGTGGCTACTTGTCCTAGGAGACCAGCTATCTGAGGGCAGGTGCCTCATCTGTTCACTTTGGTGTCCTCAAGGACACATCTTGCAAGAAAAACCTTCGTTGGTGAAACAGTATGTCCCCAAAATATTTTAGATCTTCCTTAAATGAAATGATAAGCTATCTCCCAAACGCAAATGAGGAAATGTGATTATTACATAATCTATTTTTATACCTGGTTTTTTGTTCATGATAAGCAAATGCTTCAGTAGCATAAATCTCAAAAATATGGTTTCAACAGATTTCAAGCACTAGTGTGTGTGTGTGTGTCTCTCTCTCTCTCACTTTCTCTCTCACCCACCTACACACATACATACACACTCACATCTTAGAAAGACAATTCTGGACAACATGGGCCAGTTTTACGTGTTTGGAACAATTCCTGGTAATTTTAAGTCCTTCACACACAAAAATCAAAGGACCAGATGGGATTTTAGGAGATTTTCCAATCCATTTTCCTATTATAAAACCTAGTAAGTAAATGAAGTCACCAATATGGGCAAGATAATTATCCTATTTTAGAAGGCTTCCACAGAACTATCCTTAAGAATGTACCCAAATGTAATCCCTACCGATGCAATTTAGGTCAAACTCAGCATTAGCTCACACAGGAAAGCAAAATACCACCACCTCCGTGCGTGTGTGCAGAGTAAGGAACGACAGACACAGAAGGAAAGCGCAGTGGAGTGAAAAGAACACAGAACCAGCAACATCCGCGCCGTCCCTGCCGCTAACCTTGCTCCTGCACCTTGGCCTGTCTGGGCCTCATAAAATCCCCCGTAAAATAGGAGTGCTGGGCTGGAATGCTGGGTTCTTTTTTAAAGTAATATCTTAAAAAGGCACAACGCACTCATTGTGCACCTGCTGTATGACCTTTTATGTATATTAAGGACGACCTTTCCCAGAGAGAGCATTTTTACAGATGACTGCACAGTTAATAAAAAGTGAAACTGTAATTCAAATTCAGGTCTGCTTGTTCTAAAAGACATTGTGCTAATCTGCCTCCTGGGAAAGGGAAAAAGGGAAAAGAAAGGAAGGAAGGGAACTACAGACTGGCAAAGATGCAAATAAGTGTTTTTCCTGCAGGCAGCATAAGGACAGAAAAATAGGCCAGAACAAACTACTGTGGCATGAGCAGTGACAGGGAAACTAAGAGAAATGGGTTCCCATGCTTGGCTCTTTAACTGTCATCAGAAATGCCAACGGCTTCATCTGCTAGGATATACCATCCTACTTCTTGTGTGTGTGTGTGTATTTCTGTGTGAGCGTCACTCAGTCGTGCCCGACTCAATGGAACCCCACGGATTGTGGCCTGCCAGGCTCCTCTGTCCATGGAATTCTCCAGGAAAGAAGACTGGAGTAGGTTGCCATTCTCTTCTCCAGAGGATCTTCCCAGCCCAGGGATCGAACCCAGTCTTTTGCACTGCTGGCAGGTTTTTTTTTTTTTTTTAATCATCTAAGCCACTAGGGAAGGCACGTCTCATATATCTACTTGCAACATACCAGACATCCTGATTGAAGGTATGAGGGAAATACTGAAGAATCTGAGGAACCAACCTAAAATCCATGGTTTCAGGAAGGGTGAGGAGTAGGCATGCAGGACAACACTCCTCAAATTAGGGGGAAATCTCCCAATTTAATAGGTTTTAATATCTCTGAAAACATGATTTCAGGAGCAAAATATATTACGCCTGTTACATACCTATTACTAACGAAGCAACTCCACTCATACAGACTATTAAATCAATACCGTAAATTGTAATGTTGCAAATATCACAGGATTTATGTCTTCCCACATCTAGTATTTTTCTCAGCTTATTTTTGGTTTAAACCAAAGTTTCCCAATGAACTGTATAAATATATTTTTCAAGCATTATTGTATTTCCTAGTGTTAGAACTGGAGACGGGGAAGGCAATGGCACCCCACCCCAGTACTCTTGCCTGGAAAATCCAATGGACGGAGTAGCCTGGTGGGCTGCAGTCCGTGGGGTCGCTAACAGTCGGACAGACTGAGCGACTTCACTTTCACTTTTCTCTTTCATGCATTGGAGAAGGAAATGGCAACCCACTCCAGTGTTCTTGCCTGGAGAATCCCAGGGATGGGGGAGCCTGGTGGGCTGCCATCTATGGGGTCACACAGAGTCGGACACGACTGAAGTGACTTAGCAGCAGCAGCAGCAGCAGAACTGGAGAAGGAAATGGCAACCCACTCCAGTGTTCTTGCCTGGAGAATCCCAGGGACGGGGGAGCCTGGCGGGCTGCCGTCTATGGGGTCACACAGAGTCGGACACGATTGAAGTGACTTAGCAGCAGCAGTGTTAGAATCACACCTTTTTTTTTTTTTAGTCATAATCCTAATAATACCCATAAGCATTCAGATTAGTGACAGAGCTTATCACCCTTAGATCAGTTTAGAGAGGAGTACAATAAAGAAGGTGCAGTAAGATCCTCAGAGCCTTGGGCTCAGGGCATGGCAGGTACCAGAGTGAAAATGCCCACCACGTCTCAGCCTTAAAATTAAAAAATCACCCCCTCCAGACACATGAAAAGTTGATTCACAGATACATGAATATCAATTTCTGTACTGTATCCATAAAAAGAATAAGATTTTTCTCACCCTTCAATCACTAAATTTCTCCCGTTTGGAGGAAGTGGAGAAATCACCCCTGTTGAGAATATAAGACCCAGCTCATTTACTCTAATGAACTACTCAGAACACACACAAGTCAAGAAGTACTAACAATCTGGGAACCAGCAAATATGTTTTAATATATTGATTTTTACCCAGTAGACAGCAATAGATAGTTAGCAACAGATGACAGATGTCACCTGCCTGTCACTTCATTCTTGTTCTCAGCGTCTTAAATGGCCAAGAAAGACAGAGACAGAAGTGCCCCTTTGTGAAGCTCGTCCCACCCGCCCGCCAGGTGCATGGGCTTTGTCTTGCCTTTAAAGATTCTAGAACCATATACCCGCCCACCCACAGGATCACACTTCTGCGTTCAAAATTCAGCCAGCTTGCCTCAGCTCCTGTGTGGGCACCTAAGTACAATGGTGTGTGGGCCAATCTTCAAAAGGGCAGAACAGCCCCCCACCTCCAGCCAGAATCACCCAATTACTAATCTGAAAAACACTGACAGCCAAATAAAGTACTCCAGTTAAAAGTGAAAGGCTTTCTCCGTTGGGGAGTAGGGGAAGAAAAGTCAGTCTAGAAGATTTAAAAAAAAAAAAAAAGTTACAATTGTTTGAGCTGGGTACCTGAAAGAAACAGAAGCGAAAATAAAGGTGTGAGTGAGTTTATTCTGATGCCATACCTGTCACAAAGGCTGTGTGTCTGCTTTAGGGGGAAGGGAGATTCTTCTTCATTACACAGATCCCCTGGTTTCTAAAAAAGAATCAAGAGACCCTTCCTCAAAGGTTTTGAACACCCAAATTATCTTCTTCACGCCCTAATCCCTAACCACTAAGGAGTGGGTGCCTGGTCTCCCACTCCTGACCTCTAAAATCAGCCTTCCACTTTGAAGGTTTCTCTCTGGAAAACCTTTTCCACCTTGTAAAACTGTGTAGATTATCTAGATGGTAGTGATGGGCCTACTCTTTGATCAGAAACCCAAAGTGCAAATGCAAAGAATGTTAAATCTACAAAATGTTTTACTGAGTCTTTCCTGTGAAATCACAACTCTAAATTTTTGTTAAGCTTGTCCTAACAGCAAATCAGACAAAGATCACAAAGATGCAGCTGACCTCTGTACCAGAAAGTCAATATAAAAACTGTGACCCAAAAAGTCAATCTGAGATAGTCTCAGTAAACTCTACAATGGCTCCTTCTGTTTCGGGGACAGCAGGAATGCCTCCGTGAGCAGCCCCGACTCCTGCTGGCTCCTGTCGCCCTGCTCTCTTTTTGCTGTTGAGCCAAGGCTACATTTTCACTTTAGGAAAAATTCACCTCTCCACAAACTTCCACTACTGGCTATATTCTACTTCAGTGCAGTCACTCATTTGTGTCCGACTCTTTGCGACCCCATGCACTGCAGCACACTAGGCTTCCCATATTCTACTTGGATATATGCGAATATCTCTAGCCCCAAAGCACCTCAACAGCTAAATCTCTTTCCCTGGAGGTCTCTCAAGCATCTCAAACTTAACCACAACCAAATGGAACTCAAGATGTTCCAGAAAGTATTCATCTCCCATATTACCTTTCTCAGTTAACAGTACCCATAGCCACCAAGTAGCCTTAGTCAGACTTCTTTCTTATCCATCCCTGAGTATAGTTCCTTCTACTATATAAATACATGTCCTCTTCAATTAAAATGTCCACCATCTCTACAAAACCCTGACTTCCCTTTCTTTACCACTCTGCTACAATTTCTCTCTTAAAATGCAACTGATGTTATTTCTGTGCTTACTGTCCTTCAAAACTTCTGACCCTTGAAGAATCAAGTCCAGTACTTTTTAGTCCGGCATATGATCTCCCTAATGATACAGCTTCTGCCCAGCTCTCCAACTACCTCTGCCATTTTCCCCACGAGGATCTCACATCTTGTCTGCCGCCACGTTCTGTCTGTCCCGGCTCACCTGCTGTGCGTCCCGGCTCACCTGCTATGCGTTCATTCCTCTGCCTGGAATGCCCTTCCCTCCTGGAAGGCCCTTCCCTCCATGTCTGTTCACCTAGTCTTATTTCACTCTTCAAAACCCAACAAAATGTCCACTCTGTGAAATCTATTGCCACCACTCTCCTTGTAAACATTTCTACTAGTGAACGGAAACTGCACAACAGAGAGTATGCGGCCACGTCCTTCACAAAGTCGTGCCTGGTTTTACTACATACCTATAGAGAAGGTATGGCTTCCCCAGTGGCTCAGAGGATAAAGCGTCTGCCCGCAATGCGGGAGATCGGGGTTCAATCCCTGGGTGGGGAAGTTCCCCTGGAGAAGGAAATGGCAACCCACTCCAGTATTCTTGCCTGGAGAATNCGTGCCTGGTTTTACTACATACCTATAGAGAAGGTATGGCTTCCCCAGTGGCTCAGAGGATAAAGCGTCTGCCCGCAATGCGGGAGATCTGGGTTCAATCCCTGGGTGGGGAAGTTCCCCTGGAGAAGGAAATGGCAACCCACTCCAGTATTCTTGCCTGGAGAATCCCATGGATGGAAAAGCCTGGTGGGGTCCATGGAGTCACAAAGAGTCGGACACAACTGAGAGACCTCACTTCTTCATAGAGAAGGTAAACACTTGATGCCTGTTTGGTAAATCACCTCTCCTCTAATAAATAACTAAAATAACACAACTTAACATTTATTAAGAATTTATCACATGCAGAAATGTACAACTTATTAGGCCATTTCATCCTCACAACAACTCCATAAGGTGAGTAGGTATTATTCCAGTTTATAAATGAGGAATCTAAGTTGCATTCAAACAGGCCAGAGAACTTGCCCAGGAGCTACAGCTTTAATGGAAGAGATGGGACTGGAACTCAGGTCTGACCGATTCCAGAGTCCAGCTTGTAACCTCTGTGCTTAATTCTCGCTGTTCTACATACACTGTCCTTAACAGGCCTTCCAAAGAGTGTTGTCCACACTATTTTGTCTAAAACTTCAAGAATCAATTATCTAGCTAGGTTTCTATTAGGGTTTTATACTTTTTGCAGCTAAGGGAATACAGTTATTCTGGATTAAGAATGCTATGGACAATGAGCTCAGAATAATATGATTACTCTAAACTGTCTCATATACAAGTATCTGGCACCCAACCTAAACTCAGTCAACCAGAAAAGTTTTTCGAAGTCCATGTAGGAAAAAAGAAAATGAACAACTACTTATTTCCTCAGATCAATCTTCCAACAGAATAACTCCTTCCATTTTTGTGGGAAGGGAGGGCAATCTGCAAATACAAAGATTCATTTTATTTGGGAGTTTTGAGCCATATGCCCAAACTCCTCATAGCAGTCTATGAAGAAAAAGTCAAGATAAACGAATCTTGTGAAGCCCCTCCTCCTCTGCTCCTGGCCATCTTTATTTTTAGGACATTCTCTGGCAGTTGTAGTATCAAATGATGGTGATACTGAGAGTATGTGAGCTTCACAAGCTGGCAGGTGTCGGATGGCGACCCTGCAGCAGCTCCATCAGCAGCCCACCAGACGCTTATGTTTAAACTGGGAAAAAGTCCACGAAGCGGGCAGAAGCCAGTGGCTCATCTTACACCAGACCCCCAACTTTCAGCTGTCTCAAAAAAACAAAACCCCAAACCCTCTAAATTAGAATCATTTCAATCTTCCCAGACAGAATCTTGTATCAAAGAAATGCTAAATCCTACTTCAATGATTTCTATTTTGTTGCAACGGTACAGGAAATTCAGCTGTCCTTTTACTCAGAGGAAACCAGTGTGCGTTTTAAACAGAAGCTGAACACAGTAAAACCTGAAGGGGACAGACATCAGGGACGGGCTCTTCTGGCATGATGTTAGCTTCACAACTGAGCTGGGAGTGACTGGCTGGTTTCATCTGAAAGAAACATCTGGTACCATCTATACCAAGGTGGAAAAGCTCAAATCAAAGTATAATGGAAAGGTGGGGATAGAAAATGAGGAAAAGGAAAAAAAAAAAAAAAAAAAGCCATCATCAGTACCTTTAGTGTTTTTAAAAGATAAAACAGAAGAATTTAAAAAACCAAAGTATTTAAGTGGGAATAATTAATAACCAGCAGGTACCAAGACATTGCTCAAGTACGCCCAAAAGACGAATGAAACAGCCCAGGACTGGACCTCATTCGATACCAGAAGCACTCATCCTCCCAAGTCTCCCCACTATTCAACTCGCTGAGTCTATGGTGCTACCCTTTTCCCAATTACTTCTTCTTTCCCTTTATATTTAAGTCGTACCGAGTATTATATTGTACTCTTCTTTAAAACGCCTTTAAATATACTAAAGATGGTCAACTACATTTATTTAAAATAGTGAGGGGAGGCGGGAGGAAACACTGTCAAATGTCCAGCAGCAGCAGTGAAAGGGTTAAATCAAGTACACTCAGTCGTGGAGACACTCTGCAGCTGTTACAATCGTTCTTTACTAAGAGTTTATAATATAGCACGGCGGGGTGGACAATGGGTGGTCTCCTAAACCTCTGTTGGGCCTCTAGGAAGCAGCCATGAAGCTTGGGTGGGACCGCCTCCTCAACCAAATCTCCCAGAACAAGTCTATCTCCTCTACCCGACACTGACTGGCTTAGTCCTGTAACCTGGACCAATCAACCCAAACTGTAAAACATTTGCTGTGAGGCAAGAAGGCCTGTGTGGATCACAATAAACTGTGGAAAATTCAGAAAGAGATGGGAATACCAGACCACCTGACCTGCCTCTTGAGAAACCTATATGCAGGTCAGGAAGCAACAGTTAGAACTGGACATGGAACAACAGACTGGTTCCAAATAGGAAAAGGAGTACGTCAAGGCTGCATATTGTCACCCTGCTTATTTAACTTCTATGCAGAGTACATCATGAGAAACGCTGGGCTGGAAGAAGCACAAGCCGGGAGAAATCAATAACCTCAGATATACAGATGACACCACCCTTATGGCAGAAAGTGAAGAGGAGCTAAAAAGCCTCTTGATGAAAGTGAAAGGGGAGAGTGAAAGAGTTGGTTTAGAGCTCAACATTCAGAAAACGAAGATCATGACATCTGGTCCCATCACTTCATGGGAAATAGATGGGGAAACAATGGAAACAGTGTCAAGACTTTTTTTGGGCTCCAAAATCACTGCAGATGGTGACTTCAGCTATGAAATTAAAAGACACTTACTCCTTGGAAGAAAAGTTATGACCAATCTAGATAGCACATTCAAAAGCAGAGACATTACTTTGCCAACAAAGGTCCATCTAGTCAAGGCTATGGTTTTTCCAGTAGTCATGTATGGATGTGAGAGTTGGACTGTGAAGAAAGCCAAGCGCCGAAAAATTGAGGCTTTTGAACTGTGGTGTTGGAGAAGACTCGAGAGTCCCTTGGACTGCAAGGAGATCCAACCAGTCCATTCTGAAGGAGATCAGCCCTGAGTGTTCTTTGGAAGGACTGATGCTAAAGCTGAAACTCCAGTACTTTGGCCACCTCATGCAAAGATCTGACTCACTGGAGAAGACTCTGATGCTGGGAGGGACTAGGGGCAGGAGGAGAAGGGGACGACCGAGGATGAGATGGCTGGATGGCATCACGGACTCGATGGACATGAGTCTGAGTGAACTCCGGGAGTTGGTGATGGACAGGGAGGCCTGGCGTGCTGCGATTCATGGAGTCAGACACAACTGAGCGACTGAACTGAAGAAGGGCACACTTCCCTTTCCCTGTGATGTTAACGAGACGTCTTCTGATTTAAAAAGGCAATTTCATATACAGTACCATCTTTAAAGGTCCAGAAAAAAAATTATTAGGAAATAATAAAATAAACTTATTATTTCTGGGCAACAGATTGGGTTGGATTTTGGTACCGACCATTAACCATCATATAAAACAGACGCCAGATTAATCACTGCCTCTGAAACTCATATTCCATTCATACGCTAACCCTCTGTGGATCCTTCCACCTGAAAGGCCATTCTCTCTTTTTTCCCCAAATCAGTCACTTAGGATCAGGGCTTCTCTTCTTTCCTACTTATAATCCCCAACCACTTCCTTCTCTGAATGCTCGATGCCTTCAACAGTCAGCAACCATCACAGTAACTAAGTCGTTTACTGAACATCTACTGTAACGCTACAATCCTGGGCGCTCTTATGCTATTACACTGAAACATAACTGTTTCTATATGAGTCATTTCTACGCAACCAAATATGAAATTCTTGGGGGGCAGGAACTGTTTTACATTTATGTTGACTTGTCTTATTGCCTAACATATTCTATCACAAAACAAGGCAGACATTCTAAATATGGATTATTTACATACATTTGGAAGGGGAAAATACTTTTAACAGAGCCTCAAGGGGTATGACCTTCAACTAGGTTTAAGAACCACTGCACCAGAGATTCAACAAATAGTTCTTCAATCATAACTAAACACATCACCAATAAGCCCAGAAGATTCCCAGGAAAAGCAGCTTGTGACACATATCAGGCTGCGTGATGGAAGAACTTGTTTTAGTCACATTTTGAGTGTATGACAAGGTACTGGAGTGGCATGCGCACAGTACTCTAATGACATGGAGTCAAACATGGAGTTTCTCTTTGCCAGCTGACAGCACTGTTAACAGTCCCTCTCCACCAGACCTGGGGAGGAGTGCCTTTGTTTTCGTCCTTCTGTTTATACAAATCAGCTGTTGAACCTGTAATTATTTTACCCTCGTCAGAAAGCTCTTCCTAACCTACCGTAATAAGCACAGCAGCACAGTGGGGGAAGCAGCGAATATAAAACTAACACAACGTGGCAGCGCTTCAGGGTCTTACAGTCGAGAATTCTCACTCGACCTTTCCTAAATCAATAAGGGTTCCCGGGTGGCTCAGCAGTAAAGAATCCGCCTGCAATGCAGGAGNAGAAAGCTCTTCCTAACCTACCGTAATAAGCACAGCAGCACAGTGGGGGAAGCAGCGAATATAAAACTAACACAACGTGGCAGCGCTTCAGGGTCTTACAGTCGAGAATTCTCACTCGACCTTTCCTAAATCAATAAGGGTTCCCGGGTGGCTCAGCAGTAAAGAATCCGCCTGCAATGCAGGAGCCACAGGTTTGATCCCTGGGTCGGGAAGATCCCAGGAGGAGGAGATGGCAACCCACTCCAGTATTTTTGCCTGGGAAATCTCATGGACAGAGGAACCTGGAAGACTGCAGTCCATGGGGTCACAAAAGAGATGTACGTGACTGAGCAACTGAACAACAACATTCTTACCATTAGCTACAAATAAAATTTTAAAAACTATAACTAATTTAGAAAATCTACAGCAACGGAATGAGGCATTTGCCACAAAGGGTCATCCTCCCATTTATTACTCGGTTTTGAGAGCTAGTGAAATATTAATAGGAATTGCAGAGAGCAGTCCATCTCATGTTCTTCAGCATTCAGGCTGCTTCTTGCTGTGGAAGATGAAGAAAGAAGTTCCCTCGTGAGAATGAGTTCGACGCTGCTATTGTTCACAGCCGAACTTCTTCCTATGGTTTAACATCCAACTTTTATCTTCCCCGATAGATAACCACTAACATTCCCATCCTGCTAAGGACGCCAACACTCTCCCCAGCCCCAAAGCCTTAGCATGCTCCTGCTGGACCCCATCTCCTCCCCAGTCATATGGCATCTTCCCTTGTAATGTCCTCTAGATTTGGACTCTTCTCCATTTCCATTTGGGCACTTCCCTTGTGGCTCAGCTGGAAAAGAATCCGCCTGCAATGCAGGAGACCTGGGTTAGATTCTAGGTTGGGAAAATCCCTTGGAGAAGGGAAAGGCTCCCCACTCCAGAATTCTGGCCTGGAGAATTCCATGGACTGCATGGTCCATGGGGTCACAGAGTCAGACACAAATGAGCGACTTTCACACACACACCATTTCCACTAATTTATTTCAGGAGCTTGCATGCAACAAAACTACTTTCTGGGAATTTCCTGATGGTCCAGTGGTTAGGATGATGTCCTCACACTGCCGACTGGGTTCAATCCCTGGTCGGGGAACTAAGATCCCACAAGCCTCCATTTGCCACCCCCATAAAAAAAAAATCCCCCATTTAAAAAAAAAAAAAACTGCTTCCTATTTGATAATAACTAACTGTATACTTACGGTTTTAATTGCTTACATGTTTCAACTAATTTAATCCTCACAACAATCTGATAAGGTAAGTGCTATTATCATCTCTGTTTTTCCAATGAGGAAATTCTGGCACTAAGAAGTTTAAAAACTTGCCCAACATCACAACTATGGCAAACTAGGTACCACTGAAGCCTGAGCCTAGCTGGCGTGGCTCCAGCCGGGCCTCCATCCCGTGCTCCACCTTGCTTCTACTCTCTCTCCTCTTTAATCCCATACTACTCAAAACAGTCTTTCTAAAACTCTGGATAATTTCACTGCTCCAGAACCTGTTAGAAAACACTGCTCTTTCATCACATGAATGTCTGCTTTCTGATTAGTTCAAAATGTGAACCAGATCAAGTTATGCTCAAAAATCTATTCTCTCACCGATTAGCTGTGCAATTTTATGCAACTTACTCAACCTGTGTGTTAACAAACCTGAAAAAGTTCTTTCACTGTTGAGAGGAATTGAGCAAAGTACTTGGTACAGAGCCTGCCTGGCTCTCGAGACTGTATGAGCTCAGTAAGAGCTAAATTTCTGGGCTCATTTGAAAGCTTCACCTTCTGCAAGGTGTCGCCAGGCTCAAGTGCATTCTGCTCTCTTGTCTCCTCCCACTGGGAAGGCCTGATCACTCAGACGGTAGCTACCATTTCCCAGTACCTTGAGTCCAGAATGACTTACAGTACACGCTCCCTACACCTGATTCTCTCTTGCTCTAAGTCCTCTGAAACAGTGTTTAATCAGAAGACATACTTAGTAGAACGGTCTTCTTTACAACCTGCTTCACAGGGATGTATGCAGAGAGCCTCACCAGCTCAACTCTAAGTCCCCAGTATGCTTAAACTGTCTCCCTGGCACACACACTCAAAAGCTTGCAGACCAATCTAAATGTAGTCTATAAAAAGTGAACCTGAGAAATGTATTACGTGAGAATTTTCTACATTTAATGTCAATGTGTCACTAGATGCGCCTCAGAATTCAAAATGGAACGTATCGAAACTGTCTTATTTAAAGATTTGAAGCTGGACCAAAGGAGGAGCAGCCTAAAGTTCTAGCAAAACTGAACGTTTCTTTACATTACAAGACCAGAACAAAAAGAGGAATTTAAGAAGACATAAACAACCACATGCAGCTTTACTTAGTTGAAAGATGCTGACAGACCTGATAGAGAAAAACGCCAATTTATTCTTTGCTGCTTCTGCGCTCAGCATAGAGTCACAAAATAAGACTCCTGAGATGAGGACTGTGGGCTGATTCGGACCGGGCTGACCAAACGCTGACTGACTCCAGCCAACCAGCCTATCTAAGAATGGCACTGTTTAAGACAGTGATGGTGTTTAAGAACTTACTGACTGCCCCCATTTCCACCCCCCTGTATATACCCACCACTAGAAAAATGCCTCAAAGTATATGTACTCCTTTAAGATCAGCATTATTTCCTCAAAATATGAACCACAATCTCATCAATGAAGAGACACAAACACTTAAAAGTAATGAATCCTTAAAACTGAGACTTAGACTGACAACGGAGCCAAAGCTAAAGCCAGGCCCTACTAGAGATGTAAATTCATTATTTTATTTTTTTATATCCTAACAACATTCAAGCTCTGGGTTTATCACCAGAATACACACATTCCAAGAGAAAATTCATGCGCAAATTTAAAAAGAGACATTAGTGTCTTGTTGACTGAAACCAACTACTCAGGGCCTGCTGCTGCTGCTGCTAAGTCACTTCAGTCGTGTCCGACTCTGTGTGACCCCATAGATGGCAGCCCAACCAGGCTCCCCCGTCTCTGGGATTCTCCAGGCAAGAACACTGGAGTGGGTTGCCATTTCCTTCTCCAACTCAGGGCCTAGAAGAACCAAAATGTTAAGTCTATCAACAAACTGTCATCAGCCTGTCAGATCTGCCTGCATTTCCCTCTCCTGAAGACTGTAAAGAGCACCGGCATCACTTGCTCGTTCTGAATTCGGGATCTTGCTCGGGCTGGGCCCGTTCTAGGCTGGCTTCAGCAATGTTTGGCACCACGAAGCACTCTGCCAGTCCTGGGTGTGTTGCTAATGGGTCAGAAAGTGTCCCTGGAAACACAGGGACACCAATAAGAGTTTACACAGTTGTTCGTTAAGTGAAGTGTTCTGACAAAGCTTGACAAACAAGAAGAAATTCATCCCCCAACCCACCTCACTTTTAGCAGCAAAGTAAACTCAAGAGAACATCAGATAAGACCAGCCTCCTCTTCCTGCAGTCCAGCCCCTGCAAAGCAGTTCTCTATGGACCCTGAGGCTGGGAATTGTATAAACTATGTAAATTAGAACTATGCAAATTTACATAAAACTATGTAAATTAGAACAAATCATCAGGGTTACTCTGAACCATTCCTGAATATTTTTTTTCTTGTTTTTCTTATACACTTAAAGAAAAAAGAATTCAACAGAGAAAGCCAAATGTTTGCAATCTCCTTCTATATAGCAACATATTATGAACCATCTGCTGAAATAAAATGCCATCGTGACTATAGATGGAATAAATGTCCAAAAATAAAAATTGGTGGAAATCGGGAATGTTTTTTGGGCAGTAACAAAAGTAAAACTGGCTAAACAGTCTTTAGATCACATGCATAGTAAAGTGTAATCACACCTTAGAGAAACACAAAGGAAAAGTAGCTAAGAAGCATAACTCAGGTGGTGGCGAAATAAGGGAATAAAAAATTATAGCAGAAATTCCAGAGTTCCTATTTCTGGTTTATGTCACCTAAATAAATGCAAAAACAGCTGGGGCAACATAAGAACCCAGTCTGACCTCTGACAGGGCAATACTGGGTGATAAAGACAACATCCAACTATGGACTCAATTTACACTGAGAGGGATGGACAGATAATGCTGTGAGGGTTTCAACGCTGCTTCTGTTCCAACAAACTAAATGGCCACGCTGTGAAGCGCTCTCAAGACACGGACACACAGGAATCCGAGACCCAGGGGAGCAATACGCCAAGGGCCAGCACACAGTGGCACCTCTTCTGAGACACCTGAGGGAAAGAAAAGCGTTGAGAAAGACTACTGGAACTCAGGCGGGCTTGCTGTAAGTCACGAGAGAAGGATAGGAGGTGACCAAGGTTATACTGGACAAAGGGAATGCCAGGTCTGAAGACCACAAAGTGTGAAATAGCTCAGTGTTCAGGGAAACGATGCACCTCATTTTTGAAAACTGACCAAATATTGTTTAAACATAATTACCATGGTTCATCATCCATTATTTGACATTTCTGGCAAGTTATGTTCACTAATGAAACACTGTAGAGCTTTTAGGGTAAGGATATTTAATTGTGCAAAATGTCAATGTAATTTAACACAAAGAAACAAAATGACTACAGTAAGAGTAAGACTTTGCCCAAGATATTTATGTAAAACAGAGTTCTGAAAAGAAAACACAATAATTATGGTTTTGCTGAATTCAGAGAAACACTGCCTCTGCGCTCTGGATGGGCCTCAGATGCTGCAGTCTGCACATTCAGCTCGAGACCACATTACACGTCCAATGACACAAGGAACTCAAATTAGAAGAGGCAGCACTGGACTCCACAACACACCATGTGTCACCCCAGTGGAGCCATTCGACGAGCACGCTTCAGGCTCCATGGGATGACTACAGGCCCCTAGTATCTGCCTCTGTCTGCACGGCTGGCGGTAGAAAAGGCTCAGCGATGTGGAGAAAAGGGTCTGGGAAGTCAAAGGGCCACAAGGAAAGGGAGTAGTGCCGCCAGGGAAAAACTCGTGGAGAAGAGAAATCCTGCCCCAGTTCCACTGTTGGTCCACAGCAGCCTCCTACTTTCCCTCCCCCGGCCTGATTCTGCCCAAGGGGCCCACCTCCAAAGACTAGGGTCACCATCAATGGTTTGCACCGAGAGGGAAGATATGATTCCCGGCATTTCCAACTGACACCCAAAATACTCTGAACACAAAAACACCGTTATTTGGGTGGTGACATTCTACAGCAGGGCTGTCCAAAGAAGCTTCTTACAATGACATAAATGTCCTGTAGCTGCACTGTCCAATACAGCAGCCACTAGCCAGACACAGCTAGTAGGATCTTGAAACACAGCCAATGGAAGTGAAGAAGTGAATACTTTACCTAATTTCAACAATCATATAAGGCTACTGGCTATAGTATGGAAGACTGTGGTCCATATCCAGCCAAATACTTGAATGGTCCAACCTTAAAAATGTCAATAAGCGTTACATGAGCGATAGCATCTTCCACAAAAACACCAATTTATGAGCTTTTAGAAAACAATTCTTAAGTACAGACTACCAAAAAATCAAAAGGACATATTAAACTTTGAGTGTTTGTGTGTGTTTTAATCTATGTTCAGCCAACACAGCCAAGATAAGCCTAAGGAGACACAACTAAACAATGTAGCATCCTGGATGGAATCCTGGAAAAGGAAAAAGGATGCTAGGAAACATGAAGGAAGCCTGAGGAATGCACGACCTTAGTTAATAATACGTCGTGAACACCCCTGGTGACCCAGTGGTAAAGACTCTGCCTGCCAGTGCAGGGGACACAGGTCTGCGCCCTGGCCCAGGAAGATGTCACAGGCTGTGGGGCCGCAACTGCTGAGCCCGCGCACCACAGCGACTGAAGTCCAGGTGCCGAGAGCCTGTGGTCCGAAACAAAAGAAGCCGCTACCAGGAAGGCCTGCTCGCCGCAGCTACAGACGTCCATGCGCAGCAATGAAGGCCCAGTACAGCCATAAAAATGCTTAAGATGGTGGTTCAGTATTGGTTCACTAGTGGTTAACAAATGTAGTACATCAATTGTAAGACATTAGTGAGAAACTGGGTGTGAGATAAACGGGATCTTTCCGTGCTCTCTTCGCAAGTTTTTTGGTAAATCTAAAATGTTCTAAAATAAACTTGCTTGCAAAAAAAAAAAACCTATGTTAAAAAACCCCTCTAGGTTCATAAAGGGAACTCTGCTCAGCATCACATAACAACTTAAATGGGAAAAGGATTTTTAAAAGTATACATGTATAACTGCTGTGCACTTGAAACTACCACAGCCCTGTCAATCAACTACGCTGCTCAGTCGCCCTGTCAGGTCCAACTCTCTGCGACCCCGTGACTGCAGCACATCAGGCCTCCCTGTCCCTCACCGTCTCCCGAACTTTGCCCGAGTTCACTCATGTCCATTGCGTTGGTGATGCCATACAGCCATCTCATCCTCTGACGCTTCTTCTCCTTCTGCCCTTAATTTTTCCCAGCAGTTAACTATATTCCAATACAAAAAAGTAAAAAAACAACAACAACAAAAAAAAAAAAAACAGGAAACTATGCTCAGTAAAGATGCTGTAGCATGGCTAAGAGCGCAAGTAGCACTGACATTTTATTCTACCTTTTGTAAACAGAACACTGAACTTTGGGGCTCCCATTCTTATATCTGATAAACAACTGAGTACATGTTTAGCTGAGTAAATGTGTTCAAGTCTGTGAAGAGGAATCTTGAAGTTCTTTATTTACTTGAGCAATTTTCTTTCAAAGGCTTCATGAAAAGGTATTCAATTTTCCACTTCTTTGACCACAGATTTTTTAAACTTTAGAAACTAACATCTAGATAGCAGATTTCAGGTGTATACCATGCTGGACTATAAACTTGTTAAATATAATTCACATTCATATGGTGTTGGAGAAAATAAAATGTTTAATCCTTTCCATTTCTGAAGTTACCAAAATACTAGTGTAAAGTTCACGCTATTTTAAATAGCTGGAAAGTTCTACTTTAAAGTAATCCCCCTTAAAAACATTACTCAGCATGTTCTACATACAACTGTGTAATAGAAACCTATTTCCAAAAATATTTCCTTAAAAAGTGAGGTGGTGGTGTCATGAACATAAAATTGAGATTGACGGTTACAAAACATGAAGTGTCCTAACTACCTGGAAGCTCTCTGCATGGCCGTGCTGTTACCGGTATGTCTACTTTTATAACTGTCAAACACCCTGAAAGGCGATTAACCTTTCAAGTTTGCATGTTCTAGGACAACTCCAACAGCTCTTCAGAGTTTGGCAGTAAGCTCTGTTAATGTTAGAAACAAAGGCCTCAGTATGTCAGACATATCTGGATGGACAGAGCAGTTATGAGTGTTTCTAAATTAGCTCAGAAAACTTTTCAATACACCTGTCTTACCAAGTCTGTTTTCATTCAGAACACTGTGCATACCTCTAGCATAGCTCTCAAAACTCAATTATTATATACATCTATATCTCAAACCCTTTGCACTAAGCACTGTACCCTTAGCCTAGGAAAAACTCAGTTTGTTCATGTAATTCACCAGGACACCAGGGTAAGCAGTCTTAATGTACTGTTGACAAGAGACGTATTAATGCCACAGGTGTTAGTTTCTGCAAAAATCCACCAGTCAATAATGTATTAAGAATTCATCAAAATTCTACAACTATCATGACACATACTCAAGGGAAAAAAAAAAAAAACCCCGACTAGACCTAAGAGACATCCAGAGAACACTCAAACCAACAGCAGAATATACATTCCCCTCAGGCTTACAGCAGAACATTCTCCAGGACAGACCATATGCCAGGCCATAAAACAAGCCTCAATAAGTGTAAAATAATTTTAATCAGTATGCTCTATAAGCGTAATGGAATTAAAATAGAAATCAGCAGCAAAAGGAATTCTGGGAAATTCACAAATATGTGGAAATTAAACAACACACTCCTAAATAACCAATAGGTCAAAGAAAAAAAAACAACAAATTGGAAAATATTTTGAGATTAATGAAAACAAAAATGACTGCCCCAGATTTATGGGAAGTAACTAAAGCAGCATTTAGAGGGAAATTTAAGGCTATACTCTAAGTATTTATAAATATTTACATTCAAGGAAAAAGTGTCCCATAGTTCACTTCAAATTGAGGTTGCTATTCTTTTATTTTTTAAAGTCAACCCCCTCCTAAAGCAGGTAATCAATCATTTTTCATCAGGTTATCGGAGAATAGGCAAATAGGAAGTCTGCTTCTTTTGTGAGACCTTTAATACCTAATAAGATAGGAGAAGAGTGAGAGAAAGAACGTGCAGAAAGCTTACCCTTTTGACACACAATACCAACACACTAACAGCTACATTTGAAAATAACTTCTATAGTCTTTAAGGGCAGCTGCTCCAAGAAGGCAGACAGAGGGCACCTGAACACAAAGAGAATCACTTTCCAAGTCAAACACTAGTTCTTTCTCAGTCAGCAACCTACACTTGTTGCTCAGTGGCTCAGTCGTGTCTGACTCTGGGTGACCCCATGGACTGGAGCACGCCAGCTTTCCGTGTCCTTCACTATTTCCCAGAGTTTGCTCAAACCCATGTCCACTGAATCAGTGACACCATCCAACCATCGTCTCGTCCTCTGTCGTCCCCTTCTCCTCTCCTCCTGCCCTCAATCTTTCCCAGCATCAGGGTCTTTTCCAGTGAGTCGGCTCTTTGCAGCAGGTGGCCAAAGTATTGGCGACTTTATTGGTCTCCAGGAAAAGACTTGCAGGGCTACAAGTTTCCACTTCTAGCACTAAGTGAGGCCATTAGCCACAGATTCATTTGGATATCAGATGCACACAATCTTAGCACAGCTTCTGGGAAAATTAACACCAATTTCAGGTTCAAGATCTACTCTGACTTAGCTAAAACATGTGACTTTGAGAAAGTCTTAATCATTATTATCTTCTCTGATAGGCTGGCAAAGAAACCTTTCAAGCTACTGATTTTTCTAAAGAGGTTCAGTACATTTAAACAGAAACCCCATCCTTCCTTCCAAAGACGAAGTACTTGCTTTCTTTCATTATTACAATTTTGCATATGGCTTCACTGTGCTTCTCATCTACCCAGAAAGTACAGTGAAAGCACCTATGGCTATATTCGTTAAATGCTTTTTTTCCCTGAAGGTTACAGAAAAGCAGAACAGTTATTTTCTATAGGAAGAATGCCTGCCTTTTACATTTGTTAACAAGTACGACATCTGTTTAATTTCAAAAAGTTATCTGGCTGACAGGAGGGATTATGTTCCTTTATACTTTTCTATTAAACTACTTTGATATACATTTTAAAAGCATGAAATACAGACATCTGATTTTTTTGAGTGCACTACAGATAATTAAAACTCACTAATAACTGCAAATCCTTATTTTTTCTCTTAATTTTACTTTTCAAAGCCAAACATTCTTATAGATGTTGATTAAAAACGTAAACTTGATTAAAGCTCAAGGTAGACAGCAGACAAGGAAGGAGACATGGATAATTAAACCTCTGAAAAACTACAATTTGGCTGCATTACTAATCTCAGTCCAGTTTGGAGACAGACTGAAATCAAAATTACATAAGTACGAAAGCACATTACATTAGTTTTGTATCAGGTGCAGGGAAAAGATAAGCGGGACTTGGGCAGCAATACCAGTTTTAGGGCCAATCGTAGTTTTTCATAAGGAAAAGGGCAGAGCCGGCTTTTAGCTTACTGCTGTATATTCTCTATTTTACATCTAGTCATTCTATGGCGTAGACCTAGATAATGTGGAGATCCTCGCACGCCTGCACCAAAAAGAACTGAAACAAATTTAGTCTATGAAACTGTACATTGTGGTGTCTTTGTCCTTTTAAGAAAGAAAGAGACTCTAAAACATTTGTTGACTTATACAATGACATCTGGAAGACTACTGAAGTGTTTTTGTTTTTTTATGGCTTTTCTGATTATGAAACTAACACATAGCTATAAAAACATCCATCATAGAAAAGTGTGTTATAGAAAGCAACAGTTTTCAGTCATTCCAACTATCAGAGAAAACACAACAGTCTTCTTTTTCCTTTGTATCGCAGGACGGGCAAGAGCGCGAGGATGTTTCAATAAGTCTCTCTACTTTTTTCTCCAAAGCTCTCAGCAGAGCCTCCCGGTTCTAAAGCTAAACATTTGCAGCATCAACTCAACAAAGCCTGGTTTGTCTGTCTTCCCATCTTTTTCCAAACATGAGTGAGGATGGATGATCTCCCTCTAGAAGGTATTCATTTAGCCAGAGAAGTAAAACTGAATTAAAACTACATCTATGAATACACATCAAATTTCTCAGCTATCAAAATTACTTGCTTACTTGACACAGCTATAAAAAAGCAAATTAATCACCCGAAAGAACAGTATGAAATAAAACATGCTTCAGAAAAACTGTATGCTGCTGTGAGGTGTCTTAGATGCTGAAGAAGGATTCAATCACTTCACAGATCTGGTTCCACAGTCTTATAAAACACTGTCCAACTATGAAATAATGTTCTATTGTTAGAGGAGGACAGAGAATGAAGCCAACACTAGCTGCACTATTATTGTGTATTCTAAGATTATGGGCCATTCTCATTTAACATGATCTCAAGTAGGTAATCTGTTCAGTCCTTTAGGACAATAGCGCATCAGACATAATCAAAAGCCTCCTCTGAGATTATGCACTAAATTTTTAATAGAAACAAGAATCCAGCAACAGGAAAATATCTAAGTCAATTATAGAATATTAACTTTAAAAATATCTAAAAATACTAACCCATTAAAAATAATTAGTAAAACAAATACGAAAATGGTAACATATGTTGTATTTTAAGTCCTGCTATAATTATAGCACTATAAAAATGTTTGTACAATGATAAAACCTAGAAGAGATCTGTAATAGTAAAAATGCTGGAGTGAGGAGTTTACGTAGGCCTTTGAATTTCCTATTTTTTTCTACTAATATCTGTTAAAGTAATTTTAAATGTTAAGAAAAATGGAAAAACTGATAATAAAATGAAAATATATTCTTTTTCCTCTAGCAATCCATTTCAAACCATACACATTGTCCAGGAAAGTAAAAGACCTATGAAATAATGACACGAAGAAGACACGCAACGATCAATATTCTGGCTGAAAACACACTGCTCTCTTGTTCTCTTGAAGTTTACAGTTTCAAGGTCCAAAATACATTTCCTCTCATTTAAAAAAAAAACTGATGCTTTCTGTAGTTTTCAAAAGCAAAGTATCACAAAAGTCTTTGCCATTTTGCTAAATGTAGATTTTAAAGCTTTGCTCTTAAAGAAAAAACAAATTAGTTAAAAATCAAAGCCACTGTTAGCATGAAAAAAACACTATTTAACCACTAATAATTATTACCTGTTTCAATAAAAACATTAGGACAGAAAATGTAAGAGCTACTGCTAGAAATGAGACCAAAGCAGGCTCTAAGCTTTCCTACATGATAAAGAAGGAAACATACCAAGGCATTGTTTATAGCATCCTTAAGATTTCTAAAACGCCATCTGAGGGGAAAATATACCTCTCCTAGATACTGAGACCATCGAGAACATTCTCCCACAAGTCCTGCTTGGGGACACGCCTATAATAACCAAAGACTCCGGGCTCCTCTGTCCATGGGATTCTCCGAGCAAGAATACTGGAGTGGGTAGCCATTCCCTTCTTCAGGGGATCTTCCCAACCCAGGGATCAAACCTATGTCTCCTGCATTGCAAGGGAGATCCTTTACCATTTGAGCCACCAGGGAAGGCCTAATAATGAAGGACACCTTATAGAAAATATAATAAGTTTTTCCCAAGGCTGTTTCATCTATCATTTCTAATACTAGCCAAAAGCATAATCCCAAAGCTCCACTCAGCCCAAGAAATACACAACAGCGAGGTCCCCAACAGGACCCTGGGCTAAATACCCACCTCTCTGCTTTCCGGTTTAACCCTAAGAGAGACCAGAGATTACTAAGAACAAAGAGACTGCTGGTCTTTCACACACCCTCCCTCGATACCGTGCTTTCAGCTCAGCCCTGGGAGAGGGCACACACCTCCGAGTTTGAGGCAGTTTTAGGATGAGCACCTGGCCAGTTACGTGCATCAAGTCATGTGACTTAAGTTACCTGAGCCAGGGGCTGGAAGACGCCCTCTTGTGTCTGAGAAACATTAATACAATTAATGGCAGGGAGCACATCTATCTGCTTAATACAAGCCACTGCCTTAAGCACACTAATGTATTAGGTCTTGAATCCTGACTGTGCCTCTAGGAAGGCAGATGCCACTGTTCTCACTCTGAGGACTGTAGAACAAAGCAGAACTTCCCAAGACCCCACGGCGGGACCTGCCATCGGCAGAGTCAGGGTCTGAAGGGGAGTCAGGCCTGGAGCACGTTACCGCAGGTGTCTCTCGCTCCACACCCACCAGGAGGCAGAAGAGAGGACATACCTGCCAAAAAGACCAATATTTTCCTCAAAAAAGGCATTGCTGTTTTCCAGTTGCTCAGTTGTGTCTATCTTTGCAACTCCATGGGCTGTAACCCACCAGGCTCCTTGGTCCATGGGATTTTCCAGGCAGGAATACAGGAGTGGCTTACCATTTCCTCCCCCAGGGGATCAAACGCACATCTTCCACAGAGCAGGCAGATTCTTTACCACTGGGCCACCTGGGAAGCCCACTTTACAAAAGGCACCATAATCAGTTCTTGTAAGGTTTTTTCCCCCTAATAGGTAATTCTATGGATTCGAAGATGCCTTTGTTTATATCTTTTAATATCTCTGAAGTGCATCTTAAAAATGATCCTATTTCATAATTTAACTGCAGAAATTTCTTTTCTAGGTGGTATACAGATTCAATGAAATAAATATCTTTATATCTACAATTTTAAAAAATATGTGTGTGAATTTTCTTAAGACTGAATTCTTGAAAGTAGAATTGCTGGGTCATTTTATGGTCTAACCTGTATCACCAAGCCACTGTTCAGAAAAACCAACTGTGTTTGCACAAACCTCTACTGGCGGGAGGCGACAAACCCATATCCTCACACTCTCGCCAAGAGAGGGTGGGCCCGTCTTCATCAGCTTTTCTCACCGGACAGGAGAAATGCCCATTTCCCCACCTCATTTCCTTTATTATTACCTTCAGCTTAGTTTAGGTAGGATGTCTAATATGTCACTACGCACAGACAGTGCCATGAGATGGCTGTCCGTGCCTCGCAGGTGAGGAATTCAGGACTGCCAAGAAGTTTCCATTTCTGGTTTACTCACACCTGATGGTTAACAGGGGCATTAATGTTCTGCAGGGAAAGTACTGTAGCCAGCAGAAGATCTGGCTCTGCCTGTAAGAGGCATTAGTTAACTTCTGCACCCACGAGATGGCACTAATAATGCCAACCTTTCAATGCCCCAAATCAGAAATCACGTATAACTTTGAGGCACATATTAATGCCCCATCAACAGTAGCCATTCAATGATGACTTCACTTATGGCTCATGGCGGTCAAAACTGAAGACCCCAAAGGAACAGTGCGTTTCCTTACACACATCTTTCTCCAAACAGCGATGACTGGTCTTCAGCCAGTTCCCCCACCTCCCCGGGGCCCAGTCCCCTTGAAAAGGAACACTGCATAGGAACTGAAAGTTCAGCCTTAGCACCTATTTAGAAATAGTCCATTCAGATGGCAGAGGACGAAATACATACAATGAAAGGCAAACTGTTACAAGAGAACGCAAACTGCCCTCATTCTTGAGGGTTAAACGCAACATTTTCAGTTTAGTTAACAAGACTGGTAACGATTATTATCAATAGGCAAAGAAATACTTCAAAAACTGTATCAATAGCTCATTTTGAAACACTGAAGGAAAAAAACCTACCCTATCTTATTTTTTAGGTATGATGTTCAAATACCTGAAATCAGACTTGTGTACTGAAATTCAGGACTTACGAGCTGTTGTGAAAACTGTAACTAATCAAACCCTAGTTCATGTTCCTGGTTCTCAGGAGCATACTCAACGGACATTCTTTTCTCAGTTACACAGGAAATGTATTCAAATGCCCCACCACCACCACCCGTGACAGGCAGAAATCCCATTTTATTTCCTTTAACTCAAAGCACCCCTGTCCTTCACTCCTAGTCTCCAATACCTGTGTAGGCCCATATCTCACAGCCTGATAACTGTGACCCGGGAGGCTGAGACTCCAGGCTCCCCTCCTAGAAATCATTAGATTTACACAGAGGATACTTTCATCATCAGCTAATAACCTTCAGAGGCTTAAGGACAAGATCAGACTCTTACTGAGTTTTCCTTGCTTGGCTCCAATTCTATCTTATTTTCCATTCTGTCACAGACTATCACCTTATTCTAATATTCCTGTCTCAAACACAACAAGCCCAGTCCCACTCCCCCTCCTCCTGCTCAACACAAGGACCAGTGCAAGTCACGTTTCCTCCACGCAGCTCTCTCCGACTTGAGCTCTTACCAATCTCTTTCCCTCTAAGTTACACTGGCAGTTAAAGTGTGTGACCCAACTTCAGCATTCTCTCAAATACCAGATCAGCACTAACAGCTGTGACACATTAACCTCCACGGCTACCATTTCCTCACCTATAAAATAAGGAAGTCTCTTCCTGTTCTGAAGATCCTCTAATTTTACACACTCTTGCACAGTTTCACATATTTACCTCATTTCTCTTATTTTAGAGTTCCTGAAGGGACAAAGTACATCTATTTTCCCCCCAACTCTCAAGGCCACTTACCCCAGAATGTGGCTCATGGAGATGCTATGTAAGTGTGAAACAGGGCCACCAGCACTGAACAAGTTTTAAAGCCACCAAGACCGAGTTTTAGAGCAGTTTAGGAACCTGGAAAGGAGGTTCGTGCCAGACAAAGATCATGAGATGATCTACTGCTGGTATTCTTCAAGAGTCAAAGAAAGGTCTGTCTCTAGAAAATAAGGATCCAGCTCAAGAATGCAATGAGCCCAGGTTTGAGAGCTCAAAACAGTCTCTTAATTCCTAGCTGAAGTAGAGGTACAAAAAAGCCACTAGAAGGCAGATGCAACTTCAGATAAGCTCCGCATTCTGCGTATTCTAGGGCAGAGGATTCAGGGCCCCAGTGGAGAACCCCTGGGGCTATCTCAAGGCTGCCCTTCAATGGGGGTGAAATTTAGGTTCCTTTCAGCCATGCAGGTCGGGGGAGCCTGGTGGGCTGTGGGGTTGCACAGAGTTGGACACGACTGAAGTGACTCAGCAGCAGCCATGTGAGATCTGAAACT
>SJYX01011060.1:246137-290191 GCA_006410675.1 Oreotragus oreotragus | reverse complement strand
AAAACAAAATAAAATGTGTAAGCCTTGTCCTTTAGCCCTGTGCTTGGGATCAGAGGTTGAGCCCTCTTCCGGCTGCCAGGGTAGGTACCCAACTCTGGGTCAGAGCTAGGTTTTGGCCAGTCTGCAGCCACCACATGAAGCGGCCCCACAGGGCAGCCTCATGCCCTCCTCCCGGGTTCCCAAGCTTGCCCCACCTCAGTCAGGCCTCGCCTGCCAAGGAACCCTGGTCTGAACCTCAGTTGCGAGGAGGGGGTTGCTATCACGGTTCCCAGACCTCCTTTTGGATATCCACTCGCAAGGCAGAGGGTTGAGGATCAATTGCCACTACTCCCAGGATCCCAGCTATTCACACTGCCTCCGACCTGCACTTGCTCCTTCTGATTTCCAACCCCCCTGGCTCTTTCCAAATGCTCAAGGGTGCTCAACCCGCACTGGGACGTGGGGGCAGGCTGGGACCTGGGGCTGCATGGGGTGCAGACAGGTTGAGGGCTTTCACCGAGGAGGAGGATGTGTTTGGGGCTGAGGGCGCCTTAAGGGCCAGGCGGTGGGGGCAGGGGGACGGCGAGGAGGACAGGGAGGACTGGGTCAGACCCGGTGGGCTCGTAGTGGGTGTAGGGAGACCGGCCACCAGGCTCAGGGTTCTCAGGCAGCGAGGGAGAGGCTGGGGCCCTGCGGCGCCGGACCCGCCACCCGGCAGGCCGCGATCCTCGCCCTCGGCGCCCCCCCCCCCCCCCCCCGCGCCCAAAGAACATGGTAGGCAGTGCAGAGATTCAAAGGACTGTCGACTTGCAATGCGGGTATGCAGGGAGGGTGGGAGGTAGCCAGCAGAGGGAGGCTCTGAGGGAGATGAATGTCCCTTAAAGAAGAGGCAGGCAGCCCACCTCCTCCTGGAAGAATGCCCATTAAGGATGTGGGATTGTGCATATGAATATTTAATTTGTGCCTTTTAATGGGTTTGTTTTTAGCATCTTTCTTATTTAAAAATAATTCTGACTTCATTTCCCCACTCCCCAAAAGGTAAATAAAGGCAAAATAGCGCTGAGAAAGCATCTCCAATGGCTTCCGAGTCATTTTGCTTGTTTTAATGATATGAATATTTAATTTGTGCCTTTTAATGGGTTTGTTTTTAGCATCTTTCTTATTTAAAAATAATTCTGACTTCATTTCCCCACTCCCCAAAAGGTAAATAAAGGCAAAATAGTGCTGAGAAAGCATCTCCAATGGCTTCCGAGTCATTTTGCTTGTTTTAATGGCCGAGACTCAATGTTCCTCGGGTGTCCTTGAGGTTAAAACAATTCTCTGAAGCACACCATCTTTTCTTGCCCTCCTCCCACAGTTTCTGTCCTTCACCTTTTACAGGAAGACCATCTAAATGACAAATTACCAAAGAGAGATTAGACTAGCCCTGGATCTTTAGCCTCCCCCACCCCAAATATTCAGTATAATTATCAAGACAGTTTGTCTTGTGGATGATGGTTATGCTGGTTCTTCTCCAACAGAGACAAATGGCAAGAGGTAATTAACCTGTTTGCCAAACTGATAACTCGTAGACAAGACTACCTCCTGAGAGTCACTCAAAGAGCAACACAGATGAATGGGGAATAAGCACCTTTGGGCTAAATGGCCAGTGGTGAGAAATATCAAAGAAAAGACAATATTTAACCATCTAAACTGTCCCACCGCGACCTGGCCCTAATCTAGGCTCAACTGATCAATAGCTGCTGACATTGATGTAGGTTCCTACTGATTATAAAGTGTCTTCGGGTGCATTATCCTATCTTCAAGTCCCGATCTGAGAATATACAAAAGGGTAACTTCCCACTGGAGAGATTCTTGGAAAATAAATAATGAAAATAAGCCCTTTATTCATATCAACTAAGCATCTGAGGGGCTTCCCTGTAGCTCAGCTGGTAAAGAATCTGCCCTCAATGCAGGAGACCTTGGATTGATCCTGGGCTGGGAAGATCCCCTGGAGTAGATAGGCTATCCACTCCAGTATTCTTGGGCTTCCCTGGTGGCTCAGCTGGTAAAGAATCTGCTTGCAATGTGGGAGACCTGGGTTCGATCCCTGGGTTGGGAAGATCCCCTGGAGAAGGGGACAGCTGCCCACTCCAGTGTTCTGGCCTAGAGAATTCCATGGACTGTATAGTCTATGGGGTCACAAAGAGACGGACATGACTGAGTGATTTTTGCTTTCACTTTCAAACATCTGAAGGGTTAGGGATGACTTGACAGTAATGCCTGGGTTACTGAGGTTGCTGTTCTTCTGCAAAATTGCCTATGGGTGGGTTTCCTCCATTTTTATTGGCTCCTTTTCCCTGCTTTCTGTACTGTTCTTCCACATTTAGGCTCTAATCTCAGTGTTTTCCATGGCTGACTTGCACCCGTCCCCACCTGGACCTTGGTTCTCATGGCCACATCTTCCTGGTTCCACAGCTTCCTCCCCATTCCGTGCAGGGCACTGTCCAGGTGAAAGCCTTGACCTCTCCATGATGTGGCCCTGGCCTCATTTCCTCCTCTCTGTGCCTCGCCTCCATGCCCAGATCACACTACCCACAGTGGGCAGCTCTCCATGCACATCATGCACTTTCTCACCTGGAGCCTCTCCCAAGGTGTCCCTTCTATGTGGGAAGGAAGTCATCACTTTCTGCCGAGACAGAAGGTCCCTCTCAAGGGCTTGAGAGTAAACATTCGAGGATTTGCCTGCCACAGGGTCTCTGTGGGGGCAACGCACGTGGACGCAGCCATAGACAATACGTAATTAAGCATTCTGGGTTCCACTAAACTTGATTTTGAGATATGAAGAACTGGAATTTCAAATCACGTCCACATGTTGTAAAATAGTCTTCTTCTCTTGATCTTTTTTACAAATCATTTAAAAATGTAAAAAGTGTTCTCAGGTCTTGGGTTGTATGAAAACCAGGTGCTATCTGAATTTGTATGTATGTACTCACGGTATGTAATTTGACAATTCCTTGATCTAGACTACTATTAGCTCTTCATAGCCATGTCAGGTGGTGTCTTCAGGAAACTTCTCTGAATGTTGGACACATTTGGCAAAAAGAAAAAAAAAAAAATCCTTTGTCTGTGTTCCTGTGGGACCAGTTTCCATTTTTTCATCTCATCCCATAGGATTTTTCAGTCAAGTTCCCTGCCACTGAGATGCAGCTCCATCCCCAAAGCATTTGGCAATGACCTGCTTTTGTGCCTGACTTCCTATTAACAGCTCAGTCCCCCAGGGCAGAGCTGGAGCTTCCCCACTTCTGGGCTCCAGGCCCGGCCCTGTACTCCCAGCTGGGTGAGGGCCCAGGCTCTGAGTGGCCCCTGGGTGGAGCTGGGCATTCTGGGGTGGTATCTGAGCCATCTCCCCTGGTTTGCCTGGGTCTTGCAGGGAAATGGGCTTCCCTGGTGGCGCTAGTGGGGTAAAGAACTCATCAGCCAATGCAGGGTTTGATTGAGAGAAGGGTTTGATTCGCGGGTCAGGAAGATCCCCTTGAGGAGGGCATGGCAACCCACTCCAGTAACCATGCCTGGAGAATCTCATGGACAGAAGAGCTGGGTGGGCTACAGTCCATGCGGTTGCAAAGAGTTGGACATGACTGAAGTGACTTAGCACACACACATGCAGGGAGGCAGGCCACTGTAAATAAGAAAGCAGTGTGTAGGTTACACTGTGAACCAGACAGTTACCTGATCTAGAGAGAAGGAAGCAGTGATTATGGGGAAAAAAAGAAGCATCAGGTACTTGGAACATATGAGAGCTCTAGAAAGAAGAGGGACTCTCAAAACATGGGAACTGTGAAGGGGAGGGCATTTCCCTGCCACAGAACTCTCCTGAGAGCCAGAGGGGTCCTTCTGCCTCAGAATCACCAGCCTCATCTCAAGCTTACAGCTCAGAATGGCCAGGGGAGCTTGGGGATCTGCATTTTAGTTAGCTATTGGTATAGAACAAATTGCTCCTAAATTTAGTGGTTCAAAAGAAAAATAACCATTTATCATTTCACTCCATTGCTGTAGATTAGGAGTTAGAGAGTGGCTTAGCTCATAGCTCAGCTGGTAAAGAATATGCCTTCAGTGGGGAGACCTGGGTTCGATCCCTGGGTTGGGAAGGTCTCCTGGAGAAGGGAATGGCTATCCACTCCATAGAATGGCTATTCTAGCCTGGAGAATTCCATGGACAGAGGAGCCTGGTAGGCTACAGTCCATGGGGTCACAAAGAGTCAGACACAACTGAGTGACTTTCACTTTCACTTCACTTAGCTGAATGGTCCTGTCTGAGGCTCTCTCAGAAGATGATGGTCAAGAGATCAACCTGAAGTCCCAACTGGAGTTGGAGGATTTAATTCAAAATGGCATACCCAGTGGTTCACAAGTTGGTGCTGGGGGTTATCAGCCAATCTCCTTTCCTCCTTAAGTGGATCTCTCATTGTGTGTGTGTGTTTCACTGCTTCATTTCACCAGTATTTGTAATATGGCATGATAGATCTCATTTTGAAGATGTTAGGATTGGTGGCCTCTTTTCATGAGCTTCTGAATCCATCATGTTGCTTAGGATCTTTCTTCTTCACAGGGGATTTTTTCACCCATTCACCACAAGCACTCAGCTCCATGCCTGGTAGCTTCCTCCACCAGGGCTTCCTGGATGTGGAAGCTGCAATGGACCTCACTGTCACATTCTTTCCTTTTCACCGTGTCTGTGGTTACCCAAGTCAGCCCCATTCCAGCATGGCAGGAAACGGTACCAGGGTGTAACTATCAGGAGGCAGGAATCACTGGGGCCATTTTGTAGACCGGACATGGCAACAAAGGACTTAGAGCCTGTTTTCTTAAGGGCTAGATTAAAACAACTTAAAAAAAAATTATGTATGCTGTTTTATAGAAAAATTTCCTTGATCCAAACTTCATCAAGATCCCTTAATCTAGACAAATGCTAAAAACAGGAAGCTATTTTCCAAGGTTAGATTTTGCTTGTGCCTAACTGGGTCTTGTATGAGTGGACTGGGTTTGGGGGAGTGGAACATGACATTTCCCACCCTGAGACAAATAGTTTTAACAATAGTTTTGTATCTTACCAAACTCTATATTGCTGGTGTGTATGTACAGTAAATGGGCTTCCCTGGTGGCTCAGGTGGTAAAGAATCCTCCTGCAATGTGGGAGACCTGGGTTCAGTCCCTGGGTTGGGAAGATTCCATGGATAAGGGAACGGCTACGCACTTCAGTACTCTTGCCTGGATAATCCCCTGGACAGAGGAGCCTGGTGGGCTACAGTCCATGGGGTCGCAAAGATTGGACATGACTGAAGCAACTTGGTGCACGCACACGCATGTGTAGTGAACACTGGACTATTTTACATCAATATCCAAGTTCTCTTCTTCCAGTTCCTGAAAGTAGTTCTTACTGATGGAAGGTAAGCCAAGTGGTGTACTTTACCTCCAGACCGAGGCAGTTAAATGAAATAGGATTTACCTGTCCTCCTCCTCTCCTGGCTGCTGGTCGAATGCAAAGCACTGAGAGAGGAAACCAAGGAACTGAAAAGGCAGAGCCACCAACTGGAAGAAGCCTGGATCCCTGAATGCCTGGAGCAGGGCTCCCTGCCTTTCTCCTGAGAGACCCCCGTTAAGTTGTGAGGAAAGTGAGAAATAAACCTCTGCTTTGTTAAACCACTGAAACTTTCAGGTCTTTGTTCGTGTGGCCAGCACTGCTTGTTATGACTCAGGCAAAGTATAAATCTTACGTAAATCTTTGGCATCCTAGAATTGAATTTAATTTTTCCAAAACTGAATCCCTGCCTACTTTCTTTCATATTTGTGCTTTCTCATAAGCTATTTCATTTTTAAACTAATAACAAAAACAAAGCCCCAGACTGTTCTGGATCTTTATAATGGGTTTGTGACGGCTGTTGAAGGCCTTTGTGGGGGGTGAAATGTTGCCTTCTGGGTTGTAGCTTACGAGACACAAATGTATTATATGATGTCACAACGTATGACATGACACCTGGATCAAAAAAAAAAAAGGAATATAGGGATTAAAAATAAAAGGAAATAAGGGTTATTAAAAATGATATCCTGTATACAAATTGATCCAGTATATTCAAAAATTAAAATAACTCTACTTCTTCATGAATGTCAGAGGACCACAGGGTTCTTTTTATATCCCAAGGACTGAACCAATTAAAAAAAAAAAATCTTTAACCGTATACTTCTAGAATTAAAGGTCAGCTCTGAAAACTTCAATAACAGACTTATAAATACTAACAGTTCCTAAAATGCTGTCTGCATAATCAAGGACTATTTCTCAATCTTGCTCTATAAAAAACTAGATCACACCCTTGTTTTGTGATTTAGACTGTGATTTTTTGTCTTCTCCTTGTGGAAATGGAGCAGCACGAGGAAACTGAGGAAAGTGTGGTCAGTGTGTCCCCTTTATTCCATCCATCTTTCACCCTCTTGGATCTACTGTCCCTTCACACCAGCCACTCCAGGGGCCACCAGCACCTCAGGGGGCCTCTCCTTCCATTCCTTGGCTCAGCAGCAGGGCCCCAGCCGGGAGGTGGGCCTGCCAGCCCCCAGGCTGCCCTGCTTTCCACTTCCACACAGGGAGCCTCTCTGTGGCCACGTTTGTGGCTTGGTGATGTCAGACTAGCTAAATCTCATTTCTCTCTTCCAGCCTCTAAGTCTCTTAGCTCCCTTTATTGGCTCTGGACTTGCTCCACATGAGGTCCTACCAAACTTTTCCTTTGGGGGCTTGTGTCTCGCTCTAGAAGGAGTGCTGGCTGGGGCGGGGGTTAGACGGAGAGAGCAAGTCTCAATGACCACAGGAGACTGTCCTGTGGTCTCGTAACATGGCTGGTCTCGCTGGTTCAGCTTCAGACTGTGAATATTTCCTCTTCCCCCCACTTCCTCTTCTTTCAAAAAGCAAAGACAAATAAAGCTGAATAAAGAGAGCTATCATTTGCTTTGTATCTTGGGACATTTCTCTAACGTCTTTCAAAAAGCTGAGCCCCTTACATGCAAAATAAAATGAATGGCATCTTTAGGAGGGTTGGGGAATTGATGTACTATACAAGAAAACTTCTAGAACGTTCAAGAGTATGTTTCTCCTCTCCATCAGTATGTGTAAGAAAGGAAAGAGACCCAGACCACTGATGTAAGTGGATGAAAAATAAAGGAATGTGTGGCAAAGGAATAGTCAGAATACTTGAACTGAAAACAAAGGAGAGTGATCATTTTTACAACCTAGCCTTAGACACTGAACAGTTGATTCGGGTGACTAACTCTAGCACATCCGTATTTACATGATCTAGAAACGTAAATTATGAACACACAGGAAAATTCGGGGGTTGCCCGGGGAGAGAGAAAAGATAGTATCTGATTACACTGGTGTCTTTGTCCTTAACTATAGGAAGTCCTGATCTAGCATGCGTGCGCCATCTGGTGGAGTCACAATACCTGCCTTCACTTGGAAATGGATTCAATTCAGCAAGATGCTTTCAATTTCCCATCAATGGCAATGAAAGGGGATTGAAAAAGTATTTCTGTGGCAACCACATGTAGGGTATTTCCAAATTATGTAAGCCAATGATGAGTGAAAACTTAGGAACTTCACACAAATGCCTGATTTCATCATCTAAAGGCATCCATTCAATGTCAAAGTGTGTATTGTGTCTGGACACCAAAGACACCCACCAGCTCTGCAGATGGTTCCTGCCACAGTTACAAACGTCTCTCTTCTGTTTTCAAGGTGCTAGAGGTAGTGATAGTACTAGTGGCAGCTAATAAAGAGAGAGAAGAATCCCTAAACTCCTTAGCCATCCTTCAAATAACCAACAGCTGATGTTTGCCATAAAGCAATAACATTGACCTGCCAAATCTCTTGCTCTGAAACTGTGGGGTTTTTTGTTTTGTTTTGTTTTTGCAAATATTTGCTCCAAATGTGAAGACTTCCCACACCAACTCTGACTCTCTCATTCTTTAAACCATTTTTTAAATAAAAATTTTATTGGCATATGGTTGCTTTACAATGCTGTGTTACAAAGCTATGTTAGTTTCTACCGTACAGCGAAGTGAATCAGTTATATGTGTATATATATCTCTTTTCTGGATTGCCTTCCGATTTAGGTCACCGCAGAGCACCAGATAGCATTCCCTGTGCTCTGCAGTAGATTCTCATTAGCTATCTATCTTATACTTTTATACATACTAGCATATATATGCGGGGAAGGCACTGGCACCCCACCCCAGTACTCTTGCCTGGAAAATCCAATGGACGGAGTAGCCTGGTGGGCTGCAGTCCATGGGGTCGCTGACAGTCGGACAGACTGAGCGACTTCACTTTCACTTTTCTCTTTCATGCATTGGAGAAGGAAATGGCAACCCACTCCAGTATTCTTGCCTGGAGAATCCCAGGGATGGGCGAGCCTGGTGGGCTGCCGTCTATGGGGTCACACAGAGTCGGACACGACTGAAGTGACTTAGCAGCAGCAGCAGCAGCAGCATATATATGTCAATCCCAATCTCCCAATTCATCCCACCCTCTACATCCTCCCTTGGTGTCCATTATTTTTTTCCTTTGTGTCTCTACTTCTGCTTTGCAAATAGGATTTCTAGATTTTGCATGTATGTATTAATATACGGTTTTTGTTTTTCTCTTTCTGACTTACTTCATTCTGTACCTGATTCGCTGTTTACTTGGAGTCTCCTGTTCTCTCTGACTTGTGTTCTGAAGGTCATCAACATCCACCTAAAGCTGTCCCCAGCTCTCAAATTTCCCTACTTATGCGCAATTCTCCGATCAGCCACTTACACTCTCAACTGTACCACCCACAAGGAAAGAGTCAGAAGGAACTCAGGGAAGAAAGAATAGAAAATACCCAGTTGTTGTTTTCTTTTTTTGCAAGTTGCTTTAAAATGACTGCACATTTTATACGGAATCTACAAAAACATAGAAATGTACAGAATGGTAAAATAGCTGATGTGAGAAGGAAGCGAGACCAAGGAAAACATCTCAGCAACTTTTGGAAACATTGGAAAAGTGGAAATGTGCCAAAGTTTTAAAACATGGATTTTTAAAACACAAAACTAGAATATTTCAGATAGTTGACGATGTTTGTTGGTTTATCTACTGTTTTGTTGTTGTTGTTGAGGCATAATTCACATAACATAGAAGTCACCATTTTAAAGTACATAATTCAAAGTTTTATTTTTCATTCACAAAGTTGTGCAACTGTCACATCAAACCAATCTTAGAACATTTCCGTTACTCCCCAGAAAAACCCCACACCCCAGACCTCACTCCCTGTTCCCTCTTCCCTTACCAGCCTCCGGCAACCAATAATCTCCTTTTTATCTCTACAGATTTGCCTATCCTATATACTCTGTGTAAATGGTAGCATATAGTAAGAGGTCTTTGTGTTTAGCTTCTTGCGCTTAGCACGTTCAAAGTTCGTCCATCTTGTAACATTATAGTTCATCGTATGAGTATATAGCACATCATTTTTCATACATTCAGTAGTTAATGGACATCTGGATTATTTCTACTGTTGGCTTTATTGTGAATAATGCTGCTATGAACATTCATATACAAGTTTTTATGTAAATATACACTTTCAATGCCCTTGAGTGTATATTTATATATATGAGTGGGATTGATGGGTCACATGGTAATTGTATGTTTAACTCTTTGAAGAACTGCCAAGCTACTTTTCACTGTGGCTGTACCATTTTATAGTCCCAACAACAATGTATGAGTGTTCTAATTTCTCTGTATCTTCACTAAGACTAGTAATTTTCTGTTTAAAAATTACCATTATTATTATTGCCATCCTACTGGGTGTGAAGTGATCATTGATTTTTAAGAGTGAGTATTTCAGGTGGTACAATGGTAAGGAATCTGCCTGCCAGTGCAGGAAGTGCAAGAGACACAGTTTCAATCCCTGGATCGGGAAGCTCCCCTAGAAAAGGAAATATATTCTCCAGTATTCTTGCCTGGAGAACGCCAAGGACAGAGGAGCCTGGCAGGCTACAGTCCATGGGGTTGCAAAGAGTCAGGCAATGTTAAGCAACTGAACACACACTCAACACACATTAATGCAAATACAGACTAGAAAACAAAGGAGATGATCTTGGGCATAGAAAAGAACTTTCAGTTCAGTTCAGTTCAGTTCAATCACTCAGTCATGTCCAACTCTTTGCGATCCCATGAACCACAGCATGCCAGGCCTCCCTGTCCATCACCAACTCCTGGAGTTCACCCAAACCCATGTCCATCAAGTTGGTGATGCCATCCAACCACCTCATCCTCTGTCGTCCCCTTTTCCTCCTGCCGTCATTCTTTCCCAGCATCAGGGTCTTTTCAAATGAGTCAACTCTTCTCATCAGGTGGCCAAAGTATTGGAGTTTCAGCTTCAACATCAGTCCTTCCAATGAACACCCAGGACTGATCTCCTTTAGGGTGGACTGGTTGGATCTCCCTGCAGTCCAAGGGACTCTCAAGAGTCTTCTCCAACACCACACTTCAAAAGCATCAGTTATTCTGTGCTCAGCTTTCTTTATAGTCCAACTCTCACATCCATACATGACCACTGGAAAAACCATAGCCTTGACTAGATGGACCTTTTTTGGCAAAGTAATGTCTCTGCTTTTTAATATGCTGTCTAGGTTGGTCATAACTTTCCATCCAAGGAGTAAGCTTCTTTTAATTTCATGGCTGCAATCACCATCTGCAGTGATTTTGGAGCCCCAAAAAATAAAGTCTGACACTGTTTCCACTGTTTCCCCATCTACTTTCCATGAAGTGATGGGACCGGATGCCGTGATATTAGTTTTCTGAATGTTGAACTTTAAGCCAATTTTTTCACTCTCCTCTTTCACTTTCATCAAGAGGCTCGTTAGTTCTTCTTCACTTTCTGCATAAGCGTGGTGTCTTCTGCATATCTGAAGTGACTGATATTTCTCCCGGCAATCTTGATTCCAGCTGGTGCTTCTTCCAGCCCAGCGTTTCTCATGATGTACTCTGCATAGAAGTTAAATAAGCAGGGTGACAATATACAGCCTTGATGTACTCCTTTTCCTATTTGGAACAAGTCCGTTGTTCCATGTCCACTTCTAACTGTTGCTTCCTGACCTGCATACAGATTTCTCAAGAGGCAGGTCAGGTGGTCTGGTATTCCCATTGAACTTTATGTTTATATATTAAGGTCAACTTCATACTTGGCCCTCATCTAACCCAGACAAGAATAATTACCCAGCTTGTTTACCTAAGTATTCTGCTACCAGGGTGTTTATAGAATCACAGAGTCTTGGAGTGAAAACTGCCATAGAGAAGATTCCTCAACTGGTGCTACAGTTTCTAAACTGCAGAAATTTCTCTACAATTTACCTGACAGTTAATCATTTCATTCCACTCATGCTATGACAGGGAACTCTTTTCTTCACAAGACTTCCCATTTTATTTATAATTTCTAGACTAGCCTTCCTTACATTTAAAGCTTGCCTTCTTATAACATCATGTAAATTTTGAGACCGCATGAAAAATCTTGAATTCCATTAAACCACTGGTCATGTCCTTATCCTCAATATTTCTCTTCATCAAGCTACCTGTCTTCAGAATTTTACCTATCCTATATAGTCATGGATTCCACTCCTTCACCATCTCCGATGTCTTCCTTTAGATATTAAAATGAATCTATATCCCTCTAAACATGAATCACTGGGGAGTGAGCCCAGCACGCCCTGGACAGTAGGGAATACAGTGAGAGCGTTATTTGGCTGTGATGCTGTGCTTCCTCTGAAGATGTCTGAGACTGCATGCCTTTCTGCAACTGTGTTATAGTTGCAGTTTGTTTGCTCAAATTGTACTTGAGCCAATCAGCTAAAACCCGCCAAACTTCTTCGAATGACCTGCTCTCACTCCCCTGTTCTTGGGCAGTTGGTTTTCAAAGCTTGTAGGACTCTTACCCTTTTTAAATTCCATCTTTTAAATTTTAGTCTCTAATTTCAAAGATTGTGACAATCTTTTGGACTCCTGAGTCTGTTTCCACTTCACTAACTACTTCTCTCAGGCTTTGTGCCCATCACAAGTTAGAAAGACATTTTATTGGTCTTTGATCGATTCATGGTTATGAACCACATATCCAGCCTGCTCTCCTGGATGGCATCTGTTCTCACAGACAGCACCACTATGCAGTTCAAACACCTGTTCAAGTGTCTGTCTCTCTATTAGATTGGACTCTCATTGTTCGTTCAAGTACTAGTCACTCAGTAAGTTTTCTGAATCGAGTTGGACTGAATCTCCTTTTCAAATGCCAGCTTAGAGTTTTTTTGGCAAGACCACTTGCCAAACATTTGAGAACATCTCCTGTCTTGCTAAAATCTCACTAGTTATGTTAAACTATGGTCAAGGGGGAGGAAAAAGCTGTTCATTTATACCTTCTGCTTAGTTAGTAACTCATTTCCTAATACATCATCCTTCATCTGCTAAGTTTTTGTAATGATATGTGCTAGGATCTGTACTAAGCATTTTGCATATGTTATCTCATCTCATCCTTAAAGGAAACCTGTCAGGTACAATTATTTCCCAGTCTAGAGATGAGGAAGCTGTGGCACAGGGGTAATTTAAGTAAATCATTCAGGGTCACGTGTCCAATAACTAGCCAAGCAAGCATCAAAACTCAAGTCAAGTCTAATATGGAGCTAGAAAGCCAATCACTATGCACCCTGTTACCTTTTATGAAGTCATGACTTTCACCCAGAAAAGAGATGAAATGCTACTATAACGTGTCACTAAGAGCATCCATTTCCTTATCGGTATCCACAGATTCCTGCTGGTGATTAATACATTCAAAGTGACCCACAGAGAATGGTTGCCTCGGAAAAAGGAAGGAAAAACATGAGACCTTGAGACCACAGAGGGTCTAATGAGATCTTAACATGCATTTCTCGTGCTTTGTTTCTTGCATTTTAAAATAAAGAATACAAAATTACACACTGCAAATACTCACTAGTACAAAGTGCTGGACTCATGTGTGTTTTTATGTTCTCAATCCTTGCCTGCATTTTTCAAATTACCAAAATCATATTTCAAAACAAAAATCTATAGATATGTGGAAATTTGGATACATGTGAAACTGCTGATGCCACAGTTCCTTTTGATGTGGCTAAATGAGATGGGTCACAGATTTTCCTGTTTCATCACAACAAGTTTAATGTACGTCAGTAAAATCATAATTTAAAAATCACTTCAGGCTGTTTAGCTGAATGTATATAATTTCTTCTAGAAGAGCAATTCAGCTCCCAGCACTAGAGGAGAGAGGGAATACCCAGAATCCTCTTGGCTCTGTGGACTCCTTGCTGGAGCGCCAACAATTAAGCTTCTGTTTGAAGAGCTAGGCTAGGCCATTAGAAAATGAACTAATACGCATTCTTATTGCTGCAAATTCACTGCACGCGTTGGCAACTAGGAAGAAATAAAAGGTTCTCAAAGATTGTTTCTAAGTCATAATATGAATGGAAGATTTTTTTTCATATTCTTTATACACATTCCAAATTTTCCACAGGAAAAAATGAAACTTTAATGTATTTTCTTTTGTCCTCCAATGTTTTAATGTTCATCTAGGGGTTTATATGCCCTGAAACAGTGATATTGTTAAACACTACTGAAGTTGCAAGCCCTTTAGATAATTAACTGTCCCCAGGTTGCTGGCAGCTTAGCGCGTTGAGGCTCCTATCTGTCTGTTGCTTCCCTGGTAAACTGTCACATCTTTCTTAACGTTGCTTCTTCGGTTTTTTGTCACCTTCCAAGTTCCTGTTTCATTCACTGTATCCTAGGGAATTAAATGCATATGCTTTTTAGACCTGTTTGTAGAGTAAATAGACCTGAGTAAAGGTCTGAAGACCTTTGTTGTGGAGGACTGCTCTGGATCTTTAGGGTGGGTTTGTGACAGCAGGTGAAGGCCTTTAGAGGTGGGAAATGTTGCCCTCTGCATTGCAACTTGTGAACCAGAGGATTGAGACTTTTTATAAATCCAAACATCTGTCAAGTGATTCATTTCCGTACTTGATATAAACTCTATTTTTTTGTTGTCGTTTAGTCGCTAAGTCGTGTCCGACTCTTAGAGACCCGTGGACTGTAACCCTCAGGGCTCCTCTGTCCATGGGATTCTCCAGGCAAGAATACTGGAGTGGGTTGCCATTACCTTCTTCAGGGGAGCTTCCAACCCAGGGATTGAACCGGAGTCTCTTCCATCGGCAGGCGGATTCTTTACCACTGAGCCACCAGGAAAGATGTATAAACTCTACACACATCTCCTTTTTACCTTTAGAGTGTGTGGAAGAAGTTAGCTGCTTGCTGCTGAAAATAGTGTTTTGAAATCAAAGCAAAGACACATGAGCTTTATGAAGACATTGCAAACTTTTTTCTATTTTTATTCTTTATTAGATGAAGAATGTCAACCTTCTGATTTTTCTTAATCTAGTACATTTTATTTGGAGCAAGTCCACTTAACAATTTATGCCCTGGGATTAAGCTATGATATTAGACATTATAGATTGATTTTTGAAAAGTACCATTTTAATATATCATCATTGTAGTTGCTGAGTGTTTAAAATACATTTTATACATTTGTTTGTATTTCCCCCAAGAAGCTCATGATTGGATCTATTGTGTTTTGAGACTGCAGATCATTGGAAAAAGGTTTGATTTTCAGAGATTAGGGAACCATTTTGACTCCACTATAAAGTGTTTATTTGACTTGCTGTCCTTCAAAATAGAGACCAATGATAAATGGATCCGTTTCACAGGAATATACTTTGGGTTATTCTTTAGGAGTAGGAATAGTTTGCAATGAATCTCCATCATTTCTGTCTTCACTGTGACTATTGCATCTAATATATACATGATACTTTATAGCCTCAAAATATAAATCATCTCAGTTGATTCTAACACCAAACAGTAGGAGTGATTCAGTTCAGTTCAGTTCAGTTCAGTTGCTCAGTCGTGTCCAACTCTTTGCGACCCCATGAATTGCAGCATGCCAGGCCTCCCTGTCCATCACCAACTCCTGGAGTTCACTCACACTCATGTCCATCGAGTCCGTGATGCCATCCAGCCATCCCATCCTCTGTCGTCCCCTTTTCCTCCTGCCCCCAATCCCTCCCAGCATCAGAGTCTCTTCCAATGAGTCAGCTCTTCGCATGAGGTAACCAAAGTACTGGAGTTTCAGCTTTAGCATCATTCCTTCCAAAGAACACCCAGAACTGATCTCCTTTAGAATGGACTGGTTGGATCTCCTTGGTCCATGGGACTCTCATTAACCACCTCCTAAAGAGGAAGAGCCCAGTGGCTCCTGAGCCTGCTGTCTTCTGATTCTTGGTATAGGTGGCTTCTGACCGCTCAAGGTAGCAGAGAGTGTCTGCTCCTGAGATGGCTGGTTTTCTGCAGTCCAACGATCCTGGCTGGCCTGTGTTGGCTCAACAGTTCTATCTGTATTTGCTTCTTAATTACCAGCTATGACAAAGAATCCTCACTGTCAAGTCTTCATCTTATAAATTAGTAATTCCAAATGAGAAAGAGTGAATCTCACACATATGTTTTAGAAGAATGTCAGTGAGCTTCTCAGAATCTCTCCTTCTAACATTGACTTAGAGAAGGACAGATCTTCTGGTAATTGGCTGGCATGAATTCGAGTTTACTTTTTATGATCAACCATAGAAATATGGGTTAGAAAAAGGAAAATGGAATTTTAAATCATACCTATTTGTATGTAAGGCTTAAAGTTGGTTTAATACTTCAATATAACTCATCATTTTGAAGTGAACCATTTTTCTCAATGACTGTGGTCTGTAGCTTCTTCTACAACTAATATGCCATATATCGTATTAAAATTGTCAAAGACTGCACTTGTCTGTGATGAAAAGAAAACACTGAAATATTCTTTAGAAAAGCCTTTCCATATCCAGATTATTGTCAAAAGGTCTTATGTTCAGATAACAATGTAATGTGGTCATTTGCCCCCAAGAATGGTGGGAAAAGCAAAATGTCGCAGAATTTGCCTTTCTTATTGCCTCTATTGCTCCCCATTTTCTGTTTGCTTTTTGAAAAAAGAAGTTGCAGTAGTGTCAGCTGCCTTCAGTCTTTACTGAAAGTAGATATATTAAAAAATAAGGAAGGGAGATTCATGCATTTAACAAATACCCGTGTGTGCATGTGTGATCAGTCATGTCTGACTCTGCAAGCCCATGGACTGTAGCCCACCAGGCTCCTCTGTCCATGGAATTTTCCAGGCAAGAATACTGGAGTGGGTTACCATTTCCCACTCCAGGGGATCTCCCTGGCCCAGGGGTCAAACTGGTGTCTCCTGCATCTCCTGCAATGCCTGGTGGATTCTTTAACCACTGAGCCACCTGGGAAGCAATAAGTAAGAGATTCATGCACTTAACAAATAACCACATGCCTCACATGTGGATGTAGCCATGAAAACTAGGGTTTGGATACAAAGTCACAAAGAATTAAAGCTACCATCCATTAGCTTTGATATTCGTGCCCACATTAGTTTTAATTAGTGGACATCTGCCTCTTTTATTTTCCCTCCAGCTTCTCCCTCACAATTTTTACCTTTATATCTTTATAGGTCACTACTAGAGTCCACGCTGTCTCTGGTTTCGTTTCTGCCTCTAAGCTAGGAAACTCTGAGTTTGACCTTCAACATTAAAATAATTATTCACACAGTGGATGAAAACTGGCGTAAGTTAAATCACTTCACTCCCTTAGACCTTAATTAAGGAAATTGCAGAAGTGTTTATTTAATTACATTTAAATACCTAATTGAAGATCAGAAGTCCACTAGCTTCTAGGTACATGAAGAGTTTGTGATGAAAGTTTCTCCATTTCAATGTTATGAACTGAATTATTGAAACTCACATGCTTGATATGGTCCTTTTTTGTTTCAATAGTTAATAGGCTGAGCCTATGATCATAGAGCCTCCTGGGATCACTAGCTCAATATTTACTCTTTCAGAAATTAATACTATAGAGGTAAGGAAAGAAGACCATATATCAAGTTTTTTTATGTTTAATTTTACATATGCTCTTTTCTTTTCTAGATATATTAGTAAGCACCAGAAAAAAAATTTTCCCTGTTCTAAAAAATATTTTTTTAAAAATAGGGAAGAAAGGCAGGAGGAGGAAGGAAGAAAAGAAGGAAGTCTCAGTCAATGGGAAATACTGGTGGGAGTTTGGAGCATCAGAGGAAGGGTGAAGTCAGAGTACTTCTGTGTGTGTGTCTCAGACCGTGTCCTGAGCTGCCCAGCTCTGGGGTCTCCACCAGGCAGACCATCCATGTTCCCAGCTTCCTCCAGGTAGCCCCTCGGGGGAGACCTTCACCATCACCCCTGGGAAGGGGAGGGTAACGGCTCATGAGTCATTGCCTCAACATCTGCTTTGGTTTGGCAGTGCTCCCATCAACTTTGCAACCAATTTCTTTTTTAAAATCCTCTTATGTAAATAAATGATCTCTGTTTAGGCCAGACCTGACTGATACACCCCATAATACCTTTCTTGGAAGGCAGCTATATGGGTGGCATGCACCCTTTCCAAGGGCAGAAAATGGGCTTTCACTTCCTTTTTCAGACCAAAACTCTTTAGTGTTTAGTATGTAAGTTTAGTAAGCCTAGCACTCCGGTTTGCAAGCGGAAATTAAGTTATAAACTTAGAGTGCCAAAAGTGAAGAGACAGCACTTAGTTTCATCTCATCCCACCACGCCACTCTCCAAACACCCACCTCTATTCTGCCCATAATTATGTGGGGTTTGTTGTAACTAGTTTAATCTCACCAGTAAACCTGAGAGACCCAGGCTTTCCTTTTTTTACCCCCAAGAATTTCCCACCGAAAATGCAGAAAAGGTTTTGGTGAGGTCTCCCAATCATCGAGTGATAGCATCAAATTGCAGGGCTTCCCTGCAATGTGAATCGTTATCAGACAATAATCACCAAGCACCTACCATGGGCCAGGCTGTGTGCCAGGTGCGCAGGGGACACCGAGCTTGGTTCCTGCTCTCTAAGAGCTGAGGGTCTAGTGGACAGTTTGGGTCGAGAAGGAGGGTGGCAAGTGCCATAGGAAGGGACACCATCGATGCTCAAAGGAGAGGGTCTGACCTTGGTCTTTGCCTCTGGAAGTCTCATTGGAGAACCTGGGGGACTTCCTCAGCAAAGTGGCAGCAAGTTGGGCCTTAAAGGATGGAAGATAAAACTGTGAGTAGTATACGGAAAGGTTATCTGGGTCTGATTAGGAAGGGCAACTGTGGGGAATCGGGGGGCACAGAAAATGGTCCAGTTGGACTAAGCAGGAGTCTGAGTGACAGCAGGACACTGCGATGCTGGATTCTTGGGCTATTCTCTTTCATGAATTCTGACCAAATGCTCACTCTAGCTTGCTCTCGCTCTCTCTCTCTCTCTCTCTCCAGGTATCCGACTCTGGCAGAGCTGGTCCTCAAGGACTACAAGACCCTGTTACTTCCTCTGGGACTCACATCCCCACCCCTCTTGGCCCCCAGCCCGTGATCACTCCCCTTCTCCAATTGCTCCCCTTTACCCCCGCTTTGGGGGTTTCACTTTCTGTCCCTTTGGTAGCCCTGCTGTCGCTCATTTGCTAAGTGATGTATACAATCCAGGTTGGATCCAAGACAGTGTGGGATGAAAACCAAATGCAAATCCAACTAGGAAGAAAGGCCAGAATAAACACAAACTTCAAGACCTCAAATGAATAGCTTCCAAGGCTGAGCCTGGGTCTGAGCCATCCCCAAGGCCTCTGCGGCTCAGCCCGAAGCAGCCCCGTGGCTGCCTTGCGAGGACTTGCGGGGAGCTGGACGGAAGAACTCTGGGCGTTTCTTCTTCATCTTTTAAAGACTGATGTGACCTCAGGGCTTTCACAGGGAGCCTCCGCTGGGTCAGCATTCCCTCTGCCAGTATCGTGGCTTGTCCCCCTCCCCGCTCTGTCCCCTTGGCCAAGATCACCCCCATCACCATAGCCCTCAAGGTCCCTGGCAGTTCTGTTCCTATACTCTTGGATCAGAGGCTCACTTTCTGAAGAATCTTCAGGAACTGTACCGCCCACCTCCAATGGCATGTGTGTTTGGCTTATACCAGCTCAGCCACTAAGGAAAGCCCTCGAGCTGTCACTCCAGACTTTCTTCCTGGGGACAAAACTTTGGACCCATAGCTCAAGGGACTGTGTTTACAATAACTACTTCCTCTCAGGCATCAAGGAGTCAGCAGCCTGGGCTTGAATCCCAGCGCTGTCCTCAAGATAGTCCATAACCCTGGACAAGTCACTGTACCCCTTGGGCCATCATATCTTCAGCCACTCAATAAATATTCATGTCGCAGCCAGTGCTCTTGGCACTTTGGAGACAGAGTGGAGCATGCATGAGGGATAAGACATCTTAGAATTCAGTCTGCTCATGGGAGATGCTCAATAAGTGAGTTTTCAAAATCTGGGACAGGGGAACCTTGGGAGAACAATTTAGTTGAAATTTCTAATTGAAATATGAATGCTCGTTGACCCAGCAAGTCTCTGCTGATGTATATACCCTAGAGAAATTCACATTCACACAAGGAGAAAGAATGAACAGAACAAAATTTAAATGCCAGCTCACAAGAGATTCAATTCCTGGTCTGGTTCAGTTCCTGGGTGGGGAAGATCCCTTAGAGATGGGATAGGCTACCCACTCTAGTATTCTTGGGCTTCCCTTGCAGCTCAGCTGATAAAGAATCCACCTGCAATGCGGGAGACCTGGATTCAGTTCCTTGGTTGGGAAGATATCTGGAGAAGGGAAAGGAAACCCACTCCAGTATTCTGTCCTGGAGAATTCCATGGACTGTACGACTTTTACTTTCACTTTCACAAGATTGAAAATTGTGGGAGGTAGTCCTGAATGATTTTGTCATGGATTTCACTGAACCCCGGACCTGTATCCAAACTTATCATTATGAGGAACAGATCCTGCTCTACTTATTAAGCCATTATGGTTGGTTTTTTCGTTTATCCGTTACACATAGCAAACATAACAGGGGTAGGGGAAGACCCCCTGGAGAAGGGATAGGCTACCCGCCCCAGTATTCTTGGGTTTCTCTGTGGCTCAGATGGTAAAGAATCCACCCACAATGTGGGAGACCTGGGTTGGGAAGATTCCCTGGAGGAGGGCACGGCAATCCGCTCCAATATTCTTGCCTGGAGAATCCCCATGGACAGAGGAGCCTGGTGGACACAGTTCGTGGGGTTGCAAAGAATCAGACATGACTAAGCGACTAAGCACAGCACAGTGCATTTAAATAATTTAAAACTAATTACTTTTGGGAAGAAAGGCTTTGATTAATGCTTGATTAAAACTCAAGTTGAAGAACTAAAACTCCCTTAAAACATCTGTCTCATTTACCAGAATCATTTATTATAATCTCTTAAACATTTTATACCCCTTCTTTAGACTTAATCATAGTTGATTTTCTGTTCTAGTACTTCATATAATTGACCTGGCAAGTCTATCACCAATTAAGCCAAAATGTTCTCATACATTTAAACAGCTCTTCTAAACCTGATAAATTAAATTGAAATACAATAAATCTATTTTAAACTGTTAATGAGCTACACTGTAAACTTTCTTACACCTTTCAACATAAAATTATAAGCCTAAATCAATTTCATATTTTAAATTGGAATCATAAGTTTAAAAAAATTTAATTAATAAGAAACATAAGCAAGTGTGAGAGTATCAGTATTATGGATTTGATTTATTTCATCACCTCTGTTTTGATTCTAAACATTATCAGACTTGGGAAGTCACTTATTCAACAAAGGAACAGATTTTTGACCTCAAGGGAGTCAAAGTTCCTTCATCAAGGACTCATGACTGCAATATGGTGGAATCTCAGATAAACCAAGGGTGCTGAGGAGCCAAAATCAGAAGGAGAGCCAGCCCCCGACCCTTTCTGTGATTGCCATGACAACAGGGGACACCTTCAGAGGGGTTTGATTTTAGAAGCTTCATTCCAGTTACCTCTTAGTTATTCTTCTTGAAAGTGGTTGACTCCACCTCCACCCGAGTTAGCTGGCTTCCTCTATTACATCATTGGCTTCTAGGTTTGCTTGGCTCTCTGCAGACACTGCTCACGTACTTCCAGATTGCTCTAAGCACATTTTAATGGTCTTGAATTGAATCCTGAACATTTGGTTCTGCACCGTGATTCTAAAGTCATAAGAATAACATGAACCATTCCCCTTCCTTGTGACTTTTCAGGAGTTCCCCACATGGGATTATAGCATCTCACTTTTCATCACAACTACCAGTTCACTCATAGGGTGTCTGCCCCAGGCACTGTCCTCCTTGCAGACTGTGCGTCCTGGATGATATCTGAGTCACCTGAAGGGGGCGCTGATCAGGTCCAACCTCAGATGCATTGACTGCTCAGTCTACTCCAGCCCGGGAGGTCTGATCTCCTTACCATCCCCACCTCCTGCTCTCTTCATTCATTTCTCTCTAAAAGGTAGAGAAGTTCCTCCTCTTTTGGATGTCTGGCCTTTTTTGTGTGTGTGTGTGTGTGAGTATGTGTGAGTGTGTGTGAAAGTGAGGCCACCACAGCAGAGCTGGGCAACATTTGTATTAGACTTTTCCTTATTTATAGATCCGTGGGGCTTGAAACATTATAGTTGTTCCCATTTCATGAAATTCATACTTGGCCACCTATGGGAAGAGCCGACTCATTGGGAAAGACCCTGATGCTGGGAAAGATTGGGAGCAGGAGAAGGGGGCAACAGGATGAGATGGTTGGATGGTATCACTGACTCAATGGACATGAGTTTGAGTAAACTCTGGGAGACAGTGAAGGACAGGGAAAACTGGATCCTTTACTGTCTGAGCCACCAGGGGAGCCCACTTCTGAGATAGAAGTTTCTATTTTGTGGTCAGAGGGAGGAATGTTTAGGAAGAAGGGAATTTAAGCTTCCTTCTCAATATATTTATTTTAATTTTCTTGGCCTAAATTTATGCTGTATCAGAGTCAGACAAATATCAACCAATTTTAATGTTTACCTTTCAGAAGAGAACCTTTATACCTTTCAGCATCCTAATTCTAATTTTGTCCATTTCTTCAACCTTCCTTTCTTTCCCCACATGTTTTGTTGTATCCAACTTTATTTCTTAAGTCTTAAGTAACCTAGATAGCATATTAAAAAGCAGAGACATTACTTTGCCAACAAAGGTTCGTCTAGTCGAGAATATGGTTTTTCCAGTGGTCATGTATGGATGTGAGAGTTGAACTCTGAAGAAAGCTGAGTGCCAAAGAATTGATGCTTTTGAATTGTGGTGTTGGAGAAGACTCTTGAGAGTCCCTTGGACTGCAAGGAGATCCAACCAGTCCATCCTAAAGGAGACCAGTCCTGGATGTTCATTGGAAGGACTGATGTTGAAGCTGAAACTCCAATACTTTGTCCACCTCATGCAAAGAGTTGACTCATTGGAAAAGACCCTGATGCTGGGAGGGATTGGGGGCAGGAGGAGAAGGGGGTGACAGAGGATGAGATGGCTGAATGGCATTACCGACTCAATGCACATGAGTTTGAGTGAACTCCAGGAGTTGGTGGACAGGGAGGCCTGCCATGCTGCGGTTCATGGGGTCGCAAAGAGTCAGACATGACTGAGTGACTGAACTGAACTGACTGAAGTCACTTGTTTGAGAAGAAAAGACTTCTAATGCTTGCGTAGCCCCATCTCAGTTCCCTCTCCTTCTGGATGCAGGAGAGTGACCTTTCCTGACTTTCCGATGAGGCCACATGACTTAGTTCCAGCCAGTGGGCTAGGGGGATGAGGAGGTCACTCCTGGGGCAAGGTATGTAATCTCTAGGGTGAGCGCCTCCAATTTTCTCTTCCTCCACTGTAATTTTTAATTGAAAATGTTAAAACTCCATGTAAAGAGTAACTACCCAACTGTATATTGAATTGCTAACATTAACTACAACAGAAGGGAAAAAAAAGCATTTCAAGTTCCCTGTGGTGACATCTGCTGAGAAGCTCTCTGACCCGGTGTAGCTGACACCCTGGGCCACCTTCACCTGGCCTGCAGCTGCCACCTGAGCCCCAGCCAGGCCTCTCATCTGAGGGGAAGGGGTCCCTCACCCACCCTTCTTTGCCCACCTGGAACCCAAAGTAGGGCTACCTGAAGACAACAGTGATGTCAACCATCACCCTCACATTAAGACGCTATCGCTTTTAAATGCTGTGTACCAGAGACTTTGCCAAACCCCACAAGGTAAAGTATGACTCACTCCATTTCACACACCAGATAAGAGCTTTGATTAAGCAATTAGCCTAGGACTACCAAGGACTTTTCCCTTTCAATGTCTGGCAGAGCAGGGATATAATAAACCCAGGCTGAGTGATTCTTAAGCTTTTGTGCTCAACCATTGAACCCATTGCCACCACTGACTCTCAGACGTGACCTCAATGTTGATATTGACATATGAGGCTGCAGCATCTCCCCCTCTCTCCCCAACTGGCTAAGAAAGGTCTCCCCTCACCTGTCATTGTTAGGCCTTTATGACCAGGATCAGAATAATGTATGCGGGAGAGGGCGCAGCGAGGACAGAAGAAACCAGAAAGACCAGTTGGATTTATAATGGTGAAAAGTGAGAGGAAAAAAAATAGTCACAGCGAACAGAAAAGAGCAAAGAATACAAGTCTGTATAGGGTGAGTCTGTGACAAAATGTTGAGATGATTAACAAATGTGTTAATTGCTCAGTGATGTCCGACTCTTTCGACCCCATAGACTGTAGCCTCCCAGACTGCTCTACCCATGGGATTCTCCAGGCAAGAATACTGGAGTAGGTTGCCATTCCCTTCTCCAGGGGAATCTTCTCAACCAGGGATCGAACCTGAGTCTCTAGCATTGCAAGTAGATTCTTTAACAAATGGGGACAATATATACCTTGGGAGCAGTTGTCTACATCACATTTTGATTTGCTTCTTTTTTCTGACACTGATTGTCATTGTGGTATCTTACTATGTGTCTTCATTTTCCCTTCCCTGAAAAAAAAAGTTTTCCAAGGATGCTTTTCCCTACTATTAAAGAGACCTCTGTTGAATAAATTTATAGTTACCAGGGTAGTGGGGGAGGATGTGGGGAAAAGATAGGGAGTTTGAGATCGACATGTACACACTGCCATATTTAAAACAGATAACCATCTGGGTCCTACATATAGGACAGGAAACTCTACTCAAAGTTATGTGGCAGCCTGGATGGGTAGGGCATTTGGGAGAGAATGGATACATGTGTATCTATAGCTAAGTCCCTTTGCTGTGGACTTGAAACTATCACAACATTGTTAATCGGCTACATGCCAATATAAAATTAAAAGTTAAACAAACAAACAAACAAAATATGGTTGGTTTTTTCGTTTATCCGTTACACATAGCAAACATAACAGGGGTAGGGGAAGACCCCCTGGAGAAGGGATAGGCTACCCGCCCCAGTATTCTTGGGTTTCTCTGTGGCTCAGATGGTAAAGAATCCACCCACAATGTGGGAGACCTGGGTTGGGAAGATTCCCTGGAGGAGGGCACGGCAATCCGCTCCAATATTCTTGCCTGGAGAATCCCCATGGACAGAGGAGCCTGGTGGACACAGTTCATGGGGTTGCAAAGAATCAGACATGACTAAGCGACTAAGCACAGCACAGTGCATTTAAATAATTTAAAACTAATTACTTTTGGGAAGAAAGGCTTTGATTAATGCTTGATTAAAACTCAAGTTGAAGAACTAAAACTCCCTTAAAACATCTGTCTCATTTACCAGAATCATTTATTATAATCTCTTAAACATTTTATACCCCTTCTTTAGACTTAATCATAGTTGATTTTCTGTTCTAGTACTTCATATAATTGACCTGGCAAGTCTATCACCAATTAAGCCAAAATGTTCTCATACATTTAAACAGCTCTTCTAAACCTGATAAATTAAATTGATAAATATAATAAATCTATTTTAAACTGTTAATGAGCTACACTGTAAACTTTCTTACACCTTTCAACATAAAATTATAAGCCTAAATCAATTTCATATTTTAAATTGGAATCATAAGTTTAAAAAAATTTAATTAATAAGAAACATAAGCAAGTGTGAGAGTATCAGTATTATGGATTTGATTTATTTCATCACCTCTGTTTTGATTCTAAACATTATCAGACTTGGGAAGTCACTTATTCAACAAAGGAACAGATTTTTGACCTCAAGGGAGTCAAAGTTCCTTCATCAAGGACTCATGACTGCAATATGGTGGAATCTCAGATAAACCAAGGGTGCTGAGGAGCCAAAATCAGAAGGAGAGCCAGCCCCCGACCCTTTCTGTGATTGCCATGACAACAGGGGACACCTTCAGAGGGGTTTGATTTTAGAAGCTTCATTCCAGTTACCTCTTAGTTATTCTTCTTGAAAGTGGTTGACTCCACCTCCACCCGAGTTAGCTGGCTTCCTCTATTACATCATTGGCTTCTAGGTTTGCTTGGCTCTCTGCAGACACTGCTCACGTACTTCCAGATTGCTCTAAGCACATTTTAATGGTCTTGAATTGAATCCTGAACATTTGGTTCTGCACCGTGATTCTAAAGTCATAAGAATAACATGAACCATTCCCCTTCCTTGTGACTTTTCAGGAGTTCCCCATATGGGATTATAGCATCTCACTTTTCATCACAACTACCAGTTCACCCATAGCGTGTCTGCCCCGGGCACTGTCCTCCCTGCAGACTGTGTGTCCTGGATGATATCTGAGTCACCTGAAGGGGGCGCTGATCAGGTCCAACCTCAGATGCATTGACTGCTCAGTCTACTCCAGCCCGGGAGGTCTGATCTCCTTACCATCCCCACCTCCTGCTCTCTTCATTCATTTCTCTCTAAAAGGTAGAGAAGTTCCTCCTCTTTTGGATGTCTGGCCTTTTTTGTGTGTGTGTGTGTGTGAGTATGTGTGAGTGTGTGTGAAAGTGAGGCCACCACAGCAGAGCTGGGCAACATTTGTATTAGACTTTTCCTTATTTATAGATCCGTGGGGCTTGAAACATTATAGTTGTTCCCATTTCATGAAATTCATACTTGGCCACCTATGGGAAGAGCCGACTCATTGGGAAAGACCCTGATGCTGGGAAAGATTGGGAGCAGGAGAAGGGGGCAACAGGATAAGATGGTTGGATGGTATCACTGACTCAATGGACATGAGTTTGAGTAAACTCTGGGAGACAGTGAAGGACAGGGAAAACTGGATCCTTTACTGTCTGAGCCACCAGGGGAGCCCACTTCTGAGATAGAAGTTTCTATTTTGTGGTCAGAGGGAGGAATGTTTAGGAAGAAGGGAATTTAAGCTTCCTTCTCAATATATTTATTTTAATTTTCTTGGCCTAAATTTATGTTGTATCAGAGTCAGACAAATATCAACCAATTTTAATGTTTACCTTTCAGAAGAGAACCTTTATACCTTTCAGCATCCTAATTCTAATTTTGTCCATTTCTTCAACCTTCCTTTCTTTCCCCACATGTTTTGTTGTATCCAACTTTATTTCTTAAGTCTTAAGTAACCTAGATAGCATATTAAAAAGCAGAGACATTACTTTGCCAACAAAGGTTCGTCTAGTCGAGAATATGGTTTTTCCAGTGGTCATGTATGGATGTGAGAGTTGAACTCTGAAGAAAGCTGAGTGCCAAAGAATTGATGCTTTTGAATTGTGGTGTTGGAGAAGACTCTTGAGAGTCCCTTGGACTGCAAGGAGATCCAACCAGTCCATCCTAAAGGAGACCAGTCCTGGATGTTCATTGGAAGGACTGATGTTGAAGCTGAAACTCCAATACTTTGTCCACCTCATGCAAAGAGTTGACTCATTGGAAAAGACCCTGATGCTGGGAGGGATTGGGGGCAGGAGGAGAAGGGGGTGACAGAGGATGAGATGGCTGAATGGCATTACCGACTCAATGCACATGAGTTTGAGTGAACTCCAGGAGTTGGTGGACAGGGAGGCCTGCCATGCTGCGGTTCATGGGGTCGCAAAGAGTCAGACATGACTGAGTGACTGAACTGAACTGACTGAAGTCACTTGTTTGAGAAGAAAAGACTTCTAATGCTTGCGTAGCCCCATCTCAGTTCCCTCTCCTTCTGGATGCAGGAGAGTGACCTTTCCTGACTTTCCGATGAGGCCACATGACTTAGTTCCAGCCAGTGGGCTAGGGGGATGAGGAGGTCACTCCTGGGGCAAGGTATGTAATCTCTAGGGTGAGCGCCTCCAATTTTCTCTTCCTCCACTGTAATTTTTAATTGAAAATGTTAAAACTCCATGTAAAGAGTAACTACCCAACTGTATATTGAATTGCTAACATTAACTACAACAGAAGGGAAAAAAAAGCATTTCAAGTTCCCTGTGGTGACATCTGCTGAGAAGCTCTCTGACCCGGTGTAGCTGACACCCTGGGCCACCTTCACCTGGCCTGCAGCTGCCACCTGAGCCCCAGCCAGGCCTCTCATCTGAGGGGAAGGGGTCCCTCACCCACCCTTCTTTGCCCACCTGGAACCCAAAGTAGGGCTACCTGAAGACAACAGTGATGTCAACCATCACCCTCACATTAAGACGCTATCGCTTTTAAATGCTGTGTACCAGAGACTTTGCCAAACCCCACAAGGTAAAGTATGACTCACCCCATTTCACACACCAGATAAGAGCTTTGATTAAGCAATTAGCCTAGGACTACCAAGGACTTTTCCCTTTCAATGTCTGGCAGAGCAGGGATATAATAAACCCAGGCTGAGTGATTCTTAAGCTTTTGTGCTCAACCATTGAACCCATTGCCACCACTGACTCTCAGACGTGACCTCAATGTTGATATTGACATATGAGGCTGCAGCATCTCCCCCTCTCTCCCCAACTGGCTAAGAAAGGTCTCCCCTCACCTGTCATTGTTAGGCCTTTATGACCAGGATCAGAATAATGTATGCAGGAGAGGGCGCAGCGAGGACAGAAGAAACCAGAAAGACCAGTTGGATTTATAATGGTGAAAAGTGAGAGGAAAAAAAATAGTCACAGCGAACAGAAAAGAGCAAAGAATACAAGTCTGTATAGGGTGAGTCTGTGACAAAATGTTGAGATGATTAACAAATGTGTTAATTGCTCAGTGATGTCCGACTCTTTCGACCCCATAGACTGTAGCCTCCCAGACTGCTCTGCCCATGGGATTCTCCAGGCAAGAATACTGGAGTAGGTTGCCATTCCCTTCTCCAGGGGAATCTTCTCAACCAGGGATCGAACCTGAGTCTCTAGCATTGCAAGTAGATTCTTTAACAAATGGGGACAATATATACCTTGGGAGCAGCTGTCTACATCACATTTTGATTTGCTTCTTTTTTCTGACACTGATTGTCATTGTGGTATCTTACTATGTGTCTTCATTGTCCCTTCCCTGAAAAAAAAAGTTTTCCAAGGATGCTTTTCCCTACTATTAAAGAGACCTCTGTTGAATAAATTTATAGTTACCAGGGTAGTGGGGGAGGATGTGGGGAAAAGATAGGGAGTTTGAGATCGACATGTACACACTGCCATATTTAAAACAGATAACCATCTGGGTCCTACATATAGGACAGGAAACTCTACTCAAAGTTATGTGGCAGCCTGGATGGGTAGGGCATTTGGGAGAGAATGGATACATGTGTATCTATAGCTAAGTCCCTTTGCTGTGGACTTGAAACTATCACAACATTGTTAATCGGCTACATGCCAATATAAAATTAAAAGTTAAACAAACAAACAAACAAAAGACCTCTGTTTATAGATCTTACTATTAAAGAGATTCCGAAGTCCTATCCAGAGGCTCCCAGAACCCATCAGATAGAGTCAAGTCAACCTCCATCCCCAAAACAGGCTCAAGCTGAGACAGCAGACAGTGTTCTTTCACGTTTTAAGATGATTTAATGCATTAAGGACAAGACTCTTGAAGGGTGTCATTTTATGGTCAAATAATTTTGACCATTTTAATTTTCATGGTCAAATGTGCATAGCACATAGTATTAATCAGAGCGGTAATAACATTCATATTAACATCAAGTTCAGTTCAGTTCAGTCATTCAGTCCTGTCCGACTCTTTGCAACCCCATGGACTGCAGCATGCCAGGCCTCCCTGTCCATCACCAACTCCCAGAGTTTACTCAAACTCATACCCATTGAGTCAGTGATGCCATCCAACCATCTCATCTTTCTCCTCCTGCCTTCAATCTTTCCCAGCATCAGGGTCTTTTCACATGAGTTAGTTCTTTGCATCATATGGCCAAGGTATTGGAGTTTCAGCTTCAGCATCAGTCCTTCCAATGAACACGCAGGCCTGGTCTCCTTTAGAATGGACTGGTTGGATCTCCTTGCAGTCCAAGGGACTCTCAAGAGTCTTCTCCAACATCACAGTTCAAAAGCATCAATTCTTCTGTGCTTAGCTTTCTTTATAGTCCAACTCTCACATCCATACATGACCACTGGAAAAACTGTAGCCTTGACTAGACAGACCTTTGTTGGCAAAGTAATGTCTCTGCTTTTTAATATGCTATCTAGGTTAGTCATAACTAAATAATATCAAGAAAGAAAGTGAAGTTGCTCAGTCGTGCCCGACTCTTTGTGACCCCATGGACAGTAGCCTGCACCAAGCCTCCTCTGTCCATGGGATTTTCTAGGCAAGAGTACTGGAGTGGGTTGCCATTTCCTTCTCCAGGGAATCTTCTTGACCCAGGGATCGAACCCAGGTCTCCCACATTGTGGACAGACACTTTACTGTCTGAGCCACCAGGGAAGTAATATCAAGAGCCCTCAGTAAAAGCTAGCACCAGGTGTCACATACCCTATGCCAGGAACTATAATGTGGCTCATCACACTCAATTGAAATAGTCCTAGGTAAGCACTACACTTATCCTCATTTTTACAGATGAAGAAAATGAGGCTGAGAAAGATCCAGTTCCACACAGAGACCCAGCTGGGGAGTGTTCAAAGGGGAACTTGAATCCAGGCCTGTCTATGGTGAGCTATCCAGATTAAGAATTATGAATAATCCTATCCCCCAAAGAGAAAGCTGGCTGGAGCAGTTCCCAGAGTTGCACCTTGGCAACTCAGTTCAGCACCCATGACAGATCAGGGCTGTGTTCCTGGATGGTGTGATTAGAGGGCAACCAGATCAGCTCGTTGCTCAGGAGCTCTTAACTCATGTGACTGGACTTCCCCTTCCCTCTCAAGGGACTTTGCACCTGAACAACTGTACCCAGACCCCCACCACTGGTGTGGATTCCTTCTCCACCGCACATCCAGGAGGCAAGTTTCCCCCGTGCCTTCACTGCTTCAGCAGGATGCACTGAAACTAGAAAAGAATGCCCTGGGTTCCAACAGCTTCAAAACAGAAGAAACACAAGCTCAGAAATACAACTTCAGTTTCTTTGCATTGTGATACCAAAATGTTTCTTGTTCTCCTTTTGGAACTCAAGAGTATCTTTGTCCTTTTAAAAACAACTGGAAGTACAGTGATTAGGTCTAAAAAAGCCACAATGTAGTTAAAACAATGTTCGTTTACAGTAAAGAGTTCAGGACAAACACCTATCACAGTACTAATAATTGTTTGAAAAAGAATAGAAACAAAATATAGGAAAGGATGCATTTAGTAAAATGTGTAGACTTGAGGAAAAGAATGTCTAGAGAAAAAAAAGATTTAGATGAAAGATTTTGGACATTCTAAAAGAGACATCTGGCTACTTCAAAAGATTTCAAAGGTCAAACGCACAGGTTCTTATAATACATAATTCTCTCTCTCTCATATATATATATAAAGTTGTCTTTCTTTCTTTCTCTTGGCCAAGCCACAAAGCTTGCAGGATCTTAGTTTCCCAACCAGGGACTGAACTCACACCCTCGGCAGTGGAAGCATGGGGCCCTAACCACTGGACTGCCAGGGAATTCCCTCTATGTTTTAAAGAGGAAAAAAGTCTTCCTTTTCTCTGATACAGATTTGTCACCAGCCCTAACTCTTATCAGTGACACTAGTGATGATCTTATCAATGCACTGTGTGACTCACATACAAAGTGACATGAGGCAGAAGTTTGAGTACAGTTGCTTGATGAGCAATTATCTGAGCTACCCCTGTGCCTGTGTGAGCTGCACCCTGGGAAGGGAGACCGCAGTGACGGGTGAAGGGCTGGAGCTGACAGGTTCCCCCCGCCAACACCTTGTGACCCCATGGGTTCCAAACAGTGTGACTGCCATCTGGAGAAAAAGGGTAAGTGCGTTTCACGGAGGAGAGTGGAAAAGAGGGACACAGTTAGTGCCCCCTAGCGGCGGGAAAACAGCGCTCTTTAAGAAAAAGAAAACAAGTCCTGATTTGCGTGTCTGCCAGTTGCCATGGTGTTCTTCCACCGTCGGCAATTTCAAGCTACAAATGGTTTAATATGGAAATTCATGGAAAATTCATGAATATTTAACCATCAGCTTCCACGAGCTGGTGCGAGCCAGCTCCAACACACACTGGGCTAGACAGTGCGACTAACCATTTCTGTGCCCAGATGGTGGCCTGTTTAACTCACCCGCACAAGCACGCACTGTTCCGTTCTGTGCTTGTGATGTTTTAAATATTTTGAAGGTTACTTACTGAAAACTAGCAGAGTGTCCATGAAGCTCAGAAAGAGTTCCTCTTAAAAATAATCCTTGCTCAAAAGCCACCAGGAAGCTTGGGGTGGAAAGCCATTCGATCAGTCTAAATTTAAATTCAGAAATCAACACATAGCTGAATTCTTGGGACTACACTAAATTTTCTGATAACTCTTTCTTCTATGAATTTTTAAAGAGTAAAATAATAAAAAAAAAATCCCCCATGATTTTTCTGGAACAATTTGGAAAAACATAAAAACCAGGGCATATTCTTAATAAATATTTAATGCATTTCCAAAGTAGATAAGAAATGGAAGGGAACATACCTGTTCATCCCTTATTCTGTATGTTCAGCTAATCTCACTAACGGAAACAGGCCTTCTCAGACTCAAAGTGCTGGAGAAAGTGGAAAGGTTTCTTGACACACAGAGTGGCTTCCCTTGCAGAGTGGAGTGCCAGGGAGATGGGACACCCAGGGAAAGAGGAACCAGAGAGGGGAGCAGGGCATCTCCTTCCGGCATCTGCCTGCCTGTGTCCTGCCTACACAGTCACCATGATCTGATCCAGAGTTTTCCGTGCAAGGTTGGGCACCATGGCATCTTCTCTGGGGTACCCCACAGGGAGCAGCATCAGGAGCTTTTCATTGGTGGGGCGGTTCAGAAGCACTCTCAGACGGGGGCCACAGTTGAGAGGCGTGGTGGTGACAGTTACCAGTCCAGCATTCTACAACAGGAGAGAAAAAGAAAATACATTTTAAAGTCAGCAGGCAAAACCCCAACTCTGCTTGTAGCATGGGCACGTTCTAGTCCCTGTAAGACTGTTTGTCCCATAGTTGGGCAGAAAAGAAGCTACCAACTTGGGCAATGGTGTCTTGAATTTTTCCTGCCCTCCTCGACCTCCTCAGACCCCATCTCTGAACCAAACAGTGTGAAGCTTCTCAGAGAATAAAGTACCAGTCTTATTTTTCACTGGTGCTTAAAAAACGGGAATTGTTGTTTCATGGAAAGAAGTTTGAGGTATCTAATCATACCAAGACAACATATTATATGTCAGCATACCTAGACAGCATATTAAAAAGCAGAGACATTGCTTTACCAACAAAGGTCTGTCTAGTCAAAGCTTTATTTTTTTCCAGTAGTCATGTGTGGATATGAGAGTTGGACTATAAAGAAAGCTGAGCACTGAAGAATTTATGCTTTTGAACAGATGTTGGAGAAGACTCTTGAGAGTCCCTTGGACTGCAGGGAGTTCCAATCAGTCCATCCTAAAGGAAATCAGTCCTGAATATTCATTGGAAGGACTGATGTTGAAGCTGAAATTCCAATACTTTGGCCACCTGATGCAAAGAACCGACTCATTTGAAAATACCCTAATGTTGGGAAAGATTGAAGGCAGGAGGAGNCCAATCAGTCCATCCTAAAGGAAATCAGTCCTGAATATTCATTGGAAGGACTGATGTTGAAGCTGAAATTCCAATACTTTGGCCACCTGATGCAAAGAACCGACTCATTTGAAAATACCCTAATGTTGGGAAAGATTGAAGGCAGGAGGAGAAGGGGATGACAAAGGATGTGATGGTTGGATGGCATCACCGATGTGATGGACATGAGTTTGAGTAAGCTCTAGAAGTTGGTGATGGACAGGGAAGCCTGGCGTGCTGCAGTCCATGGGGTCACAAAGAGTAAGACATGACTGAGTGACTGAACTGACTCATACCAAAGAAATGGAATAACAAAAGGCAGTTCCTGTGATTATACCACCAACCAGTGGAAGCAGAGCATCACCCCAGCTGAGAATACTTGATGTCCAGTGATGGAGGAACCAGTGGCCAAGAAGTACATCAAGAGGTCGAGGACGTATTCCACCAACCTCTGCCCAGTCCCCCTGAATAATAAACATTCAATAAAAATCGTGTAGCTTCAAGACACTTTTCCAGTTGGCTCTCTCTATCCTCTCCCTGATTTTCCTGTTAGATGGTCAACGGTAACCCTGGCCCAGAAGGAAGTTCTGGAATTGTCTTTGGGAATCAAGCATGCCTACAGCCTCTGAGCAATCTGTTCAGACAGGAGCTCCTGGAAGATCCTTTTCTTTCGCACAAATCACAAAACCCACACGAAACCTACACTCAATTACACTTTAAAGAACGCTAAAGGAGAACCCGGATCTCCTGCATTGTAGGCAGACGCTTTACCATCTGAGCCACCAGGGAAGCCTTTTAAAGAACGCTGCTGCTGCTGCTGCTGCTGCTGCTAAGTCGCTTCAGTCTATCTGACTCTGTGCGACCCCACAGACGGCAGCCCACCGGGCTCCCCCGTCCCTGGGATTCTCTAGGCAAGAATACTGGAGTGGGCTGCTATTTCCTTCTCCAATGCATGAAAGTGAAAAGTCAAAGTGAAGTCGCTCAGTCGTGTCCAACTCTCAGCGACCCCATGGACTTCAGGTCTACCAGGCTCCTCTGTCCATGGGATTTTCCAAGCAAGAGTACTGGAGTGGGGTGCCATTGCCTTCTCCGTTAAAGAACGCTAGAGGGCAGCAAATTCCCACGGTAAAGTGGAGAAGTTTGCCTAGTCAAACGCGCAGAAGCCGCGCTTGAAGACAGCACAAGGTGAAACTGCTTCTTCTGGGACACTATGTAGGATAGCGGAGGTGCCCTGAGGTTTGACCTTTGTGACGTTTATACACCTCCTTTATTTCTCTGTTTCAGAATCAGGAGGGAGATAGGACGCCAGCTACTTTGTAACCATTTTTCAAGTCATCTAAATTGTTTATGTTTTTTTTTAATGTTTTATTTTTAATGTTTTTTTTCCCTCTTTTATGCTACCATGACTATTTTGCAGGTTTTCAACAAGCACGTTTTCCTTTGAGATAATGAAGAAACACATAGGTTTTTGCAATCGACTGTCCCTTGAACCACTGAAGGTTGGCTCATTCGCTCCTCTGATACTGTTTGCCTTGTTTATTTCTCTTGTTTACCGTCGCTCTGCACTCTTTCCCAGGGCTGCAGTCCCCACTAGAGTACACTGTTCACACACAGAGGCAACTGTTCCCGGTGCCTCCTGGAATCTGCCACATGAGAGGAGCTCAGAAAATATCTGGTATATGAATGACTTGAATCTTGTGAAATCCTGCTCTATTTCATGCTTAGTGTTACTGTAGCTCCTATATAGGTGGAATTTATTTTTAAGCACATGAACATGTTTGTTTGGTTTTTTTTTTCCGTCATGGACATGTTTCTGATGCAATATGTAAACAACATCTCAGGATAGGAGCTCCATAAGAGAGTCCCCCTTATGGCTTTTTAATCATCCCACTGGCTCAGACAACAGTGAACACAGCTGAGAAGCCAGGCCCTGCAACTTTCAGATTCCAAAGCTCCTCATGTGTGTTTACCAAAACCCTTAAAGTTTCATGTCCTTACAGAAGAAGGCAAACACAATTACCATTTTATTGACCCTAAACTGATGTTATAAATAAACTTCCAGGAAGGATTCTGGATTGTTTGAACCATCGTCCTCACCAGCCCAGCTTTCCAGAGATATATTATACATCAGAGTAACTTGCTTTAGGAATTCAACTTTAGAGAAAACTCTACTAGTCCCTGAACTAGAAACTCAGCTGAAATTTGCAAATAGAACCACAGTCGGCCCCAGGGATCATGTCTCTCTCTTGGACAGAGAGGGAGGGTGGCATACCTGTAGGGCAGCTAGGAGGATGCCACAAGCGATGGAAACACTGATCTCATTGTAGTAGTGAATCTTTTTTTTGCCATTTGCAGCAAATCCATGGACTTGCTTGAAAATGAGAATCAAAACAGGGGCAGTGTCCAAGTACTCTTTAATCCAATTGGTCCTAAAGGCGAGAAAAAGATATTCAGAATATTTCTCTTAATGGTTTTTTTGTTCCCCTTTTACCACCTTGCTGACATGAAAAACAAAAACATTTACTCATCTTTTATAGTTAAATTGAAAAAGACCAGGATTATTCTTTTATCACATTCATCTTTTTCTAGGCAAAGTCAATAAACAGATATTCATAAAAAGTCGCATGTGAAATGCTGAAAAGACACAAAGATGGATCTTATAACCCAGAGGGTAATAAGTCACGTTTAGTAAATAAAAACTTGGTAAATTTTATGAAAGAAAAATAAGCCAAATGCCTTAGGAGCTCAAAAATGAAATGCTAATTTTAAATAAGAAGGTTGTTAGAATGTATGCAAGATTTCTCTTGAGGACGGACATGAAGACCAAGTGGAGAAAAAGGGCATTGGGGAGGGCACCCTAGTGAAGAGATGGGCAAAGGGCAGAGTCGGAAGGAAAATCCTTGGCCAGCCCGGGATTTCAGAAGTCTGATAGGCTGGAGGATGGTGTGTGGGGTGGAGCATGTGTTTGAAGTGCTGGCAGTTTGCATACAGATTTTGCAAAGGGCTTTGTTCAGCAGGGCATGAAAAGTTACCATATTTCTGAGCAGAAGCATCATGTGATCAGATCTGTTTCAGAAAGAGCCAGGTTGGTGAGAACCAGCTCCGGGGAGACCAGAGAGGAGAAGATGGCCATGGCCCAGGAGAATCTGGGGAACTGTGAAGGCTGGAGCTGACAGATAGGACATAAGAGAGCAAAGGGAGAAGGAAAGGTGACAGTGAGGTTGAAGCAAGTCTCCAGATGGCGATGCTCTTGGCCTAGTTATGGAGAAAAGGAAGGAAACCTTTGTGGGAGAGGGACATAACTCATGGGAGGTATAAATGCTGAGTTTCCATTTTTATTTTTCAGCTAGGAGCATGTCTTTCACTACCCTGCCCACACATTTTGACAAATGCTTCATTCTAGCACAGGTATTCAAAGGAAAGACCCTCATACAATGCTATGTATTCGAATTTTCCCTTAGGGTATATAATGTCATCAGTAAACAAGAGACAATAATTGTTCACTTCATTTTTAACCTAGGAAGTATAATACTCGGGGAAGGCAATGGCACCCCACCCCAGTACTCTTGCCTGGAAAATCCCATGGACGGAGTAGCCTGGTGGGCTGCAGTCCATGGGGTCGCTAACAGTCGGACAGACTGAGCGACTTCACTTTCACTTTTCTCTTTCATGCATTGGAGAAGGAAATGGCAACCTACTCCAGTATTCTTGCCTGGAGAATCCCGGGGATGGGGGAGCCTGGTGGGCTGCCATCTATGGGGTCACACAGAGTTGGACACGACTGAAGTGACTTAACAGCACTTCCTTGTTTAAAATACACTAAACTCGCATGTATACTTTTCGACAGTTTCTTTTATCCTACTTACTTCTGTAGATTACTTGTTCAAAGCTATATCACCATACTTCAACCAGCTTACTCACATTTGACTAGGATCAATTCTTTATCTCTTTAGAAGGAGGGAGAATGTTAATAGTTTACCAGAACACTCTGGAGTCAATTAGCTTTGCCATGTTAGGTAAGCCTCTCCCTTTCTCACAGTTCATCTTCCTCATGTGTAAAATGTACTCACCTCAAAAGGTTTTGTGACGGTAAAATCAGTCCAAATAGATCAGGTGCTTAGAATAGTACCCAGGGCATGGTGCCATGCCTGTGATAGCTAGTGTTATTATCACAACTATATTTTATTTTACAGTGAATAATTCAAAACAATGTTTACATATAAGGTGAAGAATAAGTAATTTACTAGTTTCGGAGGCAGGGTAGTAATTTTTTACAATTTTTGTACTTATTTTCCAGGGCATACATTGGTGGCTAGTATTTTGGTGTGTTCAATTTTACAGGAATGTATTATGACATTATATTAGAACTAATACAGATTGCGACATGCTGAAGCCTGTTAAGAAAGGACAAGTAACACTTTCTGCCTGGGCGGAGGGCCTCATGCCAGCAGCAGAACAAAGCTTAACAGATAAGTTGGACCAGATTGTGTATTATAGGCTTTAATGACAGCTCTGAGTTTCAGAGCTGACCTAAATTGGATATCAGGAGGTGAGTGAGATGAGTGTTCATTTGCAATGCAATTAGCAAACATTTATTCAGTTACCTATGATGCATTATCACTGTACTAAGTGATACAAGCTGGGCCCTAGAGTTATAAACATATCTGTGTGTACATATTGTCTGCATAGAAAGTCTGTAATGCTCATTGGATTCTCATGAGTATCTTGGTGTACAACCGAGGTTTCTAAAATACGGACTAGAAAATGAGAAGAAAAGTAAGCCAGCAATTAAAGTACGGTGTGCTGTGCTTAGTCACTCAGTCACGTCCGACTCTGTGACCCCATGGAATGTAGTCCACCAGGTTCCTCTGCCCATGAGGATTCTCCAGGCAAAAATGCTGAAGTGAGTTACCATGCCCTCCTCCAGGGGATCTTCTCAATCCAGGGATCAAGCCCAGGTCTCCCTGCATTGCAGGTGGATTTTTTACCAGCTGAGTCACCAAGGAAGCCCAAGAATACTGGAGTGGGTAGCCTATCCCTTCTCCAGGGGATCTTCCCAACCCAGGAATCGAACCAGGGTTTCCTGCATTGCAGGTGATTCTTTACCAGCTGAGCTACTAGGGAAGCCCAAAATCCTGTGTGGTAATGGCTATTTCAGATGCATGGAAGGTGTGTATTAAGTACTTTGCACATAGAGACAAGAGACCAGCCAATTCTGCCTTCACTGGGGAGAGATGGGGCTGGCAGTGTGTTGTAGGTACTACACACACCCAGAGCAAACGTCTCTCTAAGAGGGACGGGCTCAGCTGGACTTTACCTGTCTATGTTTTCTCATGAATGTGCCATAAGATTTCTGTATTTATTATTAATACCTTACACTTATTCCAGAACACAACCATAAGTTATAGTGCCAATAAACATCCATTTTGATAGGGTTTAAATGATATCTCAGGAAAAAAAAAAATGTCCTCTGAGGCCAAAGAAACGAAAAGAGCAGGATTAAGAGGCCAGCCTTCTCATCACCCAGCCTTGTCTACCAGAGAAGAAACCCACTTTACCCCACGAGATGGGGAGCCCGTTGCCTTTCCTCAGGCCTCTGTCACACTGGCTGTTGGATGGCTGGTGCTGGAAGTGTCCTCTAAAGGCCCACAGATGACAGCCTGGGGCGTAAGAACTTCTACCTTCTACACGCCAAGGCTAGAGCTGGCACCCCACCCCTCCTCATGCTCAAGCTGAGAAGAGTTCAGAGGGGATACGAAATGCCTGTGAGGAGTGCAGTGTTTGTAAAGGGGACCCTGCGACAGTGTTCTAAATGACAAGGCTGAGGGGGGCTTCCTTTGTGGCTCAGGTGGTAAACATCTGTCTGCAATGTGGGAGACCTGGGTTCAATCCCTGGGTTGGGAAGATCCCCTGGAGAAGGGAAAGGCTACCCACTCCAGTATTCTGGTCTGGAGAATTCCATGGATTGTATAGTTCATGGGGTCACAAAGAGTCGGACACAACTGAGCGACTTTTTCACTTTCTCTGCAACAAGCGAAGCTATGTGCCTCAGCTAGAGAAAGCTCATGTGCTGCGGCAAAGACCTAGTGCAGCTGAAAAGATAAATAACAAACTAAAGCTTTTTAATTAAAAAATAAAATAACAAGGCCTAGTCTGAAAAAATGGAGTGTTTTTAACTATGAAAATGACTGAGAAATTACTGAATTCATCCTAGATATAATGTAGGGTGACTGATCCTCAACGGGGAAAAATGGGCTCAACAAGGCATAGTTAGTTGCAGGTTCTAGAAAAAAATGAAACTTCACTTGTGTCTACTCTAATACATTGATGCCTCATGGTAAAGCCAGTTACACTGAATTCCAATCCACCCTGGAGTTAAGAAAGCCCGCAAAGTTACTAATGCCTAATGGATATTAAACCTGAACTAAATTTGTACTTTTATTGAGCATGTATTAAAACTAAAGTCTGCTCAGCGAGATCATGTGGAAGATGTGATCATTACAGCAAGATGTCATTTACTTCATTCAAGATCCTGAGAATTTCACAGTTTTTTGTTCCAGATAGTAGAAAAGTACATCCTCAAAGTTTTGTTTGCCAATAATTATTTGGGAGAGAGCCTATTTGTTTACCAGACTTACTATGTGTCATCGCTGTTCTACATGCTTACAAACACATCCAAATTTCATAATGAAATAGATATTAGACTTATTCCCATTTTGCAGATGAGGAAACTGAGACACAGAGAAGTTAATAAATAGTAGATCTTGTATTTGAACCCAAACATTCTGGCTTCTAAGGCCCTACTCTTAGCCTCTATCTTATTTAATCCTGATACCAAGTTTTTAACATTATTTGTGGTGAAAAAATAGAAGCTTAATGTGATGGTTAAGTTAAGGTGCCAACTTGACTGGGACACAAGGAACCCAGATAGTTGCTTAAGCATTATTCTGGGTGTGTCGAAAGGATGTTTCTGGATGAGATTAACATGTGAATTGGCAGACTGAGTAAAGCTGATTAACTTTCCCAATGTGGGTGGCCTGGTCTAATCTGTTGAAGCTCTGAGTAGAAAAAACATAGGTGGAGTAAGGGATAATTTTCTCCTTCTGCCTAACTATCTTTGAGGACATCAGTCTTCTCCTGCCCTTGGACTCAGACTTGGACTGGAACATACACCGTCAGTTCCCCTGATTCCCAGGCCTTTGGACTCAAACTAGAACAGCAGCATCAGCTCTGCTGGGCCTCCTGCTTGCTGAGTACAGGTCTTGGGATTTCTCAGCCTTCATAATCACTTAAGCCAGTTATAGTAAGTTGGCTCAAGTAATTATGAGCCAATTATGAACAGTAAATAAATTGTCTACTATAATAAATAATGTGCTAAAATGTGCTTAGTCTCTCAGTCGTGTCCAACTCTTTGTGAACTCATGGACTGTAGTCTGCCAGACTCCTCTGTCCATGGGGATTCTCTAGGCAAGAATACTGGAGTGGGTTCCCATGCCCACCTCCAGGGGATCTTCCCAACCCAGGGATCAAACCTAGGTTTCCTGCATTGGAGATGGATTCTTACCAGCTGAGCCACCAGGGAAACCCAAGAACACTGGAGTGGGTAGCCCATCCCTTCTCCAAGGGAACTTCCTGACCCAGGAATTGAACCAGGGTCTCCTGCATTGCAGATGGATTCTTTACCAGCTGAGCTACTAGGGAAGCTCTATAATAAATAATATTATCTATTATATATACATAAAAATATAATAAATCTCTTTCTCTCTGTGTTTCTATGTCTCTCTGTCTTTGTCTCTCTCTCTCCATTAATTATGTTTCTCTGGAGAATCCAGACTCATGCACTTAGAGACTGCAAGCAAACGCCCAAGGTCTTGCACTTGGAAAAACCAGAGCTGAGACATGAACTGAGATGCGATCCCAGCTGGCATCTCTAACACCTACCCAATATGTGTGCTCAAAGCAACACAGACGTGAGGCCTGACTGCACGTCCATCATTTCTCCCACAGTTAAAATGAAACTTTTTAACACCTAAAACAAACCAGGAAATTGAATCTTAGTTATCTCATTTTGGGCTTCCCTGGTGGGTCAGAGGTTAAAGCGTCTGCCTCTGATGCGGGAGACCCGGGTTCGATCCCCAGGTCGGGAAGATCCCCTGGAGAAGGAAGTGGTAACCCACTCCAGTATTCTTGCCTAGAGAGTCTCATGGACAGAGAAGCCTGGTAGGCTACAGTCCACGGGGTCGCAAAGAGTCGGACACTACTGAGTGATTTCACTTTCACTTTATCTCATTTTAAGAAGCCAAACCAAACATGCCTGACTCTCCCCACTTTTGTACCTGAATTTCTTCAGGTCTGTGACCCATCGAGGTCCCATCCTCTTCAGGTAGTTTATTTCCTCTTCCTCCTCAATGATCTCCCGAATCTTATGCTTCACGTCTGGGTCCTTCACAACCACAAATGTCCAGGGCTCTGTGTGGGCCCCACTTGGGGCTGTTCCTATCACACATTCAATTAACATCAGAAATTAAAACTGCAGGAAAATGTGAGACTATTAGCTAAGAAGTCCTATAACTCATATTTGCTCAAGGTAGTGTTAGATCACCTAGGACACAAAATGCCCAGCAGTAGCCTCTGGGGTCCTGCTGACATCCTGTTCTGTTCCGCCTCGCTGTCAGGGTCTTTGAACTAACTAACTGAGATCAAGGCCAGTAGTTCCTGGACTATGGGAGGTTGTCACTGCTTCTCTAATCATGTGGGAGAAGACATCCCTTGAAAATCGCATCGTGACCAGTAAGCAAACTCAGAGGGGAAGCTCTGTCAGGCAAAATCCCCCCAAATCCATTATTTGTTTTGGTAAATATTTGTGTTGGTATTCTTGAAAAAAGTGTCAAGTCATGAAGGTTATTGGAACTCTAAACATTTTAATGGCAAAAAGCATTTAAAATTTTTAAATGGTAAAAAGCACTCTCCAGGGTTTCCCTGGTGGTTCAGTGGATAAGAATCCTCCTAGAATTGCAGAGGACATGGGTTTGATCCCTGATCCAGGAAGAACCCACATATGAAGAAGCAACTAAGCCCATGTGCCACAACTACCGAGCCTGTGCTCGAGAGCCCGGGAATGGCGACTACTGAGCACGTGCGCCACAAGTCCCGAAGCTCCTACACCCGGAGGCTGTGCGCCGCAGGAGGAGCCGCCTCAGCAGAAGCCTGGGCGTCGCAATGAGAGAAAAACACACACAGGACGAAGACCCAGCACAGCCACTAAATAAATGAACGGATTTTTAAAACAGCGCTCTCCGAAAGGCAACTGAACTATAAGTTGTTTAGTGCCTGTATCACAGTTCGGAGGGTGGTGCTGTGGGCTCGTGGTCCTATGTGGATACATGAGAACTTCATGGCCCTGGACGCTTGGACACAGCAGTGTGTCTTTCAGCTCTCACAGGCTTGGGAAAACTCAGACCACACTTGGGTCAGTCCTGGTATCCCTGACAAAGCTTCATAGTGCATCATGGACTCAGTTCAGTTCAGTTCAGTCGCTCAGTCGTGTCCGACTCTTTGTGACCCCATGAATCGCAGCACGCCAGGCCTCTCTGTCCATCACCAACTCCCGGAGTTCACTCAGACTCACGTCCATCAAGTCTGTGTTGCCATCCAGCCATCTCATCCTCTGTCGTCATGTACACACATATTTAAATACAGATATACACACAGAAGATATTTAGTAACTGCTATTAGTTAGATAAAGGACTCACTAATCTAGTACATTTGTGTTCTTAACTGAAATAAAATGTTTTATTCTTTCTTCCTTTTAATTCGGGCAATGGATTTATAATGGTCATGCAATAATTTCTGAAAATTAACTTAAATGTGATTTTGTATAGGAATAAGAACCCAATCAGAGGAGACTCTCAAATAGGGACCTTTCTCTTATATCTTCTTCCCCGTGTCTGTAATTCTCATCTCTTCTTCTAGGGAGATATTTATTACTTTACATTAAAAATGGGTTTACCTTGCCTTGATTTACTTTGCGAATTCACATGAAGTTTGCTAGTGCATCATGGTGTGTAATATGAGAAATCTGGTCCCCAAAAGAGAAACATATAAATGTGAATGTGGGTCTGTATGAGTGTGTGTCTCTGTGTGTGCACGCTCCTGCACATATATGTGTGTTTTAAGTGGGGGGGGGAGGGAGTAAGAGGATGTTTTTTCTCTTCCAAGGTGTAATAATGTGTTCAGAAATTTTCATTTTTCATAAAGTTTATAATGTTGAATAATTTTAGAAGTTTTGAACTGTTGTCACATCTGCTCGCAAGAAGTCTGTAATAGTTAAAAGTTTGTAGAAAATGGAAGTACTTAGGTCCCTAGCAGTCAGTCAACATCTGGGTAAGACTGCAACCAAGAAGGACCCTATGGGGCCTTTCTAGGATAGTCTTTTCCCATATCCTCTGCTTTAGCTCCTCTTGAAGTACCTAGATAACAGTATCTGATGCACATTTCCAGAGTCGTTTTTTTTTTTTTTACTCTGACATCACGTTATTTTTTGAAGTTTATTTTTTAATTGAAGGATAATTGCTTTACAGACTTCTGTTGTTTTCTGTCAAAACATCAGCATGAATCAGCCATAGGTATACATATGTCCCCTCCCTCCTGAACTTCCATCCCCCCATCTTTCTCCCCATCGCATCCCTCTAGGTTGATACAGAGCCCCTGTTTGAGTTCCCTGAGACACAGAGCAAATTCTTCCCATTGGCTTTGTATTTTACATAAGGTAATGTAAGTTTCCATGTTACTCTCTGATGTGAAATTTAGTCGCTCAGTCGTGTCCAACTCTTTGCGACCCCATGAATTGCAGCACGCCAGGCCTCCCTGTCCATCACCATCTCCCAGAGTTCACTCAACTCACGTTCACTGAGTCCGTGATGCCATCCAGCCATCTCATCCTCTGTCGTCCC
>SJYX01011060.1:208657-226455 GCA_006410675.1 Oreotragus oreotragus | reverse complement strand
GGGTTTTCTCTGAAATTTGATCCGAGCGTTTAACCTCTTCCTTCCTGGTCAGACTCTTGCGTGTAGAATGACATAAACGGTACAGCAAATAAAGTATCCAGGCTAAAAAGAAGAGAAAGATTGGGATTAGAACATGTTTTTCTTAGAAGAAAACTTTGAAGTGGTTCTCTAGGTGGTGGTGACTGTGTTCGACTCTGTGACCCCACGGACTGTAGCTCTCCAGGCTCCGCTGCCCGTGGGATTTCCCAGGCAAGAATAACGGGGTGGGTTGCCACTTCCGTCTCCAGGGAGTCTTCCCCACCAGGGATCAAACCCGCATCTCCTGATGGGCAGGTGGATTCTTTAGCACTGAGTCACCAGGGAAGACCAGCCTTCTACTTTCCTAGGGCTGTTGCAACAAAGTACCACAAGTTGGGTGGCTTAAAAAAAAAGATTTCTAGTCTGGAGTGAGAAGGCAAGAAATCTGAAATCAAGGGGTGGGCAGAGTCATACTTCCTCTGCAGTCTGAAGGGGAAATTCTCTCCTATCTCGTCTGGTTTCTGGTGTTTGCCAGCAACCTATGGTGTTGCTTAACTTGCAGACACAGCACTCTGATCTCTGCGTCCATTATCACACGGCTGTCTCCCTGTGCATCTAAGTCTCCCTTCCTTTAATAAGGACACTAGCCATGTTGGATTTGGAGCCAACCCTTTCCTGGTGGCTCAGCTGGTAAAGAATCCGCCTGCAATGCGGGACACCTGGGTTCGATCCCTGGGTTGGGAAGAACCCCGGAGAAGGGAATGGCTACCCACTCCAGTATTCTGGCCTTAGACACACTGGATAGACCATGGGGTTGCAAAGATTCGGACTCAACTGAGGGACTTTCCCTTTTCACTCCTCCAGTACTTCATCTCACTTTACTTCATTACATCTGCAGTGACTCCCTTTCAAAATAAAGTCCCATCCCGAGGCACTGGGGTTAGGACTTAAGCATACCTTTTGGGGGAACACAATTTAACTCAAAAGAAGAGAGGATACGGAATCCACGATTTCCCCGCTAAGTGTCCAGAACACGTGTAGGCTGAAGAGGATACGATGGAACCTGTGCCCTGGGAAACAGACGTGAAACGATGCCCTCAGCCCTGCGGAAGGCTCGCTTGTGTTCTCCACTTCACCCCGAATATGACCCCCAGCACTGCTCAGGTTCTGACACCACTGTTCCTCCATTTCCCAGAGACCAGGGCATGCCCAGGAGAGGACGTGCTCCTGCGTTTTGAGAAGTCCGCCCTTGGGGCCTGGCCCTGCCAAACCCAGGCATTGGTCTCAGTTGACGGCGAGACTCTCTCTAAGCGCACGCCTGCCACCTCGTGGTCAGGGCTGCATTCCCCCACCACATGAAGGCTTTTTTTTCTTTCTTAATTTTTATCTTGGATTAGAGTTGATTTATAATATTATTTTAGTTTCAGATGCACAGCAAAGTGATTCCGTTATGTATATACATATATCCATTATTTTTCAGATTTTTTTGTCCCATATAGGTAATTACAGAGTATTGGGTGTGAGTTCCCTGTCTCTACGCAGATATCACTTATACGTGAAACCTAAAAAAACGATACAATCCTGAATATTCTTTGGAAGGACTGATGCTGAAGCTGAAGCTCCAGTACTTTGGCCAGCTGATGAGAAGAACTGATTCACTGAAAAGACCCTGGTGTTGGGAAAGACTGAAGGCAGGAGGAGAAGGGGATGGCAGAGGATGAGATGGTCGGATGGCATCACTGACTCGATGGACATGAGTTTGAGCAGGCTCCGGGAGTTGGTGGTGGACAGGGAAGCCTGGTGTGCTGCAGTCCACTGGGTCGCAAAGAGTGAGATACGACTGAGCGACTGAACTGAACTGAAAACTGGAAGAAAAAAAAATGCCTATGGTTGGTGTTTGAGTGTAATGAATTAATAATTAATCACCACTCTCTCTGCTACTTGGAGTTCAGGATAGACTCAGGAGATAGATAAATGGGAACAAAAATATTAGTTTTATTATTGGTAAAATGCAGCTGAAGAATGTGGCACCCATGTTGTGACGATCTAGAAGGTCTGTTAACAGGTTCATTCTTAATCTTTTGACCAGAGTTTCCAGAATAAGAATGCTCAAGAGTAAGCTCTCTTTTTTCTAGCTTTCTCTCTCTCACTTTGTCTTTCCTTCCTTTTTAAATTTTGATTTCTGATTTTAATGATATTGCCTCTAGTGTTTATCATTAAGAATGTTGTTGATTCAGTTTAAGGTAAATTTTAAAAATCATGTTAAAAAAATTTTTAAGGCTTCTAAAGAAGCTTCTAAAAGTCAGACTGGGTATTAAAGAATATCAGATAGCTTTTGGAAATTTTTGAAGATTATTGCATAATTTTAAAATTTAACCAGTTTTTGTAATATGATATATTTCGATTTCCTCATATTTAATTATTGTGTACTGCTTGGATAAATCTTATTTGAATGTATTTAGTGAAGATATGTTTAAAATATATTGATTAATTTAAATTGCTAATTTTTTCTGTAAAATGTACAAGTGGGATTTATAAATGTGATTGTCTTTTTGTTTTTGGTCTGCTGTCTTTGTTGAGCTTTGTTAGTAGAATTATTCCTATTTTTGCTCAATAAATTGGGAAGATTTACATATACTCTGAGGTTTTTTATTTAGCCTGGGTAATATTGTTCTTGGAGTGTTTGAAAAAGTCACCATCTGAGGTAGGACACATCTTTTTTTGAACATAACATTCTTCGACAATGTTTTTAATTTTTTATCATAGTAACTGATATTTTTTAGTCAATTTGAGAACTTTGCTTGTTTTTCCCCTGGAAATTGCTGATTTTATTGAGCTTTAAAATGTATCCACACTGAATCGTATGAAGTTTATTGTAATTTAAAATGTCCCTTTGTAATTATTTGAGATACAACCTTAGTTCTGATTTTGTTAAATTGTGTTTTCCTTATTTACATTTGCTAGTGTGTGTTGTGTTCTTTTTTCTCTAAAGAATCTGTGCTACTATTTATTTAATAAACAAATTTTTTTAGAGAAGCATTTAAAAATTGAAATACAAGAATTTAAGGGTAACTGTTATGGTGGCGCTAGTGGTAAAGAATCTGCCTGCCAATGCAGGAGACACAAGAGATGAGGTTCTATCCCTGGGTCAGAAAGATCCCCTGGAATAGGAAATGGCACCCCACTTCAGTATTTTTGCCTGGAAAATTCCATGAGCAGAGGAGCCTGGCAGAGTACAGTCCATGGGGCTGCAAAAAGTTGGACAGGACTGAGCACACACACACGTTGCTAACTAGGAGGAAAAAAAATTCCAGAAATTTGTATCATATAGTGTTTCCTTAAGAATCAGCCCGATCACACACACTGGGCAACCAATTTTTTCAGTCAGTTTCTCAAAATGAACTATGCGTTAATAGGGTTAAAAAGAATAGCACGGTATTTATTCACAATACCCCAAGGGAAGAAGCAACTCAACAGTGCCATCAACAGGTAAATAAATAAATGTAGTGTATCACACTCCATGAAATATCATCTGGCTTTAAAAACCAAAGGAATTCTGACATTAGCCACAATGTTGAGCTGTGAAGTAAGCCAGACATGAAAGGACAAATATAATTCCAGTTACGTGAGGTACTCCGAGTAGTCAGCTCTGTAGAGACAGAAAATAGTATGTTGGTTGCAAGGGACTAGGGCAGGAAGGAAGAGGGAATTTAATGTTTTAATGGATATTTTAAATGTTTGATGTTTAACAGACTTCTGGACTGGGATGATAAAAAACCATTCTGCAGATGGGAGGTGGGAATGGTCGCACAACAACATGAATGTCCTTCACACCTTCGAACTGTTCACTTAAAAATGGCTAAAATGGGAAAGTTTATGTGTTGCATATTTTACCACCATTAAAAAAAAGTATATTTTGCAATTAGAATATTATGCAATCGGCTTTAGGCTTAGTTTAGATGAATCATTCATAAAACAAGAGTATAGTAACTCACTTCATCTATTAAGGAATAGAGAAACAGTGATGCCTAGCCTGCAATATTAAAGAGATTTTTAAGTTGTTGTGTTGCAGAAAAGCACTGAATGCCTTTCTTGGTCTGCAGAAATATTCTTTTATGCTAATATTTCAAGGAAGTACTAAAATAGGGAGATCATCCTGGATTATAGAATGGAGCCCATGGAATCAGAAGAAGAGCTCCAGTCCTCTCTCCCCCTGGTTCTCCCAGTGGACAGGGAGGGGTAGACATGGAAATCAGAGTGATGTAACGGGAGAAAAGCTTGACCGGCTGTTGCTAGCTAAAGTAATCAACATTCATGTCTAATCAAAAACCTAAATATAAGGAAAATTAAAAGATATAAACTTTGGACCTCTAGACTTTCCAGAGTCTAGACATCTGAAAAAAAAGAGGTTTCTAGTCTTCCAATATTTGTGTTGAGCAATCTCAGCTTCCCACCTGGGCAGATGAGTCATTGATTACGGACGGGGTGGTTGCCTTAGAGAGAAATGAATGCAATTTCTCCTGCTCTGCCCACTTTACAATCAGATAGGCTAAAAACTTGGAGACTCACCATGATTTGACTAATGTTTCACGATGAACTTGCCCTCACCAGAAGAGGAGGAAGTATCTTCATTTCTATTTCACCAGGTGTTATGGGTTGAGTGGTGCCCCAAAGGGATATGCCGATGTTCCCCTGGACACACTGTCTTTGCAGGTGTAGTCAAGTTAGGATGAGGTCATAGGGTGTAAAATGACTGGTGTCCTGGCAAGAAAAGGAGAAACATACAGACACAGATTTACAAGGGGAAGAGGAAGTGAAAATACACTGGGAGAATGCCACGTGACTCCACAGGCAGGACTAAAATGATGTTTCTACCAGCCGAGGAGCATCAAGGCTTGCTGGCCTCCACCAGAAATAAAAAGAAAGCCCTGATCAGATTTTCCCCTGGAGGCTTCCGTAGGAAGGCTCCCTGCTGAAATCTCTGCTGACCCCTTGATTTCAGACTTCTGACCTCCAGAACTGAGAGACGGCACATTTCTGTTCTTTCAAGTCACCCAGTTTGCAGGGCTTTGTTACAGCTGCCTTAGGGCTGCCCTGGTGGCTCAGACAGTAAAAAAATCTGCCTGCAGTGCAGGAGACCCAGATTCAATCCCTGGATCAGGAAGATCCCCTCGAGAAGGGAATGGCAACTCAGTCAAGCATTCTTGCCTTGAGAATTCCATGGACAGAGGAGCTTGGCGGGCTGCAGTCAGTGGAGTTACAAACAGTTGGATATGACTGAGTGACTGACATACACACTAGGAAAGGAGCACACCAAACATTCTCTTAAATGCCAAGCAGTCAGTGCCTCTCCTACAAGTCACCTTGCTTTGTTAACATTCTGCCTCGCAATTTCTTCTTAGAGGAGAAATAAGATGGCGATGATAATTCCATCATCAGATGATAATTTTTTTATTGTGTAGAAAAGCAATAATGAATCTCTACTGGAAGCAAATACAGTATCACTAAATGCTAAGGAATGTTGTTCTGGAACACAGCATTTTTCTACTAAAAGCTGTTTCTGACTAATATCACCACAGGGTTTTCATCTTCTTGTCTAGAATGGATGCCACATCGTTTGTGGTTAAGCTCTTTCATAAAAAGGCATTGTTTTCCAAAGATAATATAATACAGAGGTTGAGGAATTGCTGTCATCAGTCGTCTGTGGGCCTCAGTCCATAACCGGGCAGTACTGTTTGGCTATTGCTTGAGTGAGAAAAGAAGCACTCAGGAAATCCGCCAGTCTCAGAAGTCATGTTTTGATAGAGGCAGAGCCAGCCTCACTTGATGAATCACGTTCTGGAACAATCCCCAGCTTTGTGAGTGCTGTGTTGCCATTTCAGCTTTTTCCCTGAGAGCTCTTTATAGAAGTCTCTCCACTTACACGCTCACTGGGTTAGATAACATGAAGTCCATGAAATCCCGAAGTCTTTTCCCAAGAGAATGAGACAAAGTACAGCCTGCAATATGCTGGGAGGAGGAGGGATGTCATTTCTGATTCCCGCTCTGTAATACCCCCACATCTGGACCTGGACGCTTCTACCGCCTCCAAACTTTATGCCACCTTTTCCTCCTCCTGCTACTGCTGCTAAGTCACTTCAGTCGTGTCCGACTCTGTGTGACCCCATAGACGGCAGCCCACCAGGCTCCCCTGTCCCTGGGATTCTCCAGGCAAGAATACTGGAGTGGGCCGCCATTTCCTTCTCCAATGCATGAAAGAGAAAAGTGAAAGTGAAGTCGCTCAGTCTGTCCAACTGTTAGCGACCCCATGGACTGCAGCCCATCAGGCTACTCCGTCCATTGGATTTTCCAGGCAAGAGTACTGGGTGGGGTGCCATTTCCTCCTCCTACTCCCCCAGTTTTCTTCCCCAAGAGTCGAGTCCTCGCTGAGCTCTCCTCCAAATGGCTGCAATGCTTCTTCTTAGATTATAGTTGATTTACAATGTTGTGTTACCTTCAAGTGTACAGCAAAGTGATTCATATACATGTGTGACACACACATACCCTTTTAAGATTCTTATTCCATATACAATATTACAGAATATTGAGTATAGTTCCCTGGGCTATGGCTTCCCATAGCAGAGTCATTACTTTGCCAACAAAGGTCCGTCTAGTCAAAGTTATTTATCCAGTAGTCATGTATGGATGTGAGAATTGGACTCTAAAGGAAGCTGAGTGACAAAAGATTGATGCTTTTGAACTGTGGTGTTGGAGAAGACTCTTGAGAGTCCCCTGGACTGCAAGGAGATCCAACCAGTCAATACTAAAGGAAATCAGTCCTGAATATTCATTGGAAGGACTGATGCTGAAGCTGAAACTCCAATACTTTGGCCATCTGATGGGAAGAGCTGAAAAGACCCTGATACTGTGAAAGCTTGAAGGCAGGAGGAGAAGGGGACGGCAGAGGATGAGATGGCTGGATGGTATCACCAACTCAATGGACATGAGTTTGAGTAAGCGCCGGGAGTTGGTGATGGACAGGGAAGCCTGGCGTGCTGCAGTCCATGGGGTCCCAAGAGTTGAACACGACTGAGTGACTGAACTGAACTGACAGTGGCTCAGTGGTAAAGAATAGGTCTGCCAAGCAGACCAAACAGGAGGTGCAGGTTTGATCCCTGGATCTGGAAGACGCCCTGGAGAAGGAAATGGCAGCCCACTCTAGTATTCTTGCCTGGAGAATTCCTTGGACACAGGACCCTGAAGGGCTACAGTTCATGGGGTCGCAAAAGAGCCAGACACGACTGAGCGACTAAACAACAGTGACAAGGGAACATGAGGAGCGAGCCTTTCTCGAGTCCAGTGGTTCTCAGACCTCAGCAAGGGTCGGCGCCACCGGGGGTGCTTCTTGAAACCGAGCACTGACCCACTCCCAGAGGTTCTGGTTCAGTGGCTCTGGAGTAGGGCCCGAGAGTTTTTATTTCTAACGACTCCTCTGGGGGTGTGGATGATGGGGATCCAGGACTACACTTTAAGGACCTGTTTCCACTCATTCATGGTGCTTTAGGCACTGTTGTACAAACTCTTCATTTTTCCTTTCGGGAAGAGGAGATTTTTTTTTTTNTTTATTTCTAACGACTCCTCTGGGGGTGTGGATGATGGGGATCCAGGACTACACTTTAAGGACCTGTTTCCACTCATTCATGGTGCTTTAGGCACTGTTGTACAAACTCTTCATTTTTCCTTTCGGGAAGAGGAGATTTTTTTTTTTAATTAAAATATTTTTGGTACAATATATACAACATTAAGGGCTTCCCTGGTGGCTCAGATGATAAAGAATCCGCTGCAATGCAGGAGACCTGGATTCCATCTGGGGTTGGGAAGATCCCCTGGAAGAGGGCGAGGCAACCCACTCCAGTCTTCTTGCCTGGAGAATCCCCATGGACAGAGGAGCCTGGCAGGCAACAGTCCATGGGGTCACAAAGAGTCGGACACGGCTGAGTGACTGAGCACAGTGCAGTGCACAACATTAAATGTACCATCTTTGCTTTTTTTCAGCGTACTGTTCAATAGTGTAAGCCTATTCTCTCTGTTGTATAACCATCACCACTGTCCACCACAAGCCAGAACGCTTTCTGTCTTGCAAAACTGGAACTCTGCACCCATTAGATAATAACTCTCCTTTTCCCCTCCCCCAGCCACAGTGAACAATCAGTATATTTTCTATCTTTATGAATTTGGCTACATTAGATTTCATACATGTGATTTATACAAGGTTTATCCTTTTTTGACTGGATGTTTTTCCACTTAGCAGATGTCTTCAAAATTCACTGATGCTGCACCATGGGTCAGAATTTCCCTCTTTTTTTAGGATTGAATAATATTCTAGTGTCTCTCCTATATTGTTTATCCATTCATCTGTCCATGGACACTTGTGTTGCTCCCATCTCTTGGCTATGGTGAAAAATAATACTGTGAATATAAATGTGCAAATATCTCTTTGAGACCTTACTTTCAATTCTTGTATGAAGTGGAATGGCTGGAGCAGTGGAGTTTCTTATCAAGTGATTCATCCTGTGGATTATACGGGATAATTCTTTATCTAAAGAATCAACATAGTGATCATACATAGAAATATAAACTTTTGCATCACATAGTCCTCTGGTCATTAGATCTATATAAACTAAATATCCTTTGATGGTGTTAAAGATGTTTGTGAGTATGGACTGTGTATAGGTAAGGTCAGTTAGGTTTAAAAGCATTCTGAATTTTTTCCTCTAACTTCACACTTGAACTGAGATAAGATTTTGGTGCAGACATAGGCACACCCTATTGTTTTTGGTTTTTTAGCCATAAGGTTCTTCTTTAAAAAAGAAAAAGAACACAACTTTTTATTTTGTGTTGGAGTATAGCTGATTATTTCAGGCAAAGATGGGCTCAATAAAGGACAGAAATGGTATGGACCTAACAGAAGCAGAAGATACTAAGAGGAGGTAGCAAGAATACACAGAAGAACTGTACAAAAAAGATCTTCACAACCAAGATAATCACGATCAGCTATACTCCAACACAAAATAAAAAGTTGTTTTTTTCTTTTTAAAAGAAGAACCTTATGGCTAAAAAAACAAAAACAATAGGGTGTGCCTATGTCTGCACCAAAATCTTATCTCAGTTCAAGTGTGAAGTTAGAGGAAAAAATTCAGAATGCTTTTAAACCTAACTGACCTTACCTATACACAGTCCATACTCACAAACATCTTTAACACCATCAAAGGATATTTAGTTTATATAGATCTAATGACCAGAGGACTATGTGATGCAAAAGTTTATATTTCTATGTATGATCACTATGTTGATTCTTTAGATAAAGAATTATCCCGTATAATCCACAGGATGAATCACTTGATAAGAAACTCCACTGCTCCAGCCATTCCACTTCATACAAGAATTGAAAGTAAGGTCTCAAAGAGATATTTGCACATTTATATTCACAGTATTATTTTTCACCATAGCCAAGAGATGGGAGCAACACAAGTGTCCATGGACAGATGAATGGATAAACAATATAGGAGAGACACTAGAATATTATTCAATCCTAAAAAAAGAGGGAAATTCTGACCCATGGTGCAGCATCAGTGAATTTTGAAGACATCTGCTAAGTGGAAAAACATCCAGTCAAAAAAGGATAAACCTTGTATAAATCACATGTATGAAATCTAATGTAGCCAAATTCATAAAGATAGAAAATATACTGATTGTTCACTGTGGCTGGGGGAGGGGAAAAGGAGAGTTATTATCTAATGGGTGCAGAGTTCCAGTTTTGCAAGACAGAAAGCGTTCTGGCTTGTGGTGGACAGTGGTGATGGTTATACAACAGAGAGAATAGGCTTACACTATTGAACAGTACGCTGAAAAAAAGCAAAGATGGTACATTTAATGTTGTGCACTGCACTGTGCTCAGTCACTCAGCCGTGTCCGACTCTTTGTGACCCCATGGACTGTTGCCTGCCAGGCTCCTCTGTCCATGGGGATTCTCCAGGCAAGAAGACTGGAGTGGGTTGCCTCGCCCTCTTCCAGGGGATCTTCCCAACCCCAGATGGAATCCAGGTCTCCTGCATTGCAGCGGATTCTTTATCATCTGAGCCACCAGCGAAGCCCTTAATGTTGTATATATTGTACCAAAAATATTTTAATTAAAAAAAAAAAATCTCCTCTTCCCGAAAGGAAAAATGAAGAGTTTGTACAACAGTGCCTAAAGCACCATGAATGAGTGGAAACAGGTCCTTAAAGTGTAGTCCTGGATCCCCATCATCCACACCCCCAGAGGAGTCGTTAGAAATAAAAACTCTCGGGCCCTACTCCAGAGCCACTGAACCAGAACCTCTGGGAGTGGGTCAGTGCTCGGTTTCAAGAAGCACCCCCGGTGGCGCCGACCCTTGCTGAGGTCTGAGAACCACTGGACTCGAGAAAGGCTCGCTCCTCATGTTCCCTTGTCACTGTTGTTTAGTCGCTCAGTCGTGTCTGGCTCTTTTGCGACCCCATGAACTGTAGCCCTTCAGGGTCCTGTGTCCAAGGAATTCTCCAGGCAAGAATACTAGAGTGGGCTGCCATTTCCTTCTCCAGGGCGTCTTCCAGATCCAGGGATCAAACCTGCACCTCCTGTTTGGTCTGCTTGGCAGACCTATTCTTTACCACTGAGCCACTGTCAGTTCAGTTCAGTCACTCAGTCGTGTTCAACTCTTGGGACCCCATGGACTGCAGCACGCCAGGCTTCCCTGTCCATCACCAACTCCCGGCGCTTACTCAAACTCATGTCCATTGAGTTGGTGATACCATCCAGCCATCTCATCCTCTGCCGTCCCCTTCTCCTCCTGCCTTCAAGCTTTCACAGTATCAGGGTCTTTTCAGCTCTTCCCATCAGATGGCCAAAGTATTGGAGTTTCAGCTTCAGCATCAGTCCTTCCAATGAATATTCAGGACTGATTTCCTTTAGTATTGACTGGTTGGATCTCCTTGCAGTCCAGGGGACTCTCAAGAGTCTTCTCCAACACCACAGTTCAAAAGCATCAATCTTTTGTCACTCAGCTTCCTTTAGAGTCCAATTCTCACATCCATACATGACTACTGGATAAATAACTTTGACTAGACGGACCTTTGTTGGCAAAGTAATGACTCTGCTATGGGAAGCCATAGCCCAGGGAACTATACTCAATATTCTGTAATATTGTATATGGAATAAGAATCTTAAAAGGGTATGTGTGTGTCACACATGTATATGAATCACTTTGCTGTACACTTGAAGGTAACACAACATTGTAAATCAACTATAATCTAAGAAGAAGCATTGCAGCCATTTGGAGGAGAGCTCAGCGAGGACTCGACTCTTGGGGAAGAAAACTGGGGGAGTAGGAGGAGGAAATGGCACCCACCCCAGTACTCTTGCCTGGAAAATCCAATGGACGGAGTAGCCTGATGGGCTGCAGTCCATGGGGTCGCTAACAGTTGGACAGACTGAGCGACTTCACTTTCACTTTTCTCTTTCATGCATTGGAGAAGGAAATGGCGGCCCACTCCAGTATTCTTGCCTGGAGAATCCCAGGGACAGGGGAGCCTGGTGGGCTGCCGTCTATGGGGTCACACAGAGTCGGACACGACTGAAGTGACTTAGCAGCAGTAGCAGGAGGAGGAAAAGGTGGCATAAAGTTTGGAGGTGGTAGAAGCGTCCAGGTCCAGATGTGGGGGTATTACAGAGCGGGAATCAGAAATGACATCCCTCCTCCTCCCAGCATATTGCAGGCTGTACTTTGTCTCATTCTCTTGGGAAAAGACTTCGGGATTTCATGGACTTCATGTTATCTAACCCAGTGAGCGTGTAAGTGGAGAGACTTCTATAAAGAGCTCTCAGGGAAAAAGCTGAAATGGCAACACAGCACTCACAAAGCTGGGGATTGTTCCAGAACGTGATTCATCAAGTGAGGCTGGCTCTGCCTCTATCAAAACATGACTTCTGAGACTGGCGGATTTCCTGAGTGCTTCTTTTCTCACTCAAGCAATAGCCAAACAGTACTGCCCGGTTATGGACTGAGGCCCACAGATGACTGATGACAGCAATTCCTCAACCTCTGTATTATATTATCTTTGGAAAACAATGCCTTTTTATGAAAGAGCTTAACCACAAACGATGTGGCATCCATTCTAGACAAGAAGATGAAAACCCTGTGGTGATATTAGTCAGAAACAGCTTTTAGTAGAAAAATGCTGTGTTCCAGAACAACATTCCTTAGCATTTAGTGATACTGTATTTGCTTCCAGTAGAGATTCATTATTGCTTTTCTACACAATAAAAAAATTATCATCTGATGATGGAATTATCATCGCCATCTTATTTCTCCTCTAAGAAGAAATTGCGAGGCAGAATGTTAACAAAGCAAGGTGACTTGTAGGAGAGGCACTGACTGCTTGGCATTTAAGAGAATGTTTGGTGTGCTCCTTTCCTAGTGTGTATGTCAGTCACTCAGTCATATCCAACTGTTTGTAACTCCACTGACTGCAGCCCGCCAAGCTCCTCTGTCCATGGAATTCTCAAGGCAAGAATGCTTGACTGAGTTGCCATTCCCTTCTCGAGGGGATCTTCCTGATCCAGGGATTGAATCTGGGTCTCCTGCACTGCAGGCAGATTTTTTTACTGTCTGAGCCACCAGGGCAGCCCTAAGGCAGCTGTAACAAAGCCCTGCAAACTGGGTGACTTGAAAGAACAGAAATGTGCCGTCTCTCAGTTCTGGAGGTCAGAAGTCTGAAATCAAGGGGTCAGCAGAGATTTCAGCAGGGAGCCTTCCTACGGAAGCCTCCAGGGGAAAATCTGATCAGGGCTTTCTTTTTATTTCTGGTGGAGGCCAGCAAGCCTTGATGCTCCTCGGCTGGTAGAAACATCATTTTAGTCCTGCCTGTGGAGTCACGTGGCATTCTCCCAGTGTATTTTCACTTCCTCTTCCCCTTGTAAATCTGTGTCTGTATGTTTCTCCTTTTCTTGCCAGGACACCAGTCATTTTACACCCTATGACCTCATCCTAACTTGACTACACCTGCAAAGACAGTGTGTCCAGGGGAACATCGGCATATCCCTTTGGGGCACCACTCAACCCATAACACCTGGTGAAATAGAAATGAAGATACTTCCTCCTCTTCTGGTGAGGGCAAGTTCATCGTGAAACATTAGTCAAATCATGGTGAGTCTCCAAGTTTTTAGCCTATCTGATTGTAAAGTGGGCAGAGCAGGAGAAATTGCATTCATTTCTCTCTAAGGCAACCACCCCGTCCGTAATCAATGACTCATCTGCCCAGGTGGGAAGCTGAGATTGCTCAACACAAATATTGGAAGACTAGAAACCTCTTTTTTTTCAGATGTCTAGACTCTGGAAAGTCTAGAGGTCCAAAGTTTATATCTTTTAATTTTCCTTATATTTAGGTTTTTGATTAGACATGAATGTTGATTACTTTAGCTAGCAACAGCCGGTCAAGCTTTTCTCCCGTTACATCACTCTGATTTCCATGTCTACCCCTCCCTGTCCACTGGGAGAACCAGGGGGAGAGAGGACTGGAGCTCTTCTTCTGATTCCATGGGCTCCATTCTATAATCCAGGATGATCTCCCTATTTTAGTACTTCCTTGAAATATTAGCATAAAAGAATATTTCTGCAGACCAAGAAAGGCATTCAGTGCTTTTCTGCAACACAACAACTTAAAAATCTCTTTAATATTGCAGGCTAGGCATCACTGTTTCTCTATTCCTTAATAGATGAAGTGAGTTACTATACTCTTGTTTTATGAATGATTCATCTAAACTAAGCCTAAAGCCGATTGCATAATATTCTAATTGCAAAATATACTTTTTTTTAATGGTGGTAAAATATGCAACACATAAACTTTCCCATTTTAGCCATTTTTAAGTGAACAGTTCGAAGGTGTGAAGGACATTCATGTTGTTGTGCGACCATTCCCACCTCCCATCTGCAGAATGGTTTTTTATCATCCCAGTCCAGAAGTCTGTTAAACATCAAACATTTAAAATATCCATTAAAACATTAAATTCCCTCTTCCTTCCTGCCCTAGTCCCTTGCAACCAACATACTATTTTCTGTCTCTACAGAGCTGACTACTCGGAGTACCTCACGTAACTGGAATTATATTTGTCCTTTCATGTCTGGCTTACTTCACAGCTCAACATTGTGGCTAATGTCAGAATTCCTTTGGTTTTTAAAGCCAGATGATATTTCATGGAGTGTGATACACTACATTTATTTATTTACCTGTTGATGGCACTGTTGAGTTGCTTCTTCCCTTGGGGTATTGTGAATAAATACCGTGCTATTCTTTTTAACCCTATTAACGCATAGTTCATTTTGAGAAACTGACTGAAAAAATTGGTTGCCCAGTGTGTGTGATCGGGCTGATTCTTAAGGAAACACTATATGATACAAATTTCTGGAATTTTTTTTCCTCCTAGTTAGCAACGTGTGTGTGTGCTCAGTCCTGTCCAACTTTTTGCAGCCCCATGGACTGTACTCTGCCAGGCTCCTCTGCTCATGGAATTTTCCAGGCAAAAATACTGAAGTGGGGTGCCATTTCCTATTCCAGGGGATCTTTCTGACCCAGGGATAGAACCTCATCTCTTGTGTCTCCTGCATTGGCAGGCAGATTCTTTACCACTAGCGCCACCATAACAGTTACCCTTAAATTCTTGTATTTCAATTTTTAAATGCTTCTCTAAAAAAATTTGTTTATTAAATAAATAGTAGCACAGATTCTTTAGAGAAAAAAGAACACAACACACACTAGCAAATGTAAATAAGGAAAACACAATTTAACAAAATCAGAACTAAGGTTGTATCTCAAATAATTACAAAGGGACATTTTAAATTACAATAAACTTCATACGATTCAGTGTGGATACATTTTAAAGCTCAATAAAATCAGCAATTTCCAGGGGAAAAACAAGCAAAGTTCTCAAATTGACTAAAAAATATCAGTTACTATGATAAAAAATTAAAAACATTGTCGAAGAATGTTATGTTCAAAAAAAGATGTGTCCTACCTCAGATGGTGACTTTTTCAAACACTCCAAGAACAATATTACCCAGGCTAAATAAAAAACCTCAGAGTATATGTAAATCTTCCCAATTTATTGAGCAAAAATAGGAATAATTCTACTAACAAAGCTCAACAAAGACAGCAGACCAAAAACAAAAAGACAATCACATTTATAAATCCCACTTGTACATTTTACAGAAAAAATTAGCAATTTAAATTAATCAATATATTTTAAACATATCTTCACTAAATACATTCAAATAAGATTTATCCAAACAGTACACAATAATTAAATATGAGGAAATCAAAATATATCATATTACAAAAATTGGTTAAATTTTAAAATTATGCAATAATCTTCAAAATTTCCAAAAGCTATCTGATATTCTTTAATACCCAGTCTGACTTTTAGAAACTTCTTTAGAAGCCTTAAAAATTTTTTTAACATGATTTTTAAAATTTACCTTAAACTGAATCAACAACATTCTTAATGATAAACACTAGAGGCAATATCATTAAAATCAGAAATCAAAATTTAAAAAGGAAGGAAAGACAAAGTGAGAGAGAGAAAGCTAGAAAAAAGAGAGCTTACTCTTGAGCATTCTTATTCTGGAAACTCTGGTCAAAAGATTAAGAATGAACCTGTTAACAGACCTTCTAGATCGTCACAACATGGGTGCCACATTCTTCAGCTGCATTTTACCAATAATAAAACTAATATTTTTGTTCCCATTTATCTATCTCCTGAGTCTATCCTGAACTCCAAGTAGCAGAGAGAGTGGTGATTAATTATTAATTCATTACACTCAAACACCAACCATAGGCATTTTTTTTTCTTCCAGTTTTCAGTTCAGTTCAGTCGCTCAGTCGTATCTCACTCTTTGCGACCCAGTGGACTGCAGCACACCAGGCTTCCCTGTCCACCACCAACTCCCGGAGCCTGCTCAAACTCATGTCCATCGAGTCAGTGATGCCATCCGACCATCTCATCCTCTGCCATCCCCTTCTCCTCCTGCCTTCAGTCTTTCCCAACACCAGGGTCTTTTCAGTGAATCAGTTCTTCTCATCAGCTGGCCAAAGTACTGGAGCTTCAGCTTCAGCATCAGTCCTTCCAAAGAATATTCAGGATTGTATCGTTTTTTTAGGTTTCACGTATAAGTGATATCTGCGTAGAGACAGGGAACTCACACCCAATACTCTGTAATTACCTATATGGGACAAAAAAATCTGAAAAATAATGGATATATGTATATACATAACGGAATCACTTTGCTGTGCATCTGAAACTAAAATAATATTATAAATCAACTCTAATCCAAGATAAAAATTAAGAAAGAAAAAAAAGCCTTCATGTGGTGGGGGAATGCAGCCCTGACCACGAGGTGGCAGGCGTGCGCTTAGAGAGAGTCTCGCCGTCAACTGAGACCAATGCCTGGGTTTGGCAGGGCCAGGCCCCAGGGCGGACTTCTCAAAACGCAGGAGCACGTCCTCTCCTGGGCATGCCCTGGTCTCTGGGAAATGGAGGAACAGTGGTGTCAGAACCTGAGCAGTGCTGGGGGTCATATTCGGGGTGAAGTGGAGAACACAAGCGAGCCTTCCGCAGGGCTGAGGGCATCGTTTCACGTCTGTTTCCCAGGGCACAGGTTCCATCGTATCCTCTTCAGCCTACACGTGTTCTGGACACTTAGCGGGGAAATCGTGGATTCCGTATCCTCTCTTCTTTTGAGTTAAATTGTGTTCCCCCAAAAGGTATGCTTAAGTCCTAACCCCAGTGCCTCGGGATGGGACTTTATTTTGAAAGGGAGTCACTGCAGATGTAATGAAGTAAAGTGAGATGAAGTACTGGAGGAGTGAAAAGGGAAAGTCCCTCAGTTGAGTCCGAATCTTTGCAACCCCATGGTCTATCCAGTGTGTCTAAGGCCAGAATACTGGAGTGGGTAGCCATTCCCTTCTCCGGGGTTCTTCCCAACCCAGGGATCGAACCCAGGTGTCCCGCATTGCAGGCGGATTCTTTACCAGCTGAGCCACCAGGAAAGGGTTGGCTCCAAATCCAACATGGCTAGTGTCCTTATTAAAGGAAGGGAGACTTAGATGCACAGGGAGACAGCCGTGTGATAATGGACGCAGAGATCAGAGTGCTGTGTCTGCAAGTTAAGCAACACCATAGGTTGCTGGCAAACACCAGAAACCAGACGAGATAGGAGAGAATTTCCCCTTCAGACTGCAGAGGAAGTATGACTCTGCCCACCCCTTGATTTCAGATTTCTTGCCTTCTCACTCCAGACTAGAAATCTGTTTTTTTAAGCCACCCAACTTGTGGTACTTTGTTGCAACAGCCCTAGGAAAGTAGAAGGCTGGTCTTCCCTGGTGACTCAGTGCTAAAGAATCCACCTGCCCATCAGGAGATGCGGGTTTGATCCCTGGTGGGGAAGACCCCCTGGAGACGGAAGTGGCAACCCACCCCTTGCCTGGGAAATCCCACGGGCAGCGGAGCCTGGAGAGCTACAGTCCGTGGGGTCGCAGAGTCGAACACAGTCACCACCACCTAGAGAACCACTTCAAAGTTTTCTTCTAAGAAAAACATGTTCTAATCCCAATCTTTCTCTTCTTTTTAGCCTGGATACTTTATTTGCTGTACCGTTTATGTCATTCTACACGCAAGAGTCTGACCAGGAAGGAAGAGGTTAAACGCTCGGATCAAATTTCAGAGAAAACCC
>SJYX01011060.1:130687-190148 GCA_006410675.1 Oreotragus oreotragus | reverse complement strand
CACACACACACACACACACACAGAGTGCAGGTAAAACTGCTGAAATCAACTCTGTGGATCGCACCATTGTTGATTTCCTGGTTTGATACTATCTGATAGTTATGCAAGACGTTACCATTGGGGGAGACTGGGTGATAGGTATATGGGATCTCCTTCTACACTGTTCTTTGCAATTTCTTATGAATCTATAATTATTTCAGAATAAAAATGATCATTCTGAGTCCAGTGTGGAGAATGAATGGGAGGCTTTGCAGGAGGTACAGAAAGAGATATTGGGGCTTAGAACAGAGATGGAGGTAGAAAGAAGTAGAAGGATTTGAAATGCATTTTAAAAGTAGAAAAAGCAGGAGCTCTCAGCAGATTAGATGTTGCCCGGGCCAGTAATGGGGAGAAGGGGTTGGATGAAGGATAACTCAGCTTTTGGTTTCGGTAGCTCAGTGGATGGTGGTGATATTCTATACATTTATTTTTTGAAAAAAATTCCCAGTCAGCTATCATTTCAAAACAACATGCAAATAAGCATCTTGGGGAAAAAAACATATCTTTAGTAATATTAGGGGACAAAACTTTTTAAAGGGAGTAGATTTCAGACAGTCCAAGGGTTGAACTGAAGTTAGAAACTCTAAACTTTAATCAAGATTTTGCTATGAGATGTGTGACCCTGTACAAGTCACTTCATTCCCTCTGAGTCTCAGTTTTCTCACCTGTTTAAAAAAAAAAAGAGGAAGGACTAAATAGAAGCTCTCTGAATTTCTGGGTTTAAAATTCTGTAAAAGCTGAGGTATTTACATTGAAGCTGGGTTACCATGTTTTTACTGACCTCAGGCATAGTGAGTAACACAGCAGTGTGAATTTTCTCTAGACACCACTTCTCACGACATCAGTTGCTTTTAATTCTGGACCTATGCCAACTTTGCATTGCAGGATGAACCCTCCTAGTCCTGGAAAATCAGCACTTTTGCAAGACACCACAGCCGAGGCATGGGTTGTAACATGATACCCTGGATGCTACTCTGTCCCCAATAAACCACCCAAGCTCTATCTGGCCTGCAGCCGGATGAGCTGAGAGACACAGAGAAGCCACTGCTGACGGGGCTGAAACTGTATCTGGGCCTGAGGGATGGCGTCAGTGCACGGCCTGGCTCATTGCCCACACGCTGCACTGTGTCGGGCCTCCTCGGCTGCCGTCTTAGACCATGTGCTTCCTTCTTGTCCTAGACTATCCACAGAGTCATCTCCCTGCAGACACCATTTTGAGTCTGATTTGACTGACGTACTGCCCTTATCACACTGTAGGTGTTGCCTGGCCACGTAAATATCTCTTATTAAACAAAGGAAGGGCGCTCTTTGAGAAGATATGGCCTCCAGAAGGACACTAAGCCCTGTTGCTGTTCAATGTCTAAGTCATGTCCAGCTCTTTGGAAGGCCATGGACTGCAGCACGCCAGGCTCCTCTGTCTTCCACTGTTTCCCAGAGTTTGTTCAAGTTCATGCCCATTGAGTCGGTGATACTCTCTAACCATCTCATTCACTCAGCCCTACCTCCTTACAAAAGCCTTAGAGAAATCAAAACTCTGCCCAAGTAGAAGGGTGTTCCATTTCTCCCTTCAGTGGACACTTATCGAGGCCCTGCTATATCACAGGCACTGCCAGGGCGCCAGGGAGTAGCTGCAGACTTCAGGGGATCTTGCTGAGGCCACATGTCCCAGACAGAGCAAGACACTCAAAAGTTCAGGCCCAGGAACCCCTTCCTCAGTGAGCAAATCATCTTTCAGATTACATTAAATTTGATTTTTTTCAGATGGGAGTGTTCGAGTGATATTAACAGTCTAAACATAGCCCTGGGTATCAGAGGTGTCACCCTCATGTCTGAAAGTGAAAATCTTAGTCGTTCCGTCATGTCCGACTTCTGAGACTCCCATGGACTATAGCCTGCCCGTCATCCATGGGAGTCATCCATGGGATTCTCCAGGCAAGAACACTGGAGGAGGTAGCCATTCCCTTCTCCAGGGGATCTTCCTGACCCAGGGCTTGAACTGGAGTCTCCAGCACTGCAAGAGGATTCTCTACCATCTGAGACACTGGGGAAGCCACCCTCATGTCTAGTGGGTAGAAAATGAAAGTTTGAAAGAACTAAACCCACATCATCACAATTCAAACAGCCAGTGTCGCACCCTGGGTCTTGCCTGGCCTTTCCTCCCTCTGCTCTCTTATCACTGCAGCTCACTCACAGTCCTGCCTGGCGTTTGTCTGCAAGTCTTTTCAGGAAAATCCCTCAAAAGCCTCCAGTGACTACCTCTTCTCTACCGAATCGCACCTGAGTTCCTGAACACTTGGCTCCCGGGACCCTCTGGGATCGACCTCACCTCTACTGAGCCAGCTTTACATCCCCTCTGCCCTATCACACCCCTACCCTGTGTGGGTGGGACTCACTGCCCCGGGATCCCTTTGCTCACTGTCTTTCTGAGTTGGTTTTTTTTTTTTTTTTTTTAATGTAATAATCCAAATCATAGCCACATTTTAAGACCCAACACAATTGCCCCCTCCTCTCAGGAGAATTCCTTGATTGCTCTAGCATTCGTTACTTTCTCTCCCTTTTCATTTATGGCACTTTTTAATTTTCTCGGTACTTTTCCATCTTGCACTTCACTATGTGTTTTCCCCAGCTGCCTAATACGTCATAGCTGTCTCTCTAATGAAACGGAAAGTGTACTAATGACAGGTATTCTGTCCCACTCACTTTTGTGGTCCCCTCTGTAGCTCTGAGCTACAGGGCTGGACACCATATATTAACCAAAGGATTGACAATAGATCGTCAATAAATGTACCATTATTGCTTGAGACTGGGGCTTCAGTGATCAGGGAGGTAAATCTGTCTGGAGTCACCCTGAGTTGCTGACACAGGTTCAGAAAGTTTCCAGGTTGGCAACATTGCAAAATCATCATTTTGAGCTCAGGTCTCCTCGGTCAAGGAAACTGAGGAACTAGTCCTTCCCTCCTCCTGCCCTCCCTTCCATCCTCCGCTCTCACTCCCCACCCTTGTCTCCAAACTAAAAAACCACTACCCACATCCAGCTGGCCTGGGACCAGCAGAATTAGTTTACCGGAACATGTATCACCAGTTTGCCCAAAGAAGACAGTTCTGCAGAATTCCTTTAAAATTAACCATGAACTAAGATTTCCAATCTCATACACTCTATTAACTATACTCCAAACACTCTTTCATATATTTTAAAATGAACCCATGTATTATGGAGCTATCATCAGTGTGTTCATGCTATTTTGAGTTCTGGGTAGGTTTTTTTTTAATTTGCATTATTTCAAATGCTGTATCCATATTAATCAACATTTTCACACAGAATCTTATTAGCTAGCTCATATTCCATTATGTTCAAGCAGCATAGTTTGCTAAGTCTATAAAATAGCCTTTAATATGTATTTTCAGCACACTGCATGGTGGGGTGCCATCTGCACTGACCCGCTGGGGCCCCGTTGGGGAGGAAACCCTGACATTTCATTTCTCTTTCACAGTCACTGCCACAAATCTTTTTACAGTAGCTGCCTCCAGCTAAATGCCAGATTGCACCTCAAGAATGTGGGTGGGGAAGCTAATTTCTACTCGTCTTTCACCCGTCTCTTTCTATTAGAAGCTCAGTGCAGGCAATTTTACCACGAGGAGAAGAATTCAGGGTACTGGTCGGTGTTTTATTTTTACATCCACCTATGCCCTTTTCTGGTCAGTGTCACATCAAAAATCATAGGTGGGGGCACTTGGTACACATGATTCTGCACTAACATTCCTGTGTTGTAAACAGCTCTGAAGCTCTCAGCATGGCTGGCAGGAAACACCCCAAAGAGCCCAGAAGTTGCTGCTCTCACTCTTACCCCCTCTCTTCGCCACTGCCCTCCATCTATTCCATCCAGACACGGAATCCACTGTCCCTGGGAACAGCCAAGAGGCATCGTCTGATAGTGAACACATCTGAAAGGCATGTGAAAGGCATCGCTTTCAGATGCAGAGGCATCTGAGAAAATGGACCACGAAAACCTCTACTGGACACACTGCACGTTGGGCCCAGGGAAGTCAGATGCGAATCACACAGAGTCTCCATGTTCACTTGCTAAGGTCTACAGGCAGTAGAGAATGTTGTTGCCGGGGTACCCACCAGGTATGAAGGGAACTGCAGCCTCTGGCCCCCTCCCCCCCCCCGCTTCTGCCACCCTGGTATCTGAAGATTCGCTGCTCCCCTGTCCCCAGCCAGGCCTGTGGGTGGAGCTGACTCCACCCCCAGCTCCCAGGAGGCAGGGGCACCTGATTGGTTTATGTTAATTACTGTATCTCTTCTTCCTGGCCTCAGTGACTGGTTCAGGGATAGACACTGGACCCGAATGGTCAATACGGCAGGAGGAGATTTGCAGGAGCTTCAAAGAAGGGGGAAAAAGTCTCTTCCATTGGAACCACAGGAGCAAAAGCTCTCTTTCCCTTTGAATGGGACGGAGGGTGGATATAACTGCAGGACCTGCTGGCAGCCCCTCCAGTCCTCCTGAGACCTGGGAATAGGGCCAGCATCACAGAAGCAGAGCCAAGGAGGGAAAGTGGGGCCCAGTCACACTACAGGGGACCTGAGTCCAACCAGACCTCAGGCCAGGCAGACAACTGGGCCTGTCAGTTGCATAAGTGAATCAGCTTCACTACCTGAGCCTGCTTGATATGTACTTTCTTTTTCTTGCAACACAGTAGTAGAACTTGAGCACTGTTTGGCTGGGGAAACTGGCAAGCCAACAGCTGGCTCTAATATGATGTGATGGGTGCCACTTCCATGAAGGCCAAAACCAAGCAGAAGACATGACTTGCTCTGACTCAGAGGGAAGGGGCTCTCCTACCTCACAGGAGACCGGGGAGTGACCTGGTGCCCGATTCCCTCCTCAGACACCTTCACGGGCAATTACAATGCCGGCCCTTAGGATGTTTCATGGTCATAAGAAAGCTCCCAGTCAGACAGGGAGCACAGCGCCTGAGGTCTCAGAGCTACATGTCACCGTTGGAATCAGAATAGAGACCCATAGGTTTTTCAGGATTTTTAAAAATCTTAATCCAGCAAAGTTCTAAAGATTTTTGTTTATAAATTCAAAACTGGTTTGTTATTTTTTAATTATTATGATCCTTTCATTTGGGATCCGCCTGCAGTGCGGGAGAGCTGGGTTTGATCTCTGGGTTAGGAAGATCCCCAGGAGAAGGGAATGGGCTACCCACTCCAGTATTCTTGCCTGGAGAATCCCATGAACAGAGGAGCCTGGCGGGCCTCAGTCCATGAGGTCACAATGAGTCAGACATGACTGAACGACCTTCACTTCACTTCCCTTGTTAAGGAGTAAATCCAGCTTTTCTCTATATTTGAACTCATCTTTTTTGTTAACTCACAGATAGAGGGATTGGGGGCTGTAGACATCTTGCAAAGTGGAAAAGTGCTGACTTGGAGGCAATCCTGTTCCCAGTGTCACAGGATCCTATCACAAGGCAGGTTGTGATGCTGTTAGACTTTTGAGAAAGCCAGGGAGCGAGCCTTGGGGGGTTTCAAGGCTCCGTATCCTAGATGTCTATGACGATGGAGGTGCTTCAGAGATACGAGGCCATAAAAAGAAAAATGGTCTCAGTCCTGGGATTCAGCATGAAAGAGGCAGCACATGTTAGAGTAGAAAGAAGTGAAGCTGAAGCAGGGAGACATTCGCCCATATTCTTGGAGGAGGGAGAGGCGGGCGCAGAGGAGAGAGGGGTTATCAGAAGAAATAGTCAGCACCATTCCTTATGTTCCCTTTGAACAAAATCTTACAAGGAGAAGGTGCAATAGGAGGGGGAGGAAGAAGCGAATCCTAGGAATAGCATTTTCTACATCACAGGGATCAGGGTGAAGATGGTGAGGAAAAACAATGGAGGGACCCAAATTAAAAAAAAAAAAAAAGACTGAAAAAAGAGGTCAAATCGGGATTAAGGAGAGTAAGTGCAGGGTAGCAGCATATGTCACCCCAAAATATGACTGCAGGGATTCAGGACTTGCCACCCCCAAATATGCGGCTTTGACGGATGATTATTTCGAGCTGTAGACACTAGAGAGACAGCAAATGCAGGAGGAGGCTTTCTCTGCAGGTCCCCTTCTCAGCCTAGAGACTCTCGGCTGTCAACACCTCCCTCTTAGGGAGTCTTATCAACACAGAGCACTGAGTCATCACAGGAGAGGAGGCTAGAGGTCAGCACAACACCTGGGCTTCATCCCAGACAACCACACCTCCCAGGGAGTCTTCTCACCTCTCCTAAAAATTACTCTTCCTTAAGAAGCCTACACCCTCGCCCCTTTCCTTATTAAGATCATGCACGTGTGTGCTAAATTGCCTCGGTCGTGTCCTACTCTTTGTGACCCTGTGGACTGTAGCCCACGAGGCTCCTCTCATCCATGGGATGCTTCAGGCAAGAATGCTGGAGCTGTGCCCTCCTCTAGGGGTTCGTCCTGACCCAGGGATCAAACCTACGTTCTTTTACAAATCTAAGTCTAAATTCTAAGCCACCTCGGGGAGTTACTCTCTGGGTTCTTTCCATGTATAGGAGGCATTATGCACTGTGCTCATGCTCAGTTCTGTCTGACTCTTTACGACCTCATGGACTGTAGCCCGCCAGGCTCCTCAGTCTGAGATTCTCCACGCAAGAATACTGGAGTGGGTTGCCATTTCCTTCTCCATCCTGTATGCATTAGTGATGGTCATAACAGACTGTGATTCATGGATCTGGTGTGGATGCAGGAGTGTGCATCTTCACAAGCATCCAGGTAACCCTGTGCAGGCACATGGTATCTATATCTGAGGTGGGGGGCTGGGGGTGAGAAACTCATCCAGAGGAATCCCTGGGAGAAAATGTCAGCAACTCGGATGAATCCCCTGGATGAGGACAAACCATCAGAAGCAACCCAACCTCCTGTCCTCTTGGAGTTGATGGTTTACTCGTTCAGTTCAGTTGCTCAGTTGTGTCCCACTCTTCAACCCCATGGACTGCAGCATGCCAGGCCTCCCTGTCCATCACCAACTCCCAGAGCCTGCTTAAACTCATGTCCATCTAGTCGGTGATGCCATCCAACCATCTCATCCTCTCTCATCCCCTTTTCCTCCTGCCTTCAATCTTTCCCAGCATCAGGGTCTTTTCCAATGAGTCAGTTCTTTGCATCAGGTAGCCAAAGTATTGGAGCTTCAGCTTCAGCATCAGTCCTTTCAATGAATATTCAGGACTGATTTCCTTTAGGATGGTCTGGTTTGATTTCCTTGTAGTCCAAGGGACTTTCAACAGCCTTCTCCAGCACCACAATTCAAAAATGTTAATTATTCTGCGCTCAGCTTTCTTTATGGTCCAACTTTCACATCCATATATGACCACTGGAAAAACCATAGCTTTGACTAGATGAACCTTTATTGGCAAACTGATGTCTCTGCTTTTTAATATGCTGTCTATGTTTGTCATAGTTTTTCTTCCAAGGAGTAAGTGTCTTTTAATTTCATGGCTGCAGTCACCATCTGCAGTGATTTTGGAGCCCAAGAAAATAAAGTCTGTCACTGTTTCCATTGTTTCTCCATCTATTTGCCAGGAAGTGATGGNTGGATGATTATTTCGAGCTGTAGACACTAGAGAGACAGCAAATGCAGGAGGAGGCTTTCTCTGCAGGTCCCCTTCTCAGCCTAGAGACTCTCGGCTGTCAACACCTCCCTCTTAGGGAGTCTTATCAACACAGAGCACTGAGTCATCACAGGAGAGGAGGCTAGAGGTCAGCACAACACCTGGGCTTCATCCCAGACAACCACACCTCCCAGGGAGTCTTCTCACCTCTCCTAAAAATTACTCTTCCTTAAGAAGCCTACACCCTCGCCCCTTTCCTTATTAAGATCATGCACGTGTGTGCTAAATTGCCTCGGTCGTGTCCTACTCTTTGTGACCCTGTGGACTGTAGCCCACGAGGCTCCTCTCATCCATGGGATGCTTCAGGCAAGAATGCTGGAGCTGTGCCCTCCTCTAGGGGTTCGTCCTGACCCAGGGATCAAACCTACGTTCTTTTACAAATCTAAGTCTAAATTCTAAGCCACCTCGGGGAGTTACTCTCTGGGTTCTTTCCATGTATAGGAGGCATTATGCACTGTGCTCATGCTCAGTTCTGTCTGACTCTTTACGACCTCATGGACTGTAGCCCGCCAGGCTCCTCAGTCTGAGATTCTCCACGCAAGAATACTGGAGTGGGTTGCCATTTCCTTCTCCATCCTGTATGCATTAGTGATGGTCATAACAGACTGTGATTCATGGATCTGGTGTGGATGCAGGAGTGTGCATCTTCACAAGCATCCAGGTAACCCTGTGCAGGCACATGGTATCTATATCTGAGGTGGGGGGCTGGGGGTGAGAAACTCATCCAGAGGAATCCCTGGGAGAAAATGTCAGCAACTCGGATGAATCCCCTGGATGAGGACAAACCATCAGAAGCAACCCAACCTCCTGTCCTCTTGGAGTTGATGGTTTACTCGTTCAGTTCAGTTGCTCAGTTGTGTCCCACTCTTCAACCCCATGGACTGCAGCATGCCAGGCCTCCCTGTCCATCACCAACTCCCAGAGCCTGCTTAAACTCATGTCCATCTAGTCGGTGATGCCATCCAACCATCTCATCCTCTCTCATCCCCTTTTCCTCCTGCCTTCAATCTTTCCCAGCATCAGGGTCTTTTCCAATGAGTCAGTTCTTTGCATCAGGTAGCCAAAGTATTGGAGCTTCAGCTTCAGCATCAGTCCTTTCAATGAATATTCAGGACTGATTTCCTTTAGGATGGTCTGGTTTGATTTCCTTGTAGTCCAAGGGACTTTCAACAGCCTTCTCCAGCAGCACAATTCAAAAATGTTAATTATTCTGCGCTCAGCTTTCTTTATGGTCCAACTTTCACATCCATATATGACCACTGGAAAAACCATAGCTTTGACTAGATGAACCTTTATTGGCAAACTGATGTCTCTGCTTTTTAATATGCTGTCTATGTTTGTCATAGTTTTTCTTCCAAGGAGTAAGTGTCTTTTAATTTCATGGCTGCAGTCACCATCTGCAGTGATTTTGGAGCCCAAGAAAATAAAGTCTGTCACTGTTTCCATTGTTTCTCCATCTATTTGCCAGGAAGTGATGGGACAGGATGCCATGATCTTAGTTTTTTGAATGTTGAGTTTTAAGCTGGCTTGTCACCCTGATCTTTCACTTTTAGTTGGTGAAAAAAAAAATTTCCAGTTATGCAAGAATGTACTTTGTTTTCTTATCTGTTTTACAACGATGGCTCCTTATCTTTTCATTATGAAGTATCATTTGTATTATTTTTTAATGTAATAGTTAACCAGAGCTTCTGACCAACATGACACAACCAGGACTTGAGAATAACCTGGCCCAAATTCAGGCCCAAAGCAAAGAATCTTGATTTTAGATCTGGGGTTGTAAATACATGCTAAAGAGCAGGTCATACCTAATCAAGACAGCAGGGTGTGAACCCAGCAGAGCAAGAATCATGAGCAACTGAAGCTGACACTGTCTTTCCGTGAAGGAGCCAATAGGAAACTGTCTGTAGAACAGGATGCTCCCCCTCTAACGAAGGCTGCAGTTGCCAGGCTCCCGCCTGTGGCTGTCATGCAGGAACGTGACCAACCAGATTGCTCGGTTTTTCAAGAGTAGACAAACATCAGACATTTGCAAGTGAGATCTCCTGGTTTGAGATCTCCAGGTCAGAATACTGGAGTGGGTAGCCGTTCCCTTCTCCAGGGGATATTTCCAACCCAGGGATCAAAGCCAGGTCTCTCTTGCAGGCAGATTCTTTACCAGCTGAGCCACAAGGGAAGCCTTATATTATTATCTACGTACTATATACTGCACTCTTACAAATAGAATAAGTTATAGAAAAGAAAATGCTATTAATAAAATCATAAAGAAGAGAAAATACAGTACTGTTCTGTATTTATCCATACTGTAAATTTATGTCATCTGTTTGAGTCATCCGTCAGTATATATTGACAGCTATATTTCTTATGATAAAAAATGCTACAGATATTATAAATATTACTAACACTAGACATCCAAAGTGAAAAGACAGTGTGAAAAAGAAACTCAGATATTTATTTACAGAAATAACTATTCATGCCCTGATTAAGAAGAAGCAGCAATATAACTGCCTTATTGTTGCCTGGTATAATCAATACAATTACTTCACGGTAGACTAGCCTCTACAATACGAAATGAATTGTCATAAATAGTCATACCATAGTATTATAAACATTGTTACATTTTTTTAAAACATCACTTACCTGTGGTGATAGACCAATTCACAGTTTGTCCAATTATTAGAAACTGAGATAAACTGTATGGTAATATAATTCTTTGAAAGCAAAGGGATAAAACAGTATAAAAACTGACATTTAAAAAATTTTATATTAAAGTATTAATTTTATATTAAATATCACCCACCTTATGCCGATGTAAGGGTAGACTAGTATTTACATATATTTTATGCAGTCATGACATACCTAACTTTTTCTTAATTTTTTTATATTTCTAGACTGTGTGATTTTTTTTCAAATTGTGGCAATTCTCAGAAAATTTTTCCAATATATTTGCTGAAAAAAATCCGTGTATAAGTGAACCCATGCAATTCAAATCCATGTTGTTCAAGGGTCAATGGTATTGAAAAGAGCTGGTCCAGGGCCGTTGCTCCAGATCACGGGTCAGAAAACTCCCCTAAAAGGCCAGATGGCAAGTGCTTGAATCCTTGCACACCCCTGGCTCTGGCTGCATTGCCCGGCATTTCCATGTGGCCTGAAAGCAGCCGTGGATCATTTATGAACTAGTGGCTGCTGCAGTGGCTCAACAAAGCTTAATTTACAAAATCAGGCAGTTCTCCTGTGGACCAGTTTGCTGACCCTTTCTGTAGAGTGTCTTGTTCCGGAAACTTTTGACATGTATCTGATCAATCTGGTTTGCCTAATTTGAAAAGAAAAGAAAAGAAAGCTATTTTTAACTGTTTAAGTTGAAATTTATTGTGATAGGAATCTTCCAGAAATAGCCTGACTCAGTACGTGCCCTGTGGTAGGATACACCACACAGGCGCACAGGTGGCGCAGAGTTCAGAGAAGGGGGAGATGGGCCCCTTCAAGCTCCAGCTGGCCCAACACTGCAGTCCCAGTTCAGAGAATTGCTTCGGATCAGCCCCCAGCTCTGCTTGTTTCCTGGGTCCAACGTGCTTCCCGGTTGGTGTAGTTTTCCACCCTCGACACAAGGTCCTGCTGCTGGAAACTGTGCCTCACACTTTGCATCCTTGGGATGTTACCAGTCAACACCAATAAAGTCACATGCTAAATTTAGCACAGCCCTGCCTGTAAAACCAGTCAGAACTGTCACCCTGTAATTGCGGTCGGCAACACTTCCTAACGGCTTCTTTCCTGCTGATTTTCCCTGAAACTCAGCCTCTTGCTTGCAATAAACCTGTGTGGCTGGCTTTGATCTTTGTTGTTGAAGTTGCCGAAGCCGCTGTTTTATGCCAGCCAATCCCCTTCCACCTAGGAGCAGACCCCAGTGCTTTAACTGTCACAGCTTTACCAGGGGAGAGAACTGTTGGGCTGCAGGAGCAATAAGTGGTCACAGCCATCCTCCTATGGAGAGCTGGATGGAAGACTAAATCAGGACCACACAAAGACTGTCTCATAAGCCTCTTTCTAGGGATGTCAGCTTGAGGATGAGAAGTGAGTTGTGGTCAAAATCTAGGGACAGATGACAATATCTAAAACCATCACCATTGTAGGACTTACCTGACTATCCTATCCGATAGTTAAGACTCCAAGCTTCCACTGCAGGGGGCACGTGTTTGATCCCTGGTCAGGGACTGAAGATCCCATAGCTGTGCAGCCAAAAGTTAAAAATAATAATAATAAAATGATAAGCAGCCAAAGTTAAAAATAATAATAATAATTAAACAAAACCATCACTGCCTTAGGTACACAGGGTCCACCAGCTGGAGCCTCATATAACTGACTTCATTCCCTCCTTGTCCAACTACCCACAGCCCCGAATTGTGAACAGAACAGAAAAGCAAGTGTTACTTGTGAACGACCCATCATTGTGCATTGTGAGCACTTGGTTCTGTACAGACTCCTTCTCCCGGCTCAGCCCTCAAAAACCAAGCCACTAATTCGTATGAGTCACTGTCCAGACTGATTTGACATGAACAAATCTTAATGTGATTCTGAAAAGCTGACACTAATATGTTGGTGACATCTATCAACTCAACCTCATCAGAAAAGAGCCTGGAGCCTTTTTTTACTCATGTGAATCTTTCAAAGACCCAGGAAGTTAAAAATATGGGTTATCTTAGCCACAGAGTCCATCTCATCAGGGAGCTCTGAGGTGGCCCACAGGGAATGGGAGAATGTACGCGGGCTCTCTGACTCCTGAGGTCACAGAAAGGCTAGTTTCTGGGAGCCCAGGAGCGATGCACAAAGCTGTTAGGTGCCCTGAGCCGGAGGCTTTGTGCACAAATTATTTTCTCCCTCATAAGGGTGTGTCAGTGGTAGCACGCTTCCACTGTGTCCCATGGCACAATGCAGGGTCAGGTTGGGGACATCACAGGGCACGTGGAGGGAAATCCATTAGCAGCCTAAACAACCCCGCACTGTCTCCTTGCCCTCGAGTGTGCTGATAAAAGGATGCTTTTAGCTGTGCAGTGGGTGAGCCCTGCACTTCCACTGGGTCTATGGGATGAGGTAGCTCATTGTCTAGTAAAACATTGCCTGAGTCTCTCCAGTAAAGTAACAGAGAGAGTGCTGGCCTACAGGTCAGAAAATCAGTCCAGGAGCAGACTTGCCACTCATAACTCAGCAGCCTTGAGGATATCAGCTAACCTCTTAGAACTCTGGTTTCTAATCAGACAGCATTGTTGGAAGAGGGTCACCCTAAATTCCATACTAAGAATGGGTCTGCTAATGTTTTATGACCCGTGTCTCTGTGGTACTGTTACACCAGAGCACGTGTGTCTGCTGCATAAAAGCCAGAATGTGCTGAAGTGTGTAGAAAATAAAAAGGAGTTGTTGAATGCAGCTCTTTTCTCACGAGTGGCTTTCACTCAGCTCTCTTTCCAGCAGCGACTTACACATGGTTCAGCCCCACCCGTCCAGTAATTACCTGGGAAGGGTAGAGAAGTAGGTCATCGTCAAGCTCTGATCACTGCTGCTGAGGACCTTCCAACTTACTCGACGTCCTTTCCATCGATTGCCAGGCCTCTTGCACAGGCGTGTGTGCACAGTCTTCTAAATGAGACCTCTTTGTGCCCCAAAAGACAGAGACTCAGTAACAAGGCTCTCCAGGATGGTTTAACCTAAATTCATTTCATCTTCCCTCTCACGGCTGCCTGCATTTCCCCTGCTTACCCCTTGACTGACTCACCCCCATGCTGAACCCCATACTGGCCCTTGACAAGCTCTGCAGAGAGTCACGTTGGCTTGGAAGTCTTTCTCTCCATATCCAAGCCCCATTGCTGTCCCCTCTTGCCAACAGTCATCGCAAGGAGCCATCTCACAAATCCGATCCTCAGCCCCAGGGAAGCCCAGACCAACATCTGGACTGCAGCCTCCCAACAGACCCTAAGCCAGAACCAGAGTGAGACCACCTTTGGATTCCTGACCCACAGAGGCTGTGAGATAAGAAGGCTTTGTTGCTCTAAACCACTTGATTTTAGGATCATTTGTTATGCAGCCATAGATAATAGATACTCTAGTTAAACTTCTAAGACACATACAGTGCAAATCCTAGATCTTGGCTGCCTGTTGCCTAGGGATATCACTGAGGATACCCACCCCTGCAGCGGGGTATGAAACACTTGTGTTACAGAGAAGGTCGGATATTCAGAGTGACAGCCGTGAGTGAGATGAGGGTGGGGGCTGGCATAGCATAGCTGGTGCTCTCCACCAGTTTTTATCTTCTTTTCAGAAAGGCTAATTTCCATAGCAGTTGTCAGGAAACCTTGTGGTGCTCCCTGGAAAATGTATTCTTGTTCTTGTGGTGCTGGATCTCTAGCATGTATTTAAAATTTCTGGCATCTGCAGCTGACATGAAAACCTGATCAGAGAAAGCAATCCCAACTCCTCTCGCCCCCATAAGAATCACCATAATTCCTTCCCAGCCTCTCTATTGCCCAGTAAGCTGAGCAAAATGCAAGTTTAACAGAAGAGCGCATCAAAACCAACTTTCTCCCAACATATCAGGAGGGACACTTAGAATTCCTGTCTTCAGGATCTCATGAGAAAAAGAGAAGGCTTTCTTTTTCTCTCACACAACAATAAAGTGTGAATTGTGTTGGATTATGACAGAAGAGGTCGAGAAAGACAGCAAGAGCAACACTGAGCGTGAGGGCAGGTCTTTGCTCCGCGTGGTGGGTGGTCTGCCTGTGACAGCGGCAGGCCCTGTGCCACCACGACTACCCTGTCCCCATTGGCCACAGCACCTGGTGCTCCGTTCCAAGACGCATGGAGCCAGGGCATGCTGTGTGGTTTTTTTTTTGCTGTCATTGGCATCGAGTGGAGCCAGAAGGACATTCCCCTGCAAAAATGTGTTTCCCCGTGCTTCCAAGGGACTAAGATTATAAAAAACCGAAAGAGGGAAAGAGGCGGGGGAGGGAGAGCAAGAGAAGAGCTTAATAACCGGCAAGGGGAAGTTGTTTAGTCTCATGCCAAACCCTTCAGGTCTTCTGCAGGCCCGTGGAGGGTGGAGGGTGGAGGGCTGCCTGCACCAAGGACCTAACTCGGAGGTCAGGAGAGGGCCCCGGGTGGCCTATATCATTCACACATGTCCTTGGCGAACCCCCAGAAATTTTTGCACAGAGCCTCAGACTTGTTCTCAAAGGTGACAGCTATGAACAGATGGGCCCTCACACTGAGGTATGGGCCCAAGAGAAAGGTGAGAAGCAGTGAAGCCATAAAAACCTGAAAAGTACCAGCAATCATTTCAGAAAGCAGCCACCTGGCGGATCTTCTCCTGGAAGTTCCTGTATGGACCAAGTGGACACCCATGAAACACAAACAGGTGAGGATGTGAAAAGTTGTCAGGGTCCAGAAGCTCCTCCTGGGCCCCCATCTCCCAGTCATTGCCCTCTTCCTCACTACTCCTGGAGGCAACCACCATCTCGACTTCTAATACGAATGTTTAGTTTACTTGTCTTCAAACTGGATACAGGATATAATCATTTCACGTATTTTCTTTGATTCTGGCTTATTTTTCATAGTATTATTACGTTTCTAAGATTTATTTATCTTTTTTTGGGTAAAGCATTAATTGTTTTGGGCTTCCCCAATGGCTCAACAAGTAAAGAATCTGTCTGCAGTTCAGGAGACATAGGTGATGCCTGGTCAATCCCTGGGTCTAGAAGATCCCCTGGAGGAGGAAATGGCAACCCACTCAAGTAATCTTGCCTGAAAAATCCCATGGACAGAGGAGCCCGGTGGGCTACAATTCATGGGGTCACAAGGAGTCAGACATGACTGGGCAACTAAGCGTGAGCACAATTAATTGCTTTATTTTAACAGCTATTCAGGATTCCATTGTATGAATGTGTCATCATTTATTCATTCTACTGATGATGGTTGTTTATTTCTAGATAATGATACTATAATCACTCTTTGCATATCTCTTTGTGTTCATAGGCACCATTTCTGTAGGGTATATACCTAGGAGTGTGTATCTTCAAATTTAATAAGTTAAACTCTCTTGTAATGATAGATATATAGTTAAATTCAGAATATTTTAATAATATAATGGGGGAGCATGAATCACATATAATCTCATACAAATATTAAAAGATAAAAGTGTTAAAAATAACTGTAGTTACAATATCTTTAATAGACACATAATAAAAAAAAGATGTACATTGTGGCACCAAATCATAAAATGTGGGAGGGGAGTGTAAAAATGTAGAACTTTTGTATGTTTTTGAACATAACTGACCATTATAACCATAAGATATTTTATGTAAACCTCACGGTAACCACAAAGCAACAACCTATAGCAGATATACAAAGGATACTGGCACACAGAAGGGAATCAAGCCTACCACTGCAGAACAGCATCAAAGCATAAAGGAAGAGGGCGGGAGAGGAGGAGAGGAACCACAGAAGAGCCAGAAAGCAACTAACAAGGTGGCGATAGTGTGTCCACACCTGTCAATAATTTGTTTAAATGTGAATGGTCTAAATTCAACAATTAAAAGACATGCAGTGACTGAATGGATTTTTAAAAAAGATCCAACTGTATGCTGCTTAAAAGAGACTCATTTTAGTTTTAAGGACACACATAGGCTCAAAGTGAAGGGATGGAAAAGATATTCCATGCAAGTGGAAACTAAAAGAAGTAGCAGTAGCTATACATGCATTTTTAAAAATAGACTTTAAGACAAAAGCTGGAACCAGAGACAAAAAGGTCAACAAATAATGATAAAAGGATCAATTCCCCAAGAGGAGGTCACCATTGTAAATATTTATGCACCAACATTGGAGTAAAATTGACAAAACTGACCACCACTACCACCACCCCTAAAGAAACAAACCAATGGAACCCTCTATTCTCTAAAGAATGAACAAAGATTAGGCTTTGGTTCAATTGCCTGAGCCTAACCTTTGACTCTGCCTGGGCATCCCAGCACACCTGTGTCTTGGGATGATGCTGGTCCACACCCGGGAGGAAGTGAGTGTCACCTTTGTTTTTACTCTAGAGTGGCATCACTGACTCAATGGACTTGAGTTTGAGCAAACTCTAGGAGATAGGGAAGCCTGGTGTGCTGCAGTCCATGGAGTCCCAAAGAGTTGGATACAACTTAGCAACTGAACAACGAGGTTCATTTTAAAACATTCTTCACAAGATTCAGGAACCAAAGGTGCATGAAAAGAATAAATACTCTTTTTTTTTTTTGGCAATGGTTCAGATCTAGCAGGAAAATGAAATTATAATGTCAAACAAGAAAGAAAAGAGAGATTTTTAAAAGTTGCTATGTCACACTACTCGAAATAAAATCTCGGTTTAATGCAAGAGCCCCTAGGTAGGGTCCCTCTTCCAATCTTGCAGACTCACTCATTCAGCTCCAAGTCCAATGCTTCCCACAGTGCCTCCTGCCATTTATTTCTCCTTTCTTGTCAGGGAAGGCCTAGCAGTTCGTGGCATCCCTTCTCTCCCCTGCAAATACCTCCTCTTCTCCCCAATCCAAACACTCAAAGCTTCAAAGAAGTGAAGAATTTCTCTTCCTCACAAAAGAATCCTGGGAAGAACTGACCTGACACACCAAAGTGCAATCAACTCCCTTTTCCACGAACTTGAAGCAACCAGTAGTATTGAATCGCATTTGACCCCTTCAGGATCCCACCGGCAGGAATACATTGGGTGAGGGCATACCTGAATTCCTCTGGCTACACAGGAGCATGTGTACTATGATCCAAACTCTTCCATTTTGTAGCAAATATCTTATAATGTAACCCAAGTGTTTGCTATTGAGATATTGTATTCCAAACCTTTCTCCTGGTGCTCACCCTTGCCTTTAATATCCAAGCAAAATGGCATGATGTAATTGGAAAGGCCAGATGCCATGGAGCCCCAATGAAATATAGGTGCTTCTGATTACTCAACAAAATGGATGCTTTTTGAGGACCTATTATGTTAAAAGTCTCAATGCTAGGTGCTTATAAAATACAGAGAGATTTAAAAAAAAAAAAAAAAAAAGTGATGGCCCCATCCTCAAGAGCTTTTATAATCAGTGAGTTTTCTGTGTCCTTCACACCAGATCTGGAAACAGCACCATTCCTGGGGCAGGTGGCTGTCCACTTCCTGTAAAGCCTGAAGAGGAAAAGTGACTGTGGACAGCCGAGGGTGAATCTTCTACTAGAAGCTAATGCCTGTTTCTCAGGGTGGCCTGCGGTATAAATAATCACACAATATAGTGGATCAATTATTTGCTGTTTCTGCAGGCATTTGGGACCATGTCACCTCTATTCTCCTAGCTGTGAGTTTTTGTCATCACATTTTACCCCAGTAAGAGTTGGTTAACCTATTCCGTTCAACCAAATGCTTCAGTGAAAAGGGATTTAGCTCCTTAGGGCTCAGCTCCCCCATGAGAAATGATCCCCCCAGCATCCCTAGTAAGGTCTCTCCTGTTGCCAGGCAACAGCCCTAAAGCTCCCTGAGCTTTCGGTCAGGGCCCTGACTGTGGGAATGACTTCCTTTGTCCTCATGTGTGCCTTCCTGCTTTCTAAATGTCCTCTAGTGGCTGAGGTCACCCTGCATGTGAGAATCTATATCCTGATTTGTGTCTACTTCTGAGCTCTTTCCCCCCAAGAATCCCAAATCTTCCTCTTTATGTCATGGATGTTATACCATCTATATGCACACAGCATATATGAACACATAATATATGCAAATAGAGCTAGTTCCTTGGAAGTTCTCTCTTTCTTCCTTGCCAGCTGCCAGATTTGGCAGGCCAGCTGACACCCAGCCAGGCCATTTTATTCATCAAGGCACAAAACCGGGGTTTGGCCCCTCTCTTCCTAAGAATCACAGAATATAAAGGCTGGGAAGAGCTGAGGGTGTCCTCAATTCTCCTTTGACAACTCTGGCCCTTTCCCTGGAGCTAAATTAAACTGTTCTCCCCAGCTATTGTAAACCTGTCTTCCTTATGATGGAGTACTTGTGGCTTATTCCTTGGGGAGCACTAAAGAAGGTGTCTAAAGAACAGCTGGATATATAAGAAAGAGGGCAGTCTCAGCCTCTGCGGAAAGTGTCCATCAGGACCTGAAGTTTCTTTGTGGCAGGAATGTGTGCGGCATGATAAAAACCCTTCCATTTCATAGAAAGCTTGTGATGCAATCGATGTCAGTTCCCAAGTCTTTCTCCTGGGAGGTCATTCTTTCCTTTAAGATCAAAAAAAAAAAAAAAAAAAAAAAGGAAGCTTGAGTACATTGCACATTCTTTATGAAGCCTGAAGCCCAGTGCCCTATGTGTCCTGGGAGTCTCAGAGGGATTGTATTCCTTGCAGTAGCCTCTCTTTCTCTCTCTCCCCATCCCCACTCTCTTCCCCATTCCCTGGATTTCTCTGCCTCTCCTCTTTCTCTTCCACAGGAGTCTCTTTAATATATATGAGCTGCTGCCTCACGCTAAGCTATTATAGGGTAATCAAGGACATCTTTGCAAGTTAAGTATTTCCTCTGGATTAAAAATAATCCAATCAATACTTTCCCATTCAAAAGAAAAAAATGGGGCAATACATATTTTATCCCTCCATAGAGTATTTTTCTAGCTTTTGTATTAGTTGGTATTGCCCCATGTAAATGACAGCAAAATTTGGAGATTTAAAATAACATACCTTTATAATCTCAAAGTTTCTGTGGATCCCAAAACTGGAAGTGGCTGAACTGAGTGGTTCTTGGTTGGAGTCTCTCATGCGGTCAGTCATCTGAGGACTCAACTAGGGCTGAAAGATCTTCTTTCTAGTTGGTTCACTCTCATGCCTGATGTGGAGTGGGAAATGGCAACCCACTCCAGTACTCTTGCCTGGAGAATCCCATGGACAGAGGAGCCTGGCGGGCTACTGTCCAGGGGGTTGCAAAGAGTTGGACGCGACTGAGCAACCGAGCATGGATGCCTGATAGTTAGTCCTTGCTGTGGACAAGTGGTCTTACCCCTTGCACCAGTTTCTCCTTGGAACTGCTTGAGTGTCCTTACAGCATGGAAGCTGGCTTCTTCTAAAATGAGTGATCCAAAAGAGAACAAGACGGAAGCAGCCAAGGTCTTTTATGGGAAGTGATACTCAGTCATGTCTGTAACATCCTGTTGGCTTGCGCAGGTCAGTCTTTTTCAATGTAAGAGGCAACACACAAGGACGTGGGCATCAGGAGCAAGAACCATGGTGGATAAGAAGGGCACCATGAAGACTGCCTGCTGCACTGCTTAAAATAAACATCAGACCTCAAAAAACACACATTTCGCTGGATCGAAAAATACCACTGACTGCAAGATACATCTTTATTTTATGTAACAATAAGAAAGAAAAAATGGCCAATATTGGGAGACTCTCCAAATAAAGCGGACCCACCAAAGCTACAGTTTTTGGGTAAATAATAATAAATCCACCCCACAGAAAGAAACAGCAGAAAACTTGTAAGTCTCAGTTTGCATGGAGTGAAGGTAGGGGGAAAGTACTCCCTAGAGAATTTGAACTCAAGTGGATAGGAGCCCCCAGACTGAGAGAACCTAAAAGCCCCTCTTAAGAAACTTGATCTCAATCTAGATGAACTAAATTGAAAAGACATTAGAATTTTAAACAAAGTTAAAATATGGGAAAATGTGTATCTTAAACTCAAGAAAACATAGTAAGTCACCTCAGCGAGAATTCAGGTAAAATGTACAGAAAAGGTTTAGAGTCAGCATTCTTTAGGACAAAATCACAAAAATGGAATCTTATTTTTGACAAAAGAACAGAACCTTGGTCCATCTGCTGTGTTTTGTTGGCCAATGTTGTGTCCTTTCTCAAGTCAGTTTCTTAGACTCAGCTAATTAATTACAGAAAAAGAAAAAGAGAAGCAGAAAGTTTATGAAGGGAATCAGCACAGAATCAGTGGAAATAAAATAAACTTTGAATTAGATCCAGGTCTAATTCAAAGTAGATTGCAGGTCTTTATAGCTGTGCAATCTTAAACAAGCTGCTTTCCCTCTCTGAGTTGTAAGAATTAAATAGCACCTACGAAACACCTAGCACGGTGCTTACCATATTTGTTCAAGAATGATAACTATTATGATAATTACCATATATTTATCAATTTCTAAAACTGCACTTCTTTTTTGAGAATTTTTTTTTAAACCTCAACTAAGAGAAAGCCTAATACCCAGGGAAGACTACCTTCCTCCTGCTGCTCATTCAGTAATATCTGTCAATAACTGAACATAGGTCCTGGGCTTGAGGGTTAGTCCAGCTGCAACAGCTAGACAAGGCATGTGTGTCTACATGATCTCCTTCCTGAGGGGCCTTAAAGAAAGAGCAGTGTTTTGCCAGATTGACTGTATTGAGGTCTTGCACTCAGGCTGAGCACTCTGTCTCTTGTGTCTAACTCTTCGCGGCCTTATGGATCGTAGACCATCAGGCCCCTCTGTGGGATTCTCCAGGCAGGACTACAGGAGTGGGTTGCCATATGCTTCTCCAGGGGATCTTCCCAACCCAGGGATCGAACCTGAGTCTCCTAGGTCTCCTGCATTGGCAGGTGAGTTCTTTACCACTAGCACCACCTGGGAAGCTCCACTGAGGTCTTAGGGGTTCACTGTGTAATATCCATTTATTTTTTTACCCTTCTCCCTTCTTCAACTGAAGAACAAAATGCAAGAGATAGACAAAGGAGGTCAAAATGTCAGCTATATTGCTGAGAAAGTCAATTAGAGAACATGGCGTTAGACCTGTGATCAAAAGAGCATGTCACAAGAAAGAGGAACTTGACAGTGAAGAAACCAGGCAGATGCTGTCTCAGCCAGGTGATCAAGGTCAATATCAGCAGTTGTAAACCATGTGGATACAAGTACGCTTGACATGTATGGTATGATGAGAATAACACTTTACCTCCAATGTCTTCCTCCCCAAAACCTATAATTCTAGTCTAATCACCAGAAAAACTTCAGACAAGTTGAAAATGATGAATTTTCTACAAAATACCTGACTGGTACACCATCAAGGTCCTCAAAAACAAGCAAAATCTGAAAAACTGACATAAGCCAAGAGAAGCCTAAGCAGATGTGACCAAAAATTGCAATGTGATACCCTGGATGGGATGCTGGAATGGAAAAAGAACATTAGGTAAAAGCTAAGGAAATCTAAATAAACAATGGACTTTAGTCAATAAGACTTTAGTCAACTTGGGTTCTTTAACAATGAATCATACTAATATAAGATTTTAATAATAAAGGAAACAATACAGATTATACAGCTGTCTCTGCACCATCTTCTCAAATTTTCTAAATTTAGAACTGTTGTGAAAAACAGAGTATTAAAGAGAAAAACAGGTGGGCCATGCCAGTATACCCAGCCCTTCATCCAAGTGTAGATGGTGGGGCAGCTACCTGGGAACTTCAGGGCAGACTCCCTGACCCAACATGGCTCCCCAGGACCACAGACAGAGGAAACCAAATCCCCAAGACTTAAAGGCGTTTCCCTGATTGACCCCACCTGACCATGTGCCACCGGCTGTGACCCCTTATCAGGTCATAAAGACAGCCTCCATGGAGGGTCAGGGAACCATTGCAAGGGGCCAGATATGTTTCCAAAGAGGCTCAAGGCAAAGCAGTCAGCTTGTGGATGCGTGGACTCAGCTGTCTGAACTCAAAGCCTGGGTTTGCCACTTTCTACCTGAGTGACCCTTGCAGGTGGCTTAACATCACTGAGCCTCAGTTTTGTGATCTGTAAGATGGTGATGGCGGTGGTATCTACCTCAATGGGCTGAAGAGGAGTAAATTAGATAGTATAGCAAAGTGGCTGGAACAGTCCCTGCTAAGTCACTTCAGTCGTGTCCGACTCTGTGTGACCCCATAGACAGCAGCCCACCAGGCTCCCCCATCCCTGGGATGCTCCAGGCAAGAACACCGGAGTGGGTTGCCATTTCCTCCTCCAATGCATGAAAGTGGAAAGTGAAAGGGAAGTCGCTCAATCGTGTCCGACTCTTAGCGACCCCATGGACTGCAGCCCACCAGGCTCCTCCGTCCATGGGATTTTCCAGGCAAGAGCGCTGGCGTGGGCTGCCATCGCCTTCCCCAGGAACAGTCCCTAGGACACAGTAAGTGCTTGATGATTGTATGTTCTTACTATTACTCTCAGAGAAACAGAAAGCCAGGGGAAGAGGGGCCCTCCCTGACCTGGGAGCCGGCATGGGAGAGCTTTCAGGGGGCTCAGGAAGAAGCCCTTGCTGAGATAAGGAGGTGAAAGTCAGTGAAGGGGGCATGTCCATGCTGTGGCCGCAGCCCAGGGCACATGTGGGAAGACAGGCAAGACCAGACAGGAGTGGAGATGAGTTCAGCCATGAGGCCAAAGAGCACCGGGTTTCTGTACTTCTCTAGGGAGAGACAGGGCATATCAGGGCTGAGGTGTGTGTGCTTAGTTGCTCGGTCATGTTCAACGCTTGTGACCCCATAGACTGTTATATAACCTGCCAGGCTCCTCTGTCCCTGGGATTCTCCAGGCAAGAATACTGGAGTGGGCTGCCATTTCCTTCTCCAAGAGCTGTGGTAGGCAGACTTTTTCTGTAAAAGGGCTTTGCGTGCCCAAAGGCAAAATCAAGGATACAATGCATCTCTGTTATGTAACGATAAATACACACATACCTCGTGTTATCATGCTTTGGTTTGTTGCATTTTTACAAATTGAAGGTTAGGGGCAACCCTGCACTGAGTAAATCTGTCAGAACCATTTTCCCAAGGGCATTTACTCACTTCATGTCTTTTATACGATTTGGTAATTCTCATGGCATTTCAAACATTTTCCTTGTTATTAGACTTGTCATGGTGACCTGCCATTAGTGATCTTTGATGTTACTGTCGTAACTGTTTTGGCATTTTAAATTTTTTTCTATTTTTTTATTTTTTTGGTTTGGTGGTGCCATTCAGCAGGCAGGATTTTAGTTCCCAATCAGAGGTCGATCCCACACCCTCTATGGTGGAAGCTAGAAGTCTCGGTCACTATACCACTAGGGAAGTCCCTTGGCATTTTTTCGTTTTAAGGTATGTTTTAAATTAACACACGTAATAGCCATTTGAAAATACCCTGATGTTGGGAAAGATTGAAGGCAGGAGGAGAAGGGGATGACAAAGGATGAGATGGTTGGATGGCATCACCGACTCAATGAACATGAGTTTGGGTAAACTCTAGGAGCTGGTGATGTACAAGGAGGCCTGGCGTGCTGCAGTTCATGGGGTCGCAAAGAGTCAGACACGACTGAGCAACTGAACTGAACTGAACTGAATATATGTACATTGATTTGTTAGACATAATGCTATTGCAGTAGACCACAGTTTAGCATTAATGTTTATATGCAGTTGGAAACCAAAATCTTATGTGACTCACTCCGTTTTAATGCTTGTTTTATCGCAGTTGTCTGGACCTGAAACTGCAGTGCCTCAGAGGTCTGCCTGTAAATAACTCCTGGGTGAGTCTAGTGCCGTCAGATGGCTTCGTTCCTCCCCATCTCAAATGCCACCCCCTCTCATACTTTAATGTGAGTATAGGCGTAAAAATTAAAACAACCAGTATAAACTGCAGGATTTGCTGATCTAGACTTGTCAGCAAGTCCATCTTCAGCAGCACTGCGTTAGAACCCAGAGCTTCAGTCACTCACTTCTCCTCTCTTGTTCTCCATCCCTTGAAGTTTTTGGAACAGCTGGCAATAAGAAGTAAAATGAAATGCTCTGGTATGGAAGTAGGGGTGGCTTCTCAAATATTGCTGAGTTACAACTGCACCCCTGAGATTTGCGGTCCTCAGAGCAGCAGAGCCAAGTGATGAGGTCACGATCTGGGCTCCTGGCAACTTCTCTGCAGCTGTGGCAGGAAGCAACCATGGACAACTTGTAGACCAACAGGGTGGCTGTATTCCCATACAACTTTATTTATAGACACTGAAATTTGAATTTCAGGTAACTTTTACATGCCACAAAATGTCATTCTTCTCTTGATTTTTTTCCAACCATCTAAAAACAGTGGAAAAAACTAGTCTTAGTTCCAAAACCCTACAAAGATAGCAAGATGAATTCAGCTTTCAGGTCATAGTTTGCCCACTCCTATTTGGAAGGATAGGCCTCCCTGGTAGCTCAGTGGTAAAGCATCTGCCTGCCAGTGCAAGAGATGTGGGTTAGATCCCAGGGTCAGGAAGATCCCCTGGAGGAGGAAATGGCAATCCACTCCAGCATTCTTGCCTGAAAAATCTCATGGACAGAGGAACCTGGCGGGCTACAATCCAGGGGCTGCAAAAGAGTCTGACGTGACTAAGCAACTGAGCACGCATGAGAGCGAAGTATAAAGACTGGCTTTAAATAAAGCCTTAATTCTATCAAGTCATCAGCAAACTACAGAACTAAAGCCTCTTCTCTATATTTTCTGGGGCAAACGGTAACAACCTCTCTGTAGAGAGGGTTCTCCGCATCAGAGAGGCAGCTCACCTTGCTCTGTTCATCCATCTTCCTTGTTTGCAGCATCTCACCCCTCCTTTCCATAAGCAGTTGCTGTCTCAGATGGTAGGAGAAGGAAACTCAGAGAAACCCTTATCACTCTCAACTGGCTGATTCTGGGCTCCTGCCACCATTACGAAAAACCTTCTTTTAGCCTCATAACTGTTGCCAGAACTGAATGAGCTCAATTCAGTTGCTATAACTCACTTCTATGGCACCTCCCAGGCAGGCAAGGTGTTACACTAGACGGAAGCTCTTAGCTCCCAGCCTCCCGGGAAGGGTAAGCTTAGGGTGTGCTTGAGAAAATGACGTGTAAACAACAAGGATATGGTTCAATTTAGTTGTGATGCCTCCACAATTAAAATAGTCTTTGGTTTTGTAATCAAGTGGTCTGCATGCTGCAACTGGAAATTTGAAATAGTAACAATAACGATAGGAGCTGACATTCACACATGGATGCAGAGTGGCAAACAGATGCTAGATGAACAGGAGTAAACAAAGAAAAGGAGAAAGGAAACCAGAGCTCCTTAATTAGTCCTGAGATTGCACATCTGGACCATTTTTCAGGGAAGGAGATGAGGCCACAGAGGTCATGGTTCGTCCAAGCTCACCGGCCATGTAGCGGGTACAGTGAAGGCTGGACCTCAGTGTCCCCAGCTGGGATGTTCATGTCAGGCATAGACTTCTACTAACAAATTGGCTGAAATAACAGAATTTATATCTGTTTACACTGATAGTCTCATGTTCCTTGACTTAAGGAAGAGGGCATTAGTGTGGGTGTCCAGGACAGTCTTGTGTATATTTCCATCCTGTAAGTAACAGTACCCTTTTCACTCTCAATAGTGTCTGGCTGAACAATAAATTACATGATCACTCTAGTATTTGGCTGGACAGACGGCCAATGTCTGCCAGACTTCAGAGACTAATCAGAAGGGAAATGTTCCCTGATTCAGCTTTAGGGTGGCAAGCTCCCCTGGGATGGCCAGAAGCCTATATTCAGAGTGCTCTGATTCTCCTCACCCAGTTCTTAGCCCAGGCCTCAAGTTCAAAGAGTCTTTTGTCCTGCGCACTCTGCAGGCATCTTCGTGCTCTGGGGCCTGATCCTTTCAGGAGCAGGAGCCGCTCAGTGCACACACAGCCTTTCAGCACATCTGCCCCGGCCCCTCCCCTCTGAACAGCCGCGGCCCCTCCTGACTATCCCGGGAGAGCAGCCTCAGCAAACTCCAGAAAATCCTTTTACCCGGAAGGTATGGCTTCCAAGTTGGATGCCCTCTGGGAAACAGATTAGAAACGCTTACTTGGTGTTGAAAAACAAGTACCTAACCATCTGGGAGGGCTTCCCATGGGGAGGTCCATGGGGCCACAAAGAGTCAGACATTACTGAGCAGCTGACCTGAACTGAACTGAGGGCTTCCCAGGTGGAGCTAGTGGTAAAGAATCCACCTGCCAATGCAGAAGACCTGAGAGACTCGGGTTTGATCCCTGGATTGGGAAGATCCCCTGGAGGAGGGCATGACAGCCCACTCCAGTATTCTTGCCTGGAGAACCCTCATGGACAGAGGAGCCTGGCGGGCTACAGTCTATGGGGTCGCAAAGAGCTGGACACGACTGAAGTGACTTAGCACTCACACAACCTTCTGGACAAGAGCGAGTTAGAGGTAAACACCACATGGGCTGAAGAAACACAGTGTGACCCTAACCATCCTGATGTTCAGTTAACAAAGCAAGAAAGGAGGGGAGCAGGTGTCCTGTTTTGAGCAGGTGTCCCTCAAAGTGACCCGAGGACCCTCCTGAAGGGTGTGGTAGAAGGCGGATTCCTGACCTCCCTTCCACAGAGAAGCTGAGGACAAGGTACGTGTGCTAAGTTGCTTCAGTGATGTCTGACTCTTTGCAACCCCACGTACTGTAACCCACCAGGCTCCCCTGTCCATGGGATTCTCCAGACAAGAATCCTGGAATGGGTTGCCATGCCCTCCTCCAGGGGATCTGCCTGACCCAGGGACAAACCAGTGTCTTTTACATCTCCTCCATTGGCAGGCAGGTTCTTTACCACTAGTGCCACCTAGGAAGCCCGAGGATGACGTCGGAGACCACATCTACCCAGATTCCAGATGATTCTAACGAGCACCACATGCTGGGAGCAACTGCTTTAGAAACATGTTTCAATAAATGCACTATGATCAGTCTTCTCTCTCTGTAGCATTTATACTGTCTTGTGGTGGCTTAACAGGTCTTTTTCCTAGAACTGAAAGGGTGAGATCCCCAAAAGACAGATTCTGATGAGAAAAGAGCCAGGCAATCAATCAAAGAGGGGCAAAGGAAGCAAGAAGAGAGGGACAATCGTGTAAGCATGGGTCTCTGGAAGCTTTTCCAGCTGGCCTATGCTGAACACCCTTTCCCCTCGCCTCCCCAGGTAATACAATGTGACTGGGATTATTAACTCAGAATATTCCTCTAGTATCGTGGGCTGGGTCACTGGTCTGATTCTTCAGAGACCAGTTTGTCCGTTTACTCCGCTTTGCCATCAAGTATCTCTCTATGCTTCTTGTGAGGTGAAAACAATTGGGAAGCACTATAATTATTCCAGCACAAGCATATTTATTAGCCTCCTAATGATTGTGCACTCAAGTCTAATGTGTGTGCAGGTGTGTATGTGGCATGGATTCCCCACCACCAGCAGATTCTCCCACACCAGTGGTTCAGTTCAGTTCAGTTCAGTCGCTCAGTCGTGTCCGACTCTTTGAGACCCCATGAATCGCAGCACGCCAGGCCTCTCTGTCCATCACCATCTCCCGGAGTTCACTCAGACTCACATCCTTCGAGTCCGTGATGCCATCCAGCCATTTCATTCTCGGTCGTCCCCTTCTCCTCCTGCCCCCAATCCCTCCCAGCATCAGAGTCTTTTCCAATGAGTCAACTCTTCACATGAGGTGGCCAAAGTACTGGAGTTTCAGCTTTAGCATCATTCCTTCCAANCCATTCCCACTTTACAGTGGGAAAATTGAGGTTCAGAGAACTCAAACACTGTAAACTTGCCCAAGGTCACATAGCTACCAAATGGAGGTGGAATTTGGATCTAGACAACCTGAAGAGGATGAGATTAAATAGCATCACTGACTCAATGGGTATAAATTTGAGCAAACTTTGGGAGATAGTAAAGGACAGGAAAGCCTGGCATGCTGCAGTCCATGAGGTCCCAAAGAGTTGGACATGACTTAGCAACTGAACAACAACGGCAGCATCACAGGCTATAGAACTGCCTTTTTCTGGACTAATTAAGTTTGTTTACTTTTACAAAGGGTTAAAACTATGCTGCTGTACTTCTAAGAAAATTAGCAGTCCTCTGCTGCCTTTCCTGGATGCAGTTGCATTTACCACTTTTAGTTGATTCTTTCAGTGTTTTTATTTCTATTCAAATGGTTATAAAATTAATTCTAGAATCTAAAAAAAAAAAGCCACTCAATAAGCACTGATCCAGGAAAATGATTAATCTTTCCATCGACTTAGAAATATAAGTATTACAAATACATTTCTGTCTTAGCAAAGTGTTTTGAACCTTTACAAATCATGAAAACAAACTAAAAGACGTAGAAACTCTGACCAGACCTATAACTATCAAAAAGATTCAATCAATCAATAAAAACCACCCAACAACAACAAAAAAAGCATTTAAAGAATTAACCCTGATTTGTCTCAAGCTTATTAAAAAAAATAGAAGATGACTGGGCTCTTCATAACACATTCTATGAGGGCTGCAGTAACTGATTCCATCAACAGAGAAGGATATCATAAAAAAACTATAGATGAATTTCGCTCATGAACCTAACTGCAAACATACTCAACCAAATCCCAGCAAACCAAACCCGACAGCATATTAAAATGATTATACACCATGATCAACTGGGATTTATCCAACAAATGAAGAGGTTGCTCAGTACAAGGAAATCGACATCACAATAATAGAATGAGAATTTCACATGATTATCTCAACTTACACAGAAAAAAGCCTTTAATAAAATCTAACATGCTTTCATGATTAAAAAAAAAAAACCCAAAGACTAGAAATGAAAACATCCTCAAAATTATTAAAAGCATATTAAAAAAAAGCCCACAGCTAACTCAAAGATAAAACATTGAAAGCTTCCCTGCCCCCACCCCTCCCACCACAGCTTTACATCAGGACAACATCCCTCACTATTTCTATTCAACACTATACTGGAGGTCCAAGCTAGAATAACCACAAAGAAAAAGAAATAAAATGCATCCAAATTAAAAGAAGTAAAACTTTCTCTCTTCACAGATGACATAATCCTATATACAGAAAATCCTCCTCTGCCCATTGGGTTTTCCAGGCAAGAATACTCGAGTGGGTTGCCATTTCCTCCTCCAGAGGATCTTCCCAACCCAGGGATAGAACCCGCATCTCCTGTGCCTCCCGCATTGCAGGTGGGTTCTTGACCACTGAGCCACCAGGGAAGTTTTGGCTTTGATTACACCACTACAAAATGTGCTTTTGCTTTCATCTAGCAAAAAAAATTCCATGTCCTTATTGATGTTCAGTAAAGAATAGATATGACTAATTTAAAGTGATAAAGTGGTAAATCCATAGTTCTTCAGGCACTCTGTCAGATCTAATCCCATGAATCTCTTTCTCACTTCCACTGTATAACTGTAAGGGATTTGATTTAGGTAATACCTGAATGGTCTAGTGGTTTCCCCTACTTTCTTCCAGATCAGTGGAGAAATAACTCCAGAAAGAATGAAGGGATGGAGCCAAAGCAAAAACAATACCCAGTTGTGCATGTGACTGGTGATAGAAGCAAGATCCGATGCTGTAAAGAGCAATATTGCATAGGAACCTGGATGTCAGGTCCATGAATCAAGGCAAATTGGAAGTGGTCAAACAAGAGATGGCAAGGGTGATCAGAAAACTAAAATGGACTGGAATGGGCGAATTTAACTCAGATGACCATTATATCTACTACAGAGAACTAAAATGGACTGGAATGGGCGAATTTAACTCAGATGACCATTATATCTACTACTGCAGGCAGGAATCCCTCAGAAGAAATGGAGTAGCCATCATGGTCAACAAAAGAGTCCGAAATGCAGTACTTGGATGCAATCTCAAAAATGACAGGATGATCTCTGTTCGTCTCCAAGGCAAACCATTCAATATCACAGTCATCCAAGTCTATGCTCCAACCAGTAACGCTGAAGAAGCTGAAGTTGAACGGTTTTATGAAGACCTACAAGACTNAACTAAAATGGACTGGAATGGGTGAATTTAACTCAGATGACCATTATATCTACTACTGCGGGCAGGAATCCCTCAGAAGAAATGGAGCAGCCATCATGGTGAACAAAAGAGTCTGAAATGCAGTACTTGGATGCAATCTCAAAAACGACAGAATGATCTCTGTTCATTTGCAAGGCAAACCATTCAATATCACAGTTATCCAAGTCTATGCCCCAACCAGTAATGCTGAAGAAGCTGAAGTTGAACGGTTTTATGAAAACCTACAAGACCTTTTACAACACCCAAAAAAGATGTCCTTTTCATTATAGGTGACTGGAATGCTAAAGTAGGAAGTCAAGAAACACCTGGAGTAACAGGCAAATTTGGCCTTGGAATGCGGAATGAAGCAGGGCAAAGACTAATAGAGTTTTGCCAAGAAAATGCACTGGTCATAGCAAACATCCTCTTCCAGCAACACAAGAGAAGACTCTACACATGGACATCACCAGATGGTCAACACCGAAATTAGATTGATTATATTCTTTGCAGCCAAAGATGGAGAAGCTCTATACAGTCAACAAAAACAAGACCAGGAGCTGACTGTGGCTCAGATCATGAACTCCTTATTTCCAAATTCAGACTTAAATTGAAGAAAGTAGGGAAAACCGCTAACCATTCAGGTATGACCTAAATCAAATCCCTTATGATTATACAGTGGAAGTGAGAAATAGATTTAAGGGCCTAGATCTGATAGATAAGAGTCCCTGATGAACTATGGAATGAGGTTTGTGACATTGTACAGGAGACACCAGTGGGGTGTTACACAATTCTGACCCTACCTACCAGGAGATAGCATCAGATCTCACAGACTGAAGAGCTCAGTCCTGTAAGAATGCCCCCAACCTACTTCAAATGCTAATCACAAGCCTAGGTCATCACCTGTGCTTCTGACTGACCAGCTATAGACCAGAAGTTCCCATAACCCCTCTCCTCGGGTTTGATTCATTTGCTTAAGTGGCTCACCGAACTCAGAGAAACATCTTACTTACTAGATAATGGGTTTATTATAAAAGGATATAACTTAGGAGCAACCAAATGAAAGAGATGCACAGGGTAAGACATGGGAAAGGGGCGCAGAGCTTCCATGCCTCTCCAGGTCCCCTACCCTCCCCAAACCTCCCCATGTTTACCCACCTGGAAGCTCTCTGAACCTGTTCTTCTGCGTCTCTCTGGAGGCTTCATTATATAGGCATGATCAATTAAATCATCGGCCACTGTTGATGGAGGATTCAACCCCCAGCTTCCCCCTGTCCTCTCAAATTCGGGGTTGGGACTAAAAGTTCCAGCCATCTATTCACCCACTTGGTTCCCCGGGCAACCAGCCCCCATCCTTAGGTGACCCAGGAGCTTTCAAAAGTCACTTCGTTAACTTAACAAAAGACACCTTTATCATTCTCATCCTTTTTTTTAAACTTTATACTTAATCATCACTTTTGAAAAATCCCAAGGGTTTTAGCAGCTCTGTGCCAGAAACTGGGATGCAGACCAAATACATATCTTATTTTAATTATAAACCGCATTATCACAGGTTTACTTGGGAAAGGGGGGTGGGGAGCAGTGATTTCAGTTTGAACGAACGGAATGAGAATGCAACGTTGTCATATCCACGTGTCTCTATCAAAGTCCCACAGTCAGTACAGGGCTGGTTTATCCAGGAACAGCTGGAAGACTGTGCATCCCTTCAGAAAAGGCTGAAGCTCTCAGTGCTAATCTGATCCGAAAAGCTCCCATCCAGGCCCTCTCCCCTCCCCTGGCTGGCTTTCTCTCTTTCCCGGTTTACTCCTGCCTCCCAGAGCTGGTGGTGTTTCTGGATGCTTCTGAAGCATCAGCAATAAAAAGGAAAAGCCAGGGGCAGGATTCTGGTGGGAAGAAGGAAAGTGCTGAGGTGACTGCTGCCCCTCAGCTGGGTCATTTTACATCAAGTCATTCTCATTGAAAGATCGAGAAGGCCATTCACGTCCTTGCAACACGAATGGACACACGTGGTCTTTCCCCTGAGAGAATCACATTAAGACTGATTTGTCCTTTTAAGCTCCCAAATGCAACTCTAGAAGGTGTGGTGAGTCTATATTTAGCCTCAAACCCAACTTTGAACATCAGCCTCCAGTGAGGGATCGTTGTTCCCCTAGGAACCGGCCAGACTGGACTTTGCTCTCACCCAGCCTTCACTCATGGGGCCAGGCCTCCCGAGGGGGGCCCTCTGGGGATCACGAACTGGCAGCCACACCACAGACACTCCTTTCCCGGAGAAAGGACCGTAGCAGGCTAGACGAACACACCCCAGCCTGTCCTGCTTCACAGCAGACAGGGAAGGAAAGCCATCTGCCAACTTCTCATGGGCTTAAGTAGCAGAGTCAGAACACATGTCCAGGGACTTGCGGAGATGCTGCCCACTTAGTGAGACTTTGGTGCACACACTTTCTAGAACAAAAGCCCTTGTTAGTTCATGCATCCCTCAAATCTTCTTCCCACTCCCCGGACATCTGTCAGACTCCTGACAGTTCTACCAAGCAGGTTTTCTGTCTTCCGAAGGAGTCAGTGGGCCTTTCTTCATATCTTCCAGAGAGTGGGGGCCAAATGTTAACCTATCACCGTGGACCTGAGAAAATGGGCTATAACCGCACCAGTTTCTTAAATTAACTATTAAAAAAAAAGAATTTTGTACATACTGCTGTATTTAAGACGGATAACCAACAAGGACCTACTGTATAGCACATGGAACTCTGCTCACTGTTTTGTGGTAGCCTGGATGGGAGGGGAGTTTGAGGGAAAATGGATACATGTGTGCCTCTGGCTGAGTACATTTGCTGTTCACCTGAAACCAACACAACATTGGTAGTTGGCTATACCACAGTATGAGATAAATAGAAAGTTTCTTTTTTAAAGAGTTTTCTGTGAGAGTGGTGAATATTGAAATGAAAAGTGGTCAGGTCTCCTTGATTATATTCCTTCAGGAGGAGAGAGCTCCAGCTACGTGATGAAGCCCTCATTCCACTGTTTGCAGATATGCATAGACTAACTTATTTTCTTGGATTCCTTTTAAAATCCTGTGACCTGTGGAAAAAAAGAAAAAAGAAAACTGCCAAAATGTGTGGCAATGTGTGGTACAATTATAGTTTCGTTTTCCCTTTCTTCCTATTGGATGTATTTTGCAATGTTCTAGAACAAGCGTATATTATGCATCAGAAAGAAGGGGAGACACTGTCCTGGCACTGGGACAGTCATAGGTCATACTGTGCAAATGAAGTAACTTAGTGGCAGATGCTTCGTGAGGGATGGGGAAGGGCTGGCACAGGGGCACCATTGCCATGATCATGCAGCTGGCATCCAGAGTCAAGTTGTCCACGTGGGCAGAGCTGTCCTCTCTCAGGAATATGCCCCAATCCACCTGGGCCTGCAGCTAGGTTTGGAAGCAGAGATGGTTGAGGTATTTCCCAGCCACCTTTATGCCTGCTTGTGTGCTAAGTCACTTCAGTCCAACTCTTTGAGACCCTATGGACTGCAGCCCGCCAGGCTCCTCTGTCCATGGAATTCTCCAAGAATACTGGAGTGGGTTGCCATGCCCGCCTCCAGGGGATCTTCCCAACCCAGGGATCAAATCCAAGTCTCTCATGTCTCCAAAATTGGCAGGCGGGTTCTTTACCAAAAACACTACCTAGGAAGCCCAGCAACATTTATAAAACCAGTTAAATTCAGGCTTCCAGAAACCTCTTTACAAATTTGAGAACAACAACTATGAGAGCTACCATCAGTCATCCAGTCTTGGCTAAGTGGTCCAGGAGCAATGGAAAGAGAAAGAAATGAGTGGACTGCTTCTGACCCATCTGACTTTGTGTCTTTGGCCCATAAAAGGGACCCTTGTCAGCAATTCTCTTGGAGCTTGCCCCAACCTGGTTTAGCAAATCATGTCTCCAGACTTCGGTTAGCTTGAGCACAAATTGGGGGCAAGGAAGAGGGTAAGTGTTTGGACTTTTCTAGGTAAATGGAAGCAAATGAGAATTTCCCCCCTCTTGCCAGCTCCCAGCATTGATCTTCTTTTTAATGTTTTTTTTGTTTGAGTATAGTTGATTTACAATGTTGTGTTAGTTTCTGCCATACAGCAAACGGAATCAGTTATACATGTACCTATATCCTTTCTCTTTTAGATTCTATTCCCATATTGGTCATTACTGAGTATCGAATAGAGTTCCCTATGCTATGCAGTAGCTCCCAGCATTGCTCTTTAATAGCATGCGCTGGACAGAGGAATATTCAGATACTTTCTCAGTGAGGTGGAGATGGTAGCTTGGTAGCTCTTTATGTATTCCAACCCAAGGGCTGTCATATGCTGCAGTCACTTTGAAGGCTTAAAAGTGGAATTTTCCAGACCTTTGATGGGCCAATCCTTAAATCATGTTCTCCTGAAAATCTTTTCTGGGGACCCAGCCTAAAATCCCACATCTTTAGACCTCTCAACAATTTTGTAAGCAGTTAATGCTCTGTGTTAAATCCCTTTGTGCTTAAACTACAATGAACACTGTTATCTGCAACTGAACCCTGACTTTCAGCAAAGATGTGCTGACTGCCCCACAAGACAAGCCCTGTGCTACTTGGTGAATGCATGGACAGTAATTCACCTGTATCGAGTACCTCTTATGTGCCACAGATCACTCCAAAGTTCTTTTCCTCCAAAACCTTATTGATGACAATTACAACTGGATAAATATAATTACAAGTATACATTATGATTCAGCCAGTTAATACTATAACAGGAGCTCTAAACAGAGCCATGTAACAGAAGAGAAGACAGAGATCAAGAGCTGGGTAAGCTTTCAAAAGTGGGGCTCCATACTCCCCATATGTAACACTGCAATTAACTCCTAGGCTGCTCCTAAAGCCCTCTTCCTTTTCTGGCTGTCTGTCCACCTACTGAGGCTTAATACCCTTCAGTCCTGTGAGGGTGGTCTCCTCATGATTTCTCACCTCACTACCTCTGTTTATTTTATCCCCCATACTTTGAGTGTTCCTCTTTGCCCACCCAATTTGACTCCTTATTCCCCTCTACTTTCTCTGAATTCCTACACCATTTCCACACTCACTGTTTTGTGTTCAGTCTTTCTGATGTGAGGTCTGTGTAGTTTGTCATTATCACCCATCTGCTTATCCTGCTTCAGCAGCCCTTGGAAACAAGGAACCTTACACTAAGCACATGGCAGTCACTGGATAAGGCACTGGATACATTTGATTTTTTAACAACCTCTGCTGCCTGATTCACTTGTTTATCCACATAGCCCTCACCCTTGCTGTCCTAAATGAGGTCAACACAAATAGGAATTCAAGGGAGAGGAGGAAGTGGGGTACTCAGTTTAAGAATGAAAAGAGGACAAGAAAGGCAGAAAATGAGGAAGGTAATACACCAGAAATCAAATGAAAAAAGGAAGGGAAAAAATACTTTGTCCTAAGGTTAGACAACACATTTCTATCTTCCTCCGAGTATCATCTCCATTCTTGATGATACTGTGTGACTTCTAAGTACTTGTTCAGATGATATGAACCATGTTAGAGTCTTCTGATGCTCATGTGAGTGTGACAATAGAGGTCAAGTTCCCAATCATGACCCCAGTCTGCCATTCGCAATCCCCATCAGCTGCAACGGTACAGACCAAGCATTTGCTTTATTTCCATCATCCGGGTACCAAACACAAAATCCTCTCCATTCTTTCCTGTCTACCATATTACTGGGGAAACCAATCTGCCTCTCTTCTTCTAATGAACTAAAAAAAAAAAAAAAAAAAAAAGGCAAAATGCTTCTCCTGAGAGTAAACTAGGATTTGGAAGTTTTTGCAGTGTTTATTTCTACCTATTTATCTTCCAGTTGAGAGTAGATGGATTCATTCATCTATATTGAGTACCTCCTATATGCCACAGACACTCTGACATCCTTTCCCTTCAAGACCTTATTGATCATTATATTTGAGTAAACAAGCAAAGCAAAAATTACAGCCAGCTAGTGCTATAGCAAGAATTTACCTGGGAGCAAACCAGGTTTGGAAGGCTTTACAGTGTTTATTTAATCTCTCCACCCTCCACAGCTCCCCATACAGAGCAGTACATTTTACCAGTGAAAAGGCTGGTCAGCAGCTGAGCTGAATATGCTATGAGCACAGATAAATACCAAACCAGCATGTGAAGACGCATGGCCCTTAAATGGATCCAGGGTTTTTGTTTGGTTTTTAACTTATAACTCAATGGCCTTTGCTATTAACATGGAGACTCTCACTCATGCTACTGCAGTTCTTCCCTAAGGACTCTTCCAGACACCATTTATTCACCTAGATGCTCCCAAGACAGAAATTACTCCCTTCGTGTCAGGCACTGAGGGCAGGCATGGAAACTCTCTGCTGCCCCGGGAGACTCGTTCATCACAGGCTGCTGATCACCCGCTTCCCAGAGCAGAGGGATGTCATGCAGGTGCATCCCGCTGCCAAGGGTGAGATGGGAGCCATGTGCACAGGAGCGCTGGGCCCTGCCCGCTTCAGACTCCCAGCAGGCCTCCCCCACCTGACACTGATATTTCCCACAGCAGGCTCACCACCTCTCTAAGCCGAGGTTCCCCTTATCTGTCTAATCATGCACAAGGAAAAGGAAAGTGAAGTCGCTCAGTTGTGTCTGACTCTTTGGGACCCCATGGACTGTAGCCTACCAGGCTCCTCTGTCCATGGGACTTTCCAGGCAAGGGTACTGGAGCGGGTTGCCATTTCCTTCTCCAAGGGATCTACCCCATCCAGGGACTGAACCCGGGTCTCCCACATTGCAGGCCGACGCTTTACCTTCTGAGCCATCAGGGAAGCCCAATCATGCAAAAGAACAGACAAAACAAGCAACAACACAACCCAGGCCCAGGTGGAATTAATTCTTTAGCCAAGGTCACACCGCAAGACGGATGCTCAGTCCTCAGGCGCTACAATGGATCCCTGTGTGGATAAAGTACAAGCTGCTTATCGCACGTGTGAAGCCCCTTTGGACCTGGCTGTCAGCTCCACCCCTCCCGGCCTCAAGCTGCGGCCTCCAGCCCTGCTCAAATCATTCGTGTCCAGACGCTCGAACCTTGCCATTACTGCTGCTAGAACTTCCTTCTCCCACCCACCAACTCTGATGCCTCCTCCTGCTCATCCTCACACATCCTTAGGGTCCCAGCACCCCATTCACCCTCTCATTCAATCAATCCACAGGCATTCTGCTAGTCCTTTCCCTACGTGGTGTCATTGGACTCTGAGGATATGACAAGGAATAAGGGGGAACTGGTCCCTGCCAGAGTTCACAGCCCAGTGAAGAGGCGTAAGTAAACAGGCAGTGATAAGATGCTGGGGTAGGTGGTGTGAAAGGATAAGAACAGGGTGTGCATTCAAGGTTGTCCAGAGAAACAGAGCCAATACACACTAGCAGGGATGAGTGTGTGTGCAGATCGAAATAAAGATGAAGAGATGTATTATAAACACTTGGCTCATGTGATCACAGAGGTAGGCAAGTCTCCAGTCCTGCAGGGTGGGAGTCATCAAACCGAGACCCGTAGGAGCCCATTGGCTCTAGCTCTAGTCCGTCTCTGAAGGCTTGAGGACCAGGAGAGCTAGTGGTGGAGTTCCAGCCCAAAGGCCAGCCGGCTAAAGATCCAGGAAAACCGATGTTTCAACTCTCGTCCAAAAGCAGATGAAGATCCGATGTCCCAGCTCACAGGCAGGCAGGCAGGAGGAACCCAGCCCCTCACTCAGGGCAGGGTCAGCTCTTTGTTCTATCCCAGCCTTCAGCTGATTGTGTGAGGTCCGCCCACACTAGGCAGACTGTCTGCTTTATTTGGTCCACACATTTAAATGTTAATCTCATCCAAAACACCTTCAGAGAAACGCCCAGGATGATGCCTGACCTAATTATCCTGTAACCCAGCCAACCTGACACACAGAAGTAACCATCGCAAGGTGCTGTGGGGACACATAGCCAGGCCCTTGACTCTGGAAGGGCTTTCATGACCACCCCCTAAGACTCCATCCAGGGTCCTTTCTCTCTGTTCCAACAGCCCTCACTACACGCCTTACCGTAATTCCTGCAGGCTAGTATTCTCTCTCTCTTGACCGTAAAGTCCCTGATGTTGTTAAAATGCTATTGAGACCTTGCTCTGAAGTCAGACCTACTAGGCTAAAGTCCCAACTCTTCCACTTTTAGCTGTATAGCTGGGCAAGCTTTCTAACCACCTGGGCCTCAGTTTTCTTATCTGTAAAATGGGATAGCATTAGTGCCTACCAGCCTCACAGGAATATTGAGAATTAAAGAAAGCAATACACAGAAGGTGTTGAGGGTCTGCTGGCACATGGTAGGTCTCCAGAAAACAGTAGCTCTAACAGTCATTCTCTGTGTACTCCAGCACCCAGCAGGCTTCCAGCACACGACCAGTTCTTCTGGAGACCTGCACATTGCCACCTGACTCCCTCTCCTATCCTATCAGCAGCTGCGTCTGTGCCCATGAGCATCTCAGGGCCTTGTTCTTGCAGAAAGCTGCTAGCATGCCCCCAGACAGGAGCCGTGGGAAGGGAAGTGTCTTGTGCCGGAAAGAAGGTGATGACAGGATAGATGTCTGTGAAAGGCTGTAAGTGCCTAGAGCAGCTGCCCTGAGAACTATTCCCAACAGGTGACAAACGGTGGTCTTTAGTGACCGGCTTGACCTTCAGTTAATAGTAAGAATGACTTCAGTAGGGAAATTGATTTTTGGCCAGTCACCTTCAAAAGATGGAGACCTCGAGACAACTCATTATCCAGTATTTGATTTCCACTTGGAGGAGAAACAGGACCCAGGGGAATGAACTGACACTGTGCAGTTCCATTTTTCCCACCATTAAGGCCTCTCCTGTCTTTCTGGAAGCTTTTAACAAGTCCTTAGTTAATATTTTTAAATTGAAGTGTAGTTGATTTACAATATTGTGTTAGTTTCTGCTGTACAGCAAAGTGATTCAGTTATACATACATATGCATTCTTTTTATATATTCTTTTCCTTTATAGTTTTGCATAGTATACACAATACATCTCCCTGTGCTATACAGTAGGACCTTGTTGTTTATCTATTCCATATATAATAGCTTACATCTGCTAACCCCAGCCTCCCACTCCAACCCTCCTTCAACTCCCTTCCCCTTGGAAGCCATAAATCTGTTCTCCATGTTCCTGAGTCTATTTCTGTCTCATAGATAGGTTCATTTTTGTCATATTTTAGATTCCACATATAAATGATATCATACGGTGCTTTCTCTTTCTGACTTACCTCCCTCAGTACGGTAATCTCTAGTGGCACCCATGTTGCTGCAAATGGAAATATTTCATTCCTTTTTCGTGGCTGAGTAATATTCCAGTGTATACAAGCACCACATCTCTGTATCCGCTCCCCTGCTGATGAACATTTAGCTGGTTTCCACATCTTGGCTATTGTGTATAGTGTTGCTCTGAACATAGGGTGCATGTATCTTTTGGGATTAGAGTTTGGTCTGAACCAGTCCTTTGTGTAGTGTGAACTCAGTGGTGTACAGACACAAAAGGATTTTTAAAATTGATTTATTCTGTATCCGCTCCCCTGCTGATGAACATTTAGCTGGTTTCCACGTCTTGGCTATTGTGTATAGTGTTGCTCTGAACATAGGGTGCATGTATCTTTTGGGATTAGAGTTTGGTCTGAACCAGTCCTTTGTGTAGTGTGAACTCAGTGGTGTACAGACACAAAAGGATTTTTAAAATTGATTTATTTTTATTGAAAGATAATTGCTTTACAGAATTTTGCTGTTTTCTGTCAAACCTCAACATCAATCAGCCATAGTTATACAAAAGGGAGGGTATAAATCCCCTCCCTTTTGAACCTCCCTCTCATCTATCTCCTCACATCCCCCCTAGGTTGATACACAGCCCCTGTTTGAGTTTCCTGAGCCATACAGCAAACTCCCGTTGGCTGTCTATTGACATGAAAGGATTTTGCTGTCCTTCTACCAAGGTCTTCCATCTGCGGTCATGGACTCAGCCCTGGAATGGTACCTCTATCCTGGCCCGGCCTCTCACCCTCTGTGCATCTCAGTGACCACACTTGTAAAGTAGGGAGCATCACCTTCCCCGCAGACCTCAGAGTGACATCTGAGATAGGACAGAGTATCTATATCAGCTGGGCGATACTTGGGAAAAAGCCTGGGAGAGTCTGCAGTGTTATGCACATACAGGGCAGGAGCTTACATGTGAGGAACTCAGCCTGAACGTCTTCTGTAATCCAAACTAATTTTTCATTTCGGTTCAATCGTTCAGTCGTGTCTGGCTCTTTGCGACCCCGTGGACTGCAGCACTCCAGGCCTCCTTATCCATCAGCAGCTCCTGGAGCTTGCTCAAACTCATGCCCATCGAGTTGGTGATGCCATCCAACCATTTCATCCCACGTGATCCTCTTTTCCTCCTGCCTTCAATCTTTCCCAGCATCAGGATCTTTTCCAACGAGTCAGTTCTTTGCATCAGGTGGCCAAAGTATTGAAGCTTCAGCTACAGCATCAGTCCTTCCAATGAATATTCAGAACTGATTTCCTTTAGGATTGACTGGTTTGATATCCTTGCAGTCCAAGGGACTCTCAACACTAGAATAAATGTAAAATGGGAGAAATATTTTCTCACAGCATGTAAGTAAAAAACCATGGTGTCATGCTTTTTAAAAAATAATATAGCTTTTTCTCTAAAACTTCAGTGATCTCTCTGTCTTTTGAATCAGGTAACATGGTGTGTCAAGGTGTTTGGGCTTCGTCATAGCTTTTTATTTCCAAATCGTTCCAACCCATCTTTCAGCATGAACACCACCAACTAAGCGAATGCTTATGAGATACAAAAAAGATGTTAAAATGACAGGGAATATTAACAACAGCGTGATGGCCCCCAACGTCACTCTGGCTGAGGTTCCTCAGCACATACCACTGTGTGGCTTGAAATTGGGTGTTTACTCATCAGCTAGCGACTTCACTTTCACTTTTCACTTTCGTGCATTGGAGAAGGAAATGGCAAACTACTGCAGTGTTCCTGCCTGGAAAATCTCAGGGACAGAGGAGCCTAGTGGGCTCTCTGGGGTCTCACAGAGTCGGACACGACTGAAGCGACTTAGCAGCAGCAGCAGCAACAGAGGGCACTGCCCAGGCCAGAGCATAAGCTGATTATAATTCACTAGACCCAACACGAAAGCTGAGTGTCAGGAGTTTGTGTTCCCCCCAAAAGATACTGATACCCCAATACCTGTGAATATGGTCTTACAGAGTCTTCGCAGATGATCGAGTTAAGATGACGTCGTTAAGGCAGGCCCCAACCCTACATAGCTGTGTCCTTACAAGAAGTGGAAATGGACGCAGAGACAGACATGCACAGAAAGAAGACAACAGTCATGTAAAGACACAGGGAGGAGCCAGCCTTCTACAAGCCAAGGAAGAGCAGAGGCTAAGCTTCCGAACCCAGGAAAGAAGCACGGAACAGATTGTTCCCCCAGCCCTCAGAAGAAACCAGTCCTGCCAACACCTGAACTTAAACTTCTCATCTAGTGAACAATGAAAATATGAATTTCTGTTTAAGCCACCTGGTCTGTGGCTCTTTGTCTTAGCAGGTATATTGCTAGTATATTAGCAAACTAATATACTAAGCTGCCCTCGGTTTTTTTTAATTTAGAGGGACTCTCTTCCATAAGGTAACATCCTCTCAATTATTTAACTAGCACATAGCTTCCAGTGCGCAGTTAGCAGTGGTAACCTAGGAAATGTTTGAGAAAGAAGAACTTGTGGAACTCTGGCCTTCATATAAGAATGTGGAGCTCAAAGCAAAAGAATCTAGGAAGATGCACAAATAATAAAGGAAATTATAGCTAACGTTTACTGGCTATTTCTACATGCCAGGCACTGAGTTCAGCCCTTCACATGCATTAACTCATTTAATTTGCACAACGACCTTATGTAGTAGACACAGTCATCACCCCCATTTTTCAAATGAGGAAGTCAGTCAGAAAGGTTTAGTTACTTGCCTGAGGCACCCCAGCAAATAGGTGGGAATTCTGTGAACTTCAATCCTTGACAGTCAGGCTCCAGAGCACACTCTAATGGCTAGAAAGAGCTGGAAGCCACCAGTTGTATAAGATATGGCTAACCCAGGGCCTTCCCTGGTGGTCCAGTGGTTAAGAATATGTGCTTCCACTGCAGGGGACGTGGGTTTGATCCCTGGTCTGGGGAGTAAGATACCACATGCCCTGGAGTGCGGCGCAAAAAAAAAAAAAAAAAAGATATTGTTAATTCCATCATCGGCATCTCTGAGATAATGAGGAAGTTTCACATACACCCCTTGAGTCCATATTCACTGATGGCCTCTCATGGCTACCCATCATTCCAGGCACTGGGAAAGCAAAGCTGAGCCTGATGCAGACCCTGCCTGCAGGGGGTGCAGGCCATAGAACACAGGTTAAGGCACAAATCTTCAGTCTTATTTGCATTTCTCTGCTAACTCTTGGTTCTGCCCACCACAGAATTGAGACTTATCGTAGGAAAGACTTTTGTCATACAGCTGTGATATTTGATTTTATGTTTCAGCTTGGCTAGACTATGGTGTGAAGTGAAATGAAGTAAAAGTTGCTCAGTCGTGTCCGACTCTTTGCGACCCCATGGACTATACAGTCCATGGAATTCTCCAGGCCAGAATACTGGAGTGGGTAGCCTTTCCCTTCTCCAGGGAATCTTCCCAACCCAGGGATCAAACCCAGGTCTTCCACATTGCAGGCAGATTCTTTACCAGCTGAGCTATCAGGGAAGCCCCAGACTATGGTACTCAGTCATTTTATCAAACAGTAATCTAGGTGCTGCTGAGAAGGTATTTTGTAGATGTGCATAATTTTTTCAAGTGGTTGATAGTAAATAAAGAAATTAAGCTTGATAATGTAGGTGGGCCTCATTCACTCAGCTCAAGGCTTCAAGAACAAAAACTCAAGTTTCCCAGAGAAGAGAAATTCTGCCTCAAAACTGCACCATCAACTCTTATCTGAGTTCTGAAGTTCCAGTCTGCTCAACAGATTTTTGAACCTGCCAGTTCCTGTAATCATGTAAGACAATCCTTAAGATAATAAAATGATAATATTAATAAATAATAATATCATAATATATAATTCTGAAACCTAATATTTTAAAATATACAATTATATTAAAAATAGTGTACACACATAAATATACACACACACATTTGTATGGGTATATGCAAATGTGTATTTGTATATGCCTGTTCTATTGGTTCTGTTTCTCCCGAGAACCATGAGGAAATAATATTCTCATTAAAAATCACGGGATTAAGGTTGAAGGTTTGGGTCTGAGTCCCAAATCCATCACATACCAGCTCTGGAAACTTCAGAAATTNATTTGTATATGCGTGTTCTATTGGTTCTGTTTCTCCGGAGAACCATGAGGAAATAATATTCTCATTAAAAATCATGAGATTAAGGTTGAAGGTTTGGGTCTGAGTCCCAAATCCATCACATACCAGCTCTGGAAACTTCAGAAATTTCTGGAAGGCCTAAAAATTATCTTCAGAAATTCTCTTCAAGCTTTAAATTCCTTACTTATAAAATGAAAAATATTTAAATGTTTGAATAAAATTTGCTTCACCTGCTTCCTAAAGATGTGTTGAATGACACAGATTAAAAACAGTTTTGAAACAAAATGCCAAACCAGTGTCAGCTAGGACATTCCAAGGGCATAATCCTTACAAGTGTAGATGACTGACTATTTCTTTTTCTTTCCAACTCTGCACAACTGGCCTCAAAGTGGGACAGTAAAAAGGCATGCTGGGTATCAGAGGGAATGAATGGAGACAGAGCTGAATGGAGGTCATGGTGAGTCGGTGCCAGAAGGTGATCAACACACACCGTGGGGCGTCCCTGCCAGGGGCGCAGGGAGGACAGAGGCAGGCAGGACCTGCGCGTACTGTTGGCATGGAGACAGAGGAAGAAGGCATTTCCCATCAGCCCTGCAATCTTCTTAGGAGACGCGTGACCAAGAAAATCAGCAGGCAGAGTGGCTGCTCAGAGTTCTGCAGTGAAACTGCCCTCTGAAGCTTCAGCATCTTGGGTCCAGAGGTCCCTGAGTTCTAGCTGAGCAACCTCCTGTGAAATGAGAGGTGGAGGGGAAGCCCCCCTGCCCCTATACAGGGCCTGGAATAAGCCTTCAGAAGCATAGAGCGTTTGGCTGGGTTAGGAGTGATATCCTTCGGAAGAGGAGCCTTCTGGCGGGTTAGACATGGGGAAGGCATGAGAGATGGGGTGCAAGGTGCCAGGGAACCCACCAAGGGTATCATGAGAGGAGCACTCTGTTTGCTGTATTCAGAAAGGCGTAGACAAGCTAGCCTCCCAACAGCACCCTCCTCACGGTGTCCGGGATGCCCTGCAGTTACTCCTCTGTCTACATGACAAGGATGCCATGCTGCTGGCTTGGCTGCGTCCTCCCGGAAGCCCCCAGTGACTCCACCTGCTTCAGCCTCATGTACTACAGAGTGCTCAGCAGTCACCCTCTCCGGTGTTTGGGGGCAGTCTCCATCCACCCCTTCTCTCTACTCCTCTTTAAGCCGATGACCCCAAAGGCCAAAGGATACCACACCTGTAGGGTCACAGGGCCACTATTTCCCTGGTCTTTGGGGTTTTATCCAGGCCAACAGATTATTTCTGAGAACAAAATGCTTTCATCTCAAATCCAATAGAACCAACCCATTCCGCTAATATTGTAGCTCTAAGTTAAAATGTGTCAAGTATGACTGGTGTGAGCTTGTTTGACACCCTGCAGCCCGTGGTCTGGAATTTCTCTATTTTCTCAAAGCTCCTTACCATACACTTTTCATGACAAATATTGATTTTGTAGTCAGCCCTCAGGATGTGTCATATTTTTCTTTTGTATTTTCAAGACTGTTCTCTGTTAGTGTTTTGTTTGTCTTCCAGAACAGTATCACCATTCCCCATATGTTTTCTCCCCTAGATAATCATAAAAATTAAAAGCCTTCATTAGCATGCACCATTGACGATGCCAAGTTTTCTAAGCATGTTTATGGCTTTGCATCCAATGAACACTGTCTTCTCCCCCTTGTCCCCACATGGCACCTGTTCTGAGGCTGTAGTTCTAGAGGTGGAAAGCATTTTCACTGTTCCCACAGTTTACCACCTGCCCTGGCCACAGGTTTTCAGAAGTGGGATAAACCTCAGTCTGTAAGAATTTTATAGAGGAAGAGTGACTCTGGCACTCTCCTCCTCCAAAGTAAACCTCTGAGTTCAAGCAAGAAGTTTCCATAGAAATGATAAATCGTGCAACACATAACCATACCGGAAGGAAAGAAGGAGAAAGAAAGTCATGGACTATCAGGGAGACAGGGGAGGCGACAGATTTTATGGCATTCCAAAGTCATCTCAGAGCATTTAACAGTATCTAATAGGTTTACGGACATAGGTAGCCTCATCTCAGTGGTACTCAGAGCAGAGTCAGGCACAGGCTAGTGGACCAAATCTGCCAGCCTACTGTGGACAGCCCTCAAATTAAGAATGGTTTTTATAGTTTTTTGAGGATTGTGAAGAAGGTGGGCTGGAGGGAATTGACAGGGCCTGTCAAGAGCTTTGTCATCACAAAGCTGAAACTATTTATGATCTGGCCTTTTATAGGAAAAGTTTGCTCTAGAGTTTCCCAGACTTGCCTGATCACCTTGACTCACTTGTGAAGACTGCCATGCACACAGATCTCCTGTAATGATGAGTCCATCACAGCATTGTTCATAATTGCTGAAAGTCAGGGCCTAAACATCCATCCAGGAGAGAAAGGGCACACCTCCTTTAGAGTAAATGAAGAGGCCAAATTATTAATATTTACACAGGAAATTCTCACATGTGAAATACACTTGACAGATACATAGAATATGATGCTATTTACACGAAGTTTTTAATGTAGTATTATTTATGCATCCTTCATAAGTAGCGAAAGTATGAAGACATACATGGCAAGGATACATGCCAAAGTCAGGTTCATAGTTACCACTGTAGAGAGAGGGATCAGCAGAGGGGCATAAAGAGGGCTTTGGTTTATCTATGTTTCACATCTTAAGCTTAATGGCTTGTAGATATCACAGGTGATAAATATATACAGATATTTACACAGATATAGATAGATACAAGTATAAAACATATTTCAATATTCTTCCTTGGATTTTTTTGTACACTATAAATATTTTGTTATAATGATTTCTTTTTAAAATTACTGCTCAGTAATTTATAGCTCTTAATAGACATTCAATACAGTGCGGAAGAAGACTCTTGAGAACCCATTGGACTGCAAGGAGATCCAACCTGTCAATCCTCAAGGAAATCAATCCTGAATATTCATTGGAAGGACAGATGCTGAAACTGAAGCTCCAATCCATTGGCCACCTGATGCTAAGAGCCAGCTCATTGGGAAAGACCCTGATGCTGGGACAGATTGAAGGCAAAAGAAGAGGGCAGCAGAGGATGAGATGGTTAGATAGCACCACTGACTCAATGGACATGAACCTGAGCAAACTCCGGGAGATCGTGAAGGACAGGGAAGCCTGGTGCGCTGCAGCCTGGCATGCTGCAGGTCACAAAGAGTCAGACATGATTTAGTGACTCAACAACAATAGATATTCCAGGAAGCTAAACTATTTAAGGATCAATATGTGTATCACATGAAAGAAAGTGCACATTTTCTTTTCCCTTTTCTTTTTAGATTAATTAATTGAATGATGATTTAAAATATCAACTGAGTTTTTCTAATCATTTTAGGGTGCAATGTCAGCTGGGTGGATGCTTGAGTAAGAAGACGCCTCCACTTTGGTTTTTCTAGCTGAAGGAGGGAGCATTGCTTCCATAAGTTTCTTTCTGAAAGTAGTAAGGAATGCTGGTCAATATTTGGATTAAATACATGGACAGGTGGAGGCTAATTCTAGGAAGAGCCAGGAATAAAAGTCAGTAGGGTAGCAATAGGCAGGGGGTGGTGGTTTAAGAGACAAAGCTGGCTGTGGCCTTAGCTGGGCTCACAACAAAGACACACTAGGAGAGAAAAAGAATGCAGCCTGAGGCAGCCGGGGAAGAAATCCTACAAATGCTGCTTCCAGACACAATGAAACAGATTGGAGCTGTCAGAGCACTGTGAGACCTGCAAATAAAACCTCGAGGCTGGGAGGAAGGATTCTGCTAATTGGAGTGGATAATTTAAGAGGTGAACACAGCACAAAGCCCTAGAGGGACTGATGCAGGTTTAATTAAAGATGATTTTCTATAACCTTGTCCTTGATTTAAAAAACACTGGCCCCTAGAAACACTGGGGATAAAAAAAAAATATGTGTGCCTTGTTAGCTGGATTTCACCTTCTTTGAGCCTTAGCTATCGAGGGCCATTTTCCCATACATAATTTTGCCCCACTGGGATGACTGCTGGATTTAGGGTAATGACCCAAAGGCCATCGCCACCCCCAGCCAGGTATGACCCCAAGAAGGAGAAGTGATACAAACACATTTCAGTACTAATGAGGACAAAATGTAATACACAGACAGCAAGGATCAACCCAAAGTTCTTTCAGTTCCTCCAAGCTTCTAACTGCGGAACTGGAAAACCTAGAGAACCCTGGGGTTCAGATCTTTGTCCCTGCCCATGGGCAGGTGCTCCAGCCTTGCCCCTGGAGACTCTTGATGGTGGCCTCACAGACTTAAGCTGTACTGTCAACTCCACTGACTTCCCCCGGCTTCACCCTTGTGGTTGAACCGAATCAGATCAATAATGGTAACAGATGGAGAAGGAAGAGAGAGGAGAAAAAGCAAGGGGCCTAAGGGTAGTGATCATCATTTTTGAAGCTGAGAATGAGCAAGGAAGATATTCTAAGCAATGACATGCACGTAATAGTGATAAGGTGCTGGGTGAGATGTAAGATGTGAGAGTTGGACCGTAAAAAAGGCTGTGCCCTGAAGAATTGATGCTTTTGAATTGTGGTGCTGGAGGAGACTCTTAAGGGTCCCCTGGACCACAAGGAGATCAAACCAGTCAAGCTTCCAGTAGATGTTAATGCTGTGGCCAGCCTTTAATCTTTATTGCTCATTTCTACTCCACAAGACAGTTAAGGCAAATATTTTTAATTTTAAGAGAAGGAGATGGAAGCCCAGACAGAATCACTTGCCCAAAGACACCAGGCTGAGTTCTGACAGATCCAAGTGCTTTTTTCACTCTACCAGCCTCCCAGGGCCCACGTGGGACCCTCAGTGGACTTCATCACAGTGAAGGCCATGCCTGCCCCATCCACCCCTTTGCAAACTTATCCAAGGCCCCTCTGGTAATTTTCTGAGCTTTACCTTTCTCTGCAATATTTGCATCACATGAAACATTCTGTGAACAAAATATTCAGATCCACATACCAGAATCACAGACTGCTTCATCTAGTGCCAAGGCAGGGCCTGCCTCGATACATATTTAGTTTTGCTATTTTAGCATTACAAGAGATGCCCTTACTTTGTTTGGTGGTGATTTAGTCACTCAGTGGTGTCTGACTCTTTGTAACCCATGGACTGTAGCCTGCCAGGCTCCTCTGTCCATGGGATTTCCCAGGCAAGAATACTGCAGTGGGTTACCATTTCCTCCTCCAAGGGATCTTCTTGACCCAGGAGTTGAACCCAGGTCTTCTGCAATGGAGGCAGATTCTCTACTGATTGAGCCACCAGGGAAGTACTTTGTTTGGGGAGCCCTATATCACAGTGGGGGCCAAAAGACATGATGGTCCACACTTGACAAAAGCGAAGATGATTAAAGCTTAAGATCCCAGGAGTATGTGCTGGTTAACTTGAAGGAGAACGAATGCCTGACTGTGGGGCCTCTGATAAACTGGTAGGGGGGTCACTGTGTGGAGGAGGACAGGGGCCCAGTGGCCTTGCTATGGCTGCTGAAGCCTCTTCTAGAAGGTGTGTGCTAATCCCACCTCTCTTAGTACCCCAAGCTTGTTTCCTATAAGATTCTTATAAAATCAGCAGCACAGCACTAAGGGAGCTATATTCAATATCTTGTGAATAATCATAATAGAAAAGAATTTTTAGAAGAATATATATATATATATATATATATATATATGAATTCAGTTCAGTTCAGTCACTCAGTTGTGTCTGACTCTTTGCAACTCCATGAATCGCAGCACGCCAGGCCTCCCTGTCCATCACCATCTTTTTTTTTTTTTTTTCGTCTTTTATATTTTTCCCCCTATCTGTTTTTGAAGTCAATGCTCTGTTTTTCTGGGTGCCTGATGTCCTCTTCCAGCATTCAGAAGTTGTTTTGTGGAATTTGCTCCGCGTTGAATTGTTCTTTTGATGAATTCTGAGGGAGAAAGTGGTGTCCCCATCCAATTCTTCAGCCATCTTAGGACCGCACCCTGGATTTTAGTTATTGTAATATGTAGGCAATGGTTTCTACTTTAGTCTTAATTTGTATTTCCCTAATGACAAATGATGTTGAAATCCTTTCAAATGCTCTTACACCTTCTGTATTTCCTCTTTTGTGAAGTGTCTGTTCAGGTCTTTTGCCCATTTTTAACTGAATTATTTGTTTCCTTATTGTGGAGTTTGAAGAATTCTCTGTATATTTTTTATATAAGTCCTTTATCGGAAGTATCCTTGATAAAGAAAATGGATGATGTAGTTTTTCAAATGGTAGCTTATCAGACTTACTTTGGTTATTTTTTTAAAACTGGTGTAGCACTTAACAGTTAAAATTTCTTCTGTTATTCAAGTTTATTTCAGAAAAATCTATTAAAGTGTGACTCCACTGGGCTTCCCTTCCAGGTAACAAGGGGGAGTTTGGGAGTAAATGGAGGTTCATAGAAAATAGTTTGTGATTCTTCATCACAAGGTTCAGTAGGAATTTACCCTCTTTTGTGAGTCACCCTTTGATCCTAAGGATTGAAGAGACTCCTGATCATAAAGATGATGTATAATTGATAATATTTAATAATGCACATTCATCACTCTTTTTATTATTACCACTAACTTTAGAAAAGAGGGAAATATTTTTCAGGGGAATGGAAGGATACACAAGTAGGCTGACAATGGAGAAACAGGAAGATAATCTGATTTAAAAAAATTAAAATGCCATCATTTCCATCACCCCAACTTAAATAGCTGCTTCACATGAATATCAGTCTTCCATAATTCAAGGACTAGATATATAGAGTGAAAGTAAAACATCTGCATATTAATAAACATATATGTTTTATTTTCCTTCATCATATTCCACGTTTATCATGAGAAAATTTTATTCAAATGTGTTATTTTGAACACTCCACATGGAGACATGTATTTAATAATCTATTTTTGTCAGTAATTATGGTTAGGTATTGAGAACTCAGAACTGCATAAGGAAATAGATTCTAGATGACAATAAAATTCAATGACACTTGCAATCACACTACTGTATATATTACTGTCAACAATATCAGGAAGAAAAGTAATGATATTCAAAGGGATGATGCATACGAAAGTGAAATCTAACAGTTACCTCTTAAATGTCAGTGTTTCAATAGGCAAAAATTACATATTTTTTGCACTGCTACAGTCCATGGGGTTGCGAAGAGTCGGACACAACTGAGCGAATTCACTTGCACTTTTCACTTTCATGCATTGGAGAAGGAAGTGGCAACCCACTCCAGTGTTCTTGCCTGGAGAATCCCAGGGACAGGGAAACCTGGTGGGCTGCAGTCTATGGGGTCACACAGAGTCGGACACAACTAAAGTGACTTAGCAGCAGCAGCAGCAGCACTGTTGTAATTGAATAATTTAATTAAATTAAATAATTGCAGACCTCAAAGTACAAACTCAAGCAATTTATAACAGTGTGAAGAGGCGTACCATTTTTCAAATTAATTTAGGGGGTAAGTGAGCAAATATTTTGAACTTCACTGACTCATCAAAGCAGTGACCACTCCACCCCAGAAGACCTTCTTTTGAAACATCAGAATGCTAGAACTTGACTATTCAAGAGGCAAGAACAAATACATTTCTTTTTTTTGTCTTGCCTTTGGATCAAAGTTATAAGCAAATTATAACATATGCTAAGTCTTTAGCTGGAATTAGTACTTCATTATGAACAGATTAATTTTTATATTGCTTCACAAGCCACTAACAACTTGTGATGAAATGGGTCATATTTATAGTTTCCTTTTTGGGGATTGGTAGTAAAGAGCTGGAGAAGTTAAGAGGAATTATTTTGGAGCATGAACCCTCTGTTCAAGGGAAACAGCTTGATCCTGAGACTCAGTTTAAGGGCCTGGAGTCAGAACAGTGGAATCCTGAATGATGACCATGTGCAAATGTTACATGCAAGTGAGGCATTACTGTAGATAAAGATATGAGGTCTTCCTAAATGGAATCTCTCTCTTCAGTTAGAATTGTGATACTTAGCATAGACTACATTTATTCCATGATTATATATTGTATTGCCAGTGTGTTTATGTTGGTTATATCTTCTTATTTTAAATTAATAAGAAGCCATTAACTTTATTTTCTGCAATATGTGCATCATAGATATTATTTGAATATTTATTTTTGAATGTATCATTTCTATTATTCAACATTTTACTATGTGAAAGTAACAGTACTTGACTCTCAGAATTTAATGATATACTTACTTTCCTGAAAACATTCATATTATAAATACAACATTAATGTAAAATAGAATCTTAGAAATTGGAATTTAGTCATTCTGTCATAAGACAACTAATGTACCACTCCAGCACCAGTAACTATGCTAGGACTGAAAGCTATAAATGAAATTAAAATCTAGTCGTATATGTCAAGCAGATGATAGTCTGGAGTGTGTATGTGTGTGTGTGTGCACGCATGTGCATGTTCATTTACTTAGTTGTGTCCAACTATTTTGCAACTTCACAGACATTAACCCACCAAGCTTCTCTGTCCATGGAACTTTCCAGGCAAGAATACTGGAATGGGTTGCCAGGGGATCTTTTCAACCCAGGGACTGAACCCATGTTTCCTGTGTCGCCTGCATTGGAGGTAGATTCTTTATGACTGAGCCACCTGAGATTAGTCTGACAGAGGAAATAGAAATGTAATAATTCCAGTATAATCAAGGAAAGAGACAAAGGAATAAGTCTATTGCTTTTAAAATGATATGTGCTATACTTGATAAGTTCATATTACAATACTTCTGGGTAACTTTAAAACATTCTTCACTGTGCAGATGGACAATTCTAATAATTCATTGGCATGTGAACAAGGGTCTTTTAACACAATGTGAAAATATCCTCCTTTTTGTAATAGTTTCTAGACTGTTTTAAAATATTTTATACAAAAATAAATAATTGAGTTGTATGGCAAGGAAATATAATGATTGGCATATTTTGAAACATTATTAAAATTTTATGATTTTTCAGTTTGTTTATTTTGTTGGAGCAGAAAATATGCCAAATTTCCTATGATCTTAAACTTAGATTTTCACATTCTTTTATAATAATATCTATATAGAACTTGATAATAAAATGTACAATTATATTAGCTACATCTTAACTCATCAAGTCCAATTTCCCATTCATTGTATACCATTAAGAAAGACAAAAGGCTGATGATTAAATTTTGAGATAACATTGGTTGTAAAGGCCCATCCTCATTTCAGAAATGTTAGTGTATGAAACAATGTGCATCTCAGACATAAAATCCAGTATGTTTTTCCTTTTTCCTTCTTCCTGAAGATTGCTTATAAAATTCACAGCTCTTAGAGTCCAGAAAATGTGGTAGTTTTAAAATGAAGCCTGTCATTAGTATACCTGTGACATAAAGTAAATTATTCAACATCTTTGAACCTTAGTGTTTTTATTATTTGAGTAATAAATAAAATTGGTATAAATTAATACTTCACAGATAATTCAATATGTATGGTAAATTAATTCAGGTTGATGGTTCTCGCCCAAAACATCAACACCAAAGAAATTAGGGAAATAAAATAAAATCTAAGGAAAGACATAAATAAGCCACAAGGATAACAGAAGTCTGTTCTGAATGAATGTGTTTTCTTGTGATTGGAGTGGGAGGGGCCTTTCACGGAGAGGTTTACATCTTCCTCTTGCCCTTATTCCTTCTCCGGGCCTTTGGAAATAAACACCTGTCTTCTCACACACACAAAAATAAGCCAAAGCTAATGTCAAGACTATTTACATAGCTTTCTACAGGATGATTTCTGGGACACACAAAAGCCCAAATCTCTGAAGATGTGCAGAAACAACTGAACGTGACTACCCTGTGTGATTATCTCATTAGCCTTCAACTATTAAACCCCCAACACAATGCATTACATACAATACTAGGAACGCCGCATATTACTGCTTTTGCTAGAGGCAAAAAAACAAAAGCTATTCGAGTGGAAGGATTGAGAGTCCCGAGGCTCTCCAACATGGGGACCACTTCTCTTTCACTAAGATCATCTGAGGTGGCCAGCACTGGGATATAGAACATATATGCATTATGAGACAGAGAGCTGAGGCCTCTTAGGAAATAAATAGAGGCTCAAACAGAAGTGTATACACAGTTTAAAAACTATTGGATAAATAAGAAGCAAGAGATATTACCAGTTAAAAATATAGGTAAAATGTATTATAAAAGAGATAAAAGAATATATAGGCAACATTTCATAATCATTCATAGCTAATTATTAAGTATAAAACATGATTATAATAAAGAACACATGAGATAAGAAAATTGCATATTGAATGAAGCTGATTAACAAATTACTGAATTGGAAGATCTGATTGAATACTTCCACTGAACAAAGCATAACAAGATAAAAAGTTACAAATATAAAAAATTATAAAAATGGAACAAAAATTGTAATTATACAGATAACTGAATCCTTAAAGAGACAGAAATGAAAACAAATAACATATTTGTAGATATAATGAAGATTAAGTTTCTAGAATTGAAAAAAAATTCAAGTTGAAATAAAGTATGAAACACTAAACTTCAGAAACAACAATAAAGTTTAAAGAATTCCAAAAGGTTTAGAGAAAAAGAACAGACTACTGATAAGAAAAAAAAAAGTTTGACAGCAGACTCTTCAAAAGCAACAATGGATTATAGAAAGGATATATTATTTTTTAAGTACAGAAGAAAAAATACTGTAAACTGAGAACCTGTTTAGGCAGATTACCATTCAGAAATAAGGATATATTAGAAATATATCTCAGGCATATAAATTCCCAGGTGGCACTAGGGTAAAGAACCCACCTGCAAATGCAGGAGATATGAGATATGGGTTCTATGCCTGGATTGGGGCAATCCCCTGGAGGAGGGCGTGCCAACCCACTTCAGTATTCTTGCCTGGAGAATCCCATGGACAGAGGAGCCTAGTGGGCTACAGTGCATAGGGTCACAAAGGATAGGTCATAACTGAAGTGACTTCAATAACCTCAGATATGCAGATGACACCACACTTATGGCAGAAAGTGAAGAGGAACCAAAAAACTTGTTGATGAAAGTGAAAGAGGAGAGTGAAAAAGTTGGCTTAACATTCAGCTCAACATTCTAGCTCAGCAGTCAGAAAACTAAGATCATGGCATCCAGTCCCATCACTTCTGGGCAAATAGATGGGGAAACAGTGGAAACACTGTCAGACTTTATTTTGGGGGCTCCAAAATCACTGCATATGGTGATTGCAGCCATGATATTAAAAGATGCTTACTCCTTGGAAGGAATGTTATGACCAGCCTAAATAGCATATTAAAAAGCAGAGACATTACTTTGCCAACAAAAGTCTGTCTAGTCAAGGTTATGGTTTTTCCAGTGGTCACGTATGGATGTCAGAGTTGGACTGTGAAGAAAGCTGAGCACCAAAGAATTGATGCTTTTGAACTGTGGTGTTGGAGAAGACTCTTGAGAGTCCCTTGGACTGCAAGGCAATCCAACCAGTCCATCCTAAAGGAGATCAGTCCTGGGTGCTCATTGGAAGGACTGATGTTGAAGCTGAAACTCCAATATTTTGGCCACCTGATGCGAAGACCTGACTCATCTGAAAAGACTCCGATGCTGGGAAAGATTGAGGGCAGGAGGAGAAGGGGACGACAGAGGATCAGATGGTTGGATGGCATCACCGACTCAATGGACATGGGTTTGGTTGAACTCAGGGAGTTGATGATGGACAAGAAGGCCTGGCGTGCTGCGGTTCATGGGGTTGCAAAAAGTTGGACGTGACTGAGCAACTGAACTGAAATGAACTGAACTGAAATGACAGCACATAGCAGATATAAATTTTCAGAATCTTTGCTTCTCAAAATTTGCACTAGGAAGATTAGTTTGGAGGCAATGTTCACCAAAAAAAAAAAAAAAAGAAAAGAAAAGCCTGATCTAAGAGACACTGCTGATCTTAGACACAATTCTAAGAGACACGTAAGAATTCAAGGTAGTCACGTATCCTCCTTAAACAGTTATAAACTTAAAATTTGAGTGAGATAAAATATAAACAAAATAGTAAATTCTATGTAGAGTCAGCTATAGTTAAAAATTTATCTAGACTTTATCAATACAATGGGAATTATGGTGAGTCTCTAGTCATTTGAGCCTAGACTAAAATGAAAGTTTAGCTAGCAGTCTGTACCAGTGACATAATTTGTAAGAGAGAAGACAATTTAGAGTAATTGAAATTAGAAAGCAGGATGGAATAATACTGTCCAACCATACAAACAATTACAATAAATATAAAAAGACTAAATTTGTTGGTTGAATGTTCGAGCTGGGTTGGATTTGAAAAAGAAGAAAATAAAATATAGCTAAATGATATTCCACAGGAAATGGAATAGAACAAAATAAAATAGTAGAGCAAAAATATCAAGAAAATTGGTGGCATCATAGTATATCAAGTTAAATAGGTTTAAAGAAAAAAGTATCAGTAAACATTTTCACTATATTATGGCATAAGGTATCAGTTCAGTTCAGTCGCTCAGTCATGTCCTACTCTTTCTGACCCCATGAATAGCAGCACACCAGGCCTCCCTGTCCATCACCAACTCCCGGAGTTCACTCAGACTCATGTCCATTGAGTCAGTGAGGCCATCCAACCATCTCATCCTCTGTTGTCCCCTTCTCCTCCTGCCTTCAATCTTTCCCAGCATCAGGGTCTTTTCAAGAGTCAGCTTTTTGCATCAGGTGGCCAAAATGATGGAGTTTCAGCTTCAGCATCAGTCCTTCCAATGAATATTCAGGACTGATTTCCTTTAGTATGGACTGGTTGGGTCTTCTTCCTGTTTATATATAAAGTTACAAATGGTATATAAATATATATATGTATTTATATGTATGTGCCCAGTCCCTCAGTCACGTTCAAGTGTTTACAATACCAAAGACTGTAGCCCTCCAGGCTCCTCTATCCATGGCGTTCTTCAGGCAAGTGTGGTGCCATTCCCTTCTCCAGGGGATCTTCCTGACCCATGTATCTTACATCTCCTTCATTGGCAGGCAGATTCTTTACCCCTAGTGCCACTTGGGAAGCCCTATATATTTATTATATATATTTATATGTGTGTGTGTGAGTAATTGCCAAGAATATATACAATTATAGACATAGATGCACCTCATAAAGCAGTATTCAAAAATATAAAGCAAAATTTGACAGAACTACATTCATGGTACTATTGGTCATTTGGGCTTTGCTGATAGGTCAGTTGGTAAAGAATTTGCCTGCAATTCAGGACACCTTGGTTCGATTCCTGGGTTGGAAAGATCTGCTGGAGAAGGGATAGGCTACCCATTCCAGTATTCCATTGTAGCTCAGTTGTTAAATAATCCACCTGCAATGTGGGAAAACTGGGTTCAATCTCTTTGTTGGGAAGATTCCCCTGGAGAAGGGAAAGGCTACTGCCATGTTCTGGCCCAGAGAATTCCATAAACTTTAGGTCCATGGGGTCACAAAGATTGAAGGATTGAGCGAGTTTTCTTTTCACCTATTGGCCATTTGTGTTTCCTTTGTGAAATGTATGTTTATACTTTTGTCCATTTCTTCCCCTGTTGTATTACCTTTTTTTTTTTTTTTAGCAGACTGCTAGATATAGGTCTTTGATATTAGCAGTTCCTCAGCTATAAATGTTACAAATGAGAAGATATTCAGTCTTAATATTAATTTGGAAAACACAAATCAGGATGATTTGTCATTTTATAATTATTCAACTGGCATTGGCAAACGGTAAGCCTGATAATATGGTTTGTAGAAAACAAGAATCAACAGACAACATGGCAGGAAGTGAAAGTGTCCAACTCTTTGTGACCCCACAGACTGTAGTTCACCAATATCCTCTGTCCATGGAATTCTCCAGACATAAATACTGGACTGGGTAGCCCTTCCCTTTTCCAGAGAATCTTCCCAACCCAGGGATCAAACCCAAGTCTCCCTCATTGAGGGTAGATTCTTTACCTGTTGCACCACAAAGAAAGCCCTAACATGGAAGGTACAGGTGTACATTTGGAAAAGGATTTCACATCATCCTGAAAAGTTCTATGACCACACATTTTACAAGCCAGTGTCTCCAATCTAGAGAAAAACTTCTGCAAGATTCTCACCAGAACACTTGTTCAAGAAAGTTATAAGAATAATGCGAAACATAAAAATAATATGCAGGCACATCGATAGCATAATGGATAAATAACCAATGTGTGATACATTAAACCAGTGGTTTTAAACTTCTGAAGATTTTGGTCTGCAAGAGACATTTGGCAATGTCTGGAGACGCACTTGGTTGTCTGAAAATGGGGAATGAGACTTGCACCCAGTAAAGACACTAGGGGTGCTGCTGAGGATTACACAGTGCACAGGACGGGCTCTCAGATCAACAGATTATGTAATCCAATATTTCAGTTGTTCTGCCAAGACAGACAAATCCTGTGTTAAAACTATGAAATATATACAAAAGAGAATGGATTAATTACCAAATGTTAAGGACCTTACCAGTGTTAAGGACATGCCACAAGATGAATTAATCATGATGATATAATATGGAATGACAGAATTACAAACCCAAGGATTTCTTACTGTACAGTATATTTTTGGACAAATTTAAGAATATCCAAAATCAATAATGAACATGTGTATATTAGTAAAACGTTCATGCAAAACAATGTTAAATAAAACCAGGACTATTAGGAACATACTAAAAAGATATATCAGTTGTGAAGGGGAGAGAATGGGAAAGCTACCATGAACGTTGTTCTCATTTTCAGTGATGGAACCACATGGATTTATGGAAGAGAGAAAGCCATTAAGAGAGGATGCTATAAAACCAGGGTTGTGACAAATTCCAGTTTCAATTGTTAGTGCTTCATTGCTCTCTCTCTCTCACTTTCACAGCAAATCCACCTATCTATACACTCTTCTGCTTAACCTTAAAACACAAAAACACTAACATCAAGAGTGGCTTGCTGGCTTGGAAACAAATGAAATAATAGTGAGATATTCGAGTCCTTCAGCCTTGACGGCTATACCAAATCACTTTCTTCATTTTATATTTTTTAATTTTTTCATCATCTTATTTATTTTTTCTCAGTTTCAGTTCAGTTCAGTCACTCAGTCGTGTCCGACTCTTTGCGACCCCATGAACCGCAGCACACCAGGCCTCCCTATCCATCACCAACACCCGGAGTCCACCCAAACCCATGTCCATTGAGTTAGTGATGTCATCCAACCATCTCATCTTCTGTCATCCCCTGCTCCTCCTGCCCTCAATCTTTCCCAGCATCAGGGTCTTTTCAGATGAGTCAGCTCTTCGCATCAGGTGGCCAAAATATTGGAGTTTCAGCTTCAACATCAGTCCTTCCAATGAACACCCAGGACTGATCTCCTTTA